>OY979697.1:63948196-64548196 GCA_963855945.1 Thereva nobilitata | reverse complement strand
CAATTACTCTACCCCTACGGTGGTGTGGAAAGGAGTATTTTTTTTAACAAAATACTAGTATTAGAGGGACACCGAAACTTTCCCGCCCGTTTACGAATAAAACGGTTTCGATATAATTGCGCCAAGTTAAAATTTACCCCAATAGAACAAAACTTTCCAGGATGTCAGTAGAACATCATAATAAAGATAAAAAAAATTCAAGTTATTTGGATATTTTTTTATAGGGCCATTAGATAGAATTCTTATATTGGCTGTACTATTAAGTGAGAATGTCCTTAAATAGCTATAAAGAAATAATTTCCACTTTTCATATTTCTAAATTTATTCATGATTTGATATTTTACATTTTCAAATCCTTGTAAAACGCAATAATTTGCTTGTGAACCTTTGACCAAAATAAAACTTTTCCAAATCTGCAAAATAAACACATTGCGGAAATGATTGTTATAAATCAAAACGAAATCAAAATTCGCACAAAAATTACTATTTTACTAACTTTTGCAAAGTAGAAACTGAAAAGTCGGACCTGAAAAAATAAAATCGTAACTTCTAAAAATATGTAATTGATTTTTGTCATTTAAACAAAAAATCAAACAAACAGCTTCCTTCTTATTTTCATTTATTTCCACCAACAAATCCCTTTAATGAAATTTACCTAGAATACAATATACACATTCGTAAATATGCCATTCATAAATGAGAAAACCTGTAAAAAAAGAAGCGCAAACGCGAATAGCTCTGAAAGAACCCTGCTCCCATGCATCGCCGACGTTTTTCTTTCCATTTACTCTCTTCAGATAAGATTTACTCAAATATCTGGACAGTGCCACCGAAAATAAAGATTTAGCAGGGGCAGCTTTCGCTTGGAGGAAGCTTAAATGGAGGAAATAGGAAAGCTCTCTCAACAAGAACTTGCACACTTTTCTTGTATGAAATGGAATATCTTTCCTTTTATTTGTCTATGATAATAATGAAAATTCTTCACTGTTATTTTGTTTTATAGTCATACTGCTGAAAATGATTGCAGTATGCACCGCCTTCAGCCCACAGCCCTGCTGGAAGATTATGTTCATGTGTTTTTCCACTCAACACTTCACTTGGGAATATGTCTGGTTTACAGTAACAATTCATGGTGGATGCGTCATAAGTCCGGGCTTTTATCTGGGTAAGCGCCTTCGCGGCACTGAAGTTCAACTAGCTTCACACAGGTGGTGCTCGCACCTAGCATCAATTTTTAGCAAAGACACAAAACAGCACCGCATGTAGACGAAAACCACCGGCACTCCTGCACCATCTCCATCCATCCGAAGTTCAACTAGTTTCACACAGGTGGCGCTCACACCTCGCATTACCTTTTATCAAAGACACAAAACAGCCCCACGCGTAGACGAAAACCACCGGCACTCCTGCACCATCTCCATCCAAGACAAACACGAAGAGTTTCACCCATCATCAAACCCAAATCCCATGGGGACCCTGTACCACTTCCATCCTGACACAAACCCAAAACACCGCATACACGTAGACGAAGAGCTTTCAAGCGACCACCACCACCAAGTCCTATGCCAGGTCTGGGCCGTCTTATCCAAGACACAAACCTAAAACACCTCGTACACGTAGAAGAAGAGCTTTCAGACCCCCCAAATCCTAGGCCGGTACGGGGCCACCTGAGAGGTGGCCCCGTACCGGCCTAGCTCTACTACTGTTGTCGTTTTTCCGGGCCGCTTGTAGAGTTCACGTTATTTTTGAGGGCCCTTCTGCGTTCAATTTTTTGCCAGGTTGTGTCCGAGATCCAGTGTTGCTGGTTTCTTTGGACATAACCGATGCTTGTTTCCGCTGCTGTTATTATAGCGCCCTTTGTTGTGCTCCACAGCTCTTCAATATTTGTGTCGTCAGAAACGGTTTTCTGGTTTAAGATTTCTTGCAGTTTGCCAGCAAATTCTCGCTTTTTGGTGCTCTCACGCAGAAGGTCTACGTTAAACCGTCGACGGTTTATGGCATCACGTTGGACGTTTCTGATTGCAGCGATTTTTAGGCGGATAGTTGCTACTACCAAATGGTGGTCACTTCCAGTGTCTGCTCCCCTAAAGCTCCTGACATCCTCCAGAATAGTTCGCCATCTGCGACTGACGGCCACGTGATCTATCTGATTTCTCGTTCTACCATCGGGCGATACCCAGGTCTCCTTGTGTATCTTCTTGTGACAAAAGTAAGTTCCACCTACCATGAGTTGATGGGAACTACAAAAGTCAACGAAAAGTTCACCATTGTGATTGGTATCTTGGCTTAGGCCTTGATTTCCAATTGTGTTTTCAAGGCCGGTGTTGTTGGGGCCGATCTGTGCGTTTAAGTCACCCATCAAAACAATGATGTCTCCCCTTGGAATAGAGCGAAAAACCTCATTCAGTCGCATATAGAACTCGTCTTTGATGTCATCGTCTGCGTCTTCAGTTGGAGCGTAGCATTGGACTATCGTAGTACTTCTTAGTCTGGTACGTAGGCGCACGGTAATAATCCTCTCAGAAACTGGTGACCAGCTAATGAGGCTGGACCTGGCTTCCTTGGTGAGTATTACGCCAACGCCATTCCTACGATTTTCAGTTTCGTTTCTCCCAGAATATAAGAAGGACTCACCGTTTGGGCAGATATGTTCCCCCGCATCGGGCCATCTGGTCTCGCTGAGTCCCATGACCTTGATTTTATAGCGGTTCATCTCGTTGAGCACTTCATCCAGCCGTCCATCAGCAAGCAGAGTTCTCACATTCCATGATCCGATTCGTGTCCTGTTTCGAAAAGCAAAGGTCGTCGTCGTGTTGTCCGTCCGGTTCCGAGGCAATGTTTGCCGATTCGTAGCAATTGTGTGTTTTATGGGAGCGGGTTGCTAACCCTCAGCCCAACCGACTTAAAACTCTGTTTTGTGGCGCAGAGAACTCGCCATTCGACCGTCTCCCGTTAGCTCCTTCCGAAGAAGTACCCCAGGGGGCACCGCGGGGAGGTGGGATTAGGACTTGCTAACAGAGCTGCTAGGTGTTCGTCTGCGTCTGTAAGGGTATTCTTTAGAGCTTTTTAAAAATCTTTCCAAAAAGTAAGGCGTATGTTGGGATTGACCCATTTTATTTGTATTGAGGTTTGCCTCATAGGGCCCTACTGATTTTTTTTGTGTGGTGTTCATGAGGAAATGCCCCTTTCGGCATGCCCCTCATTTGCCACATGGAGTCCTCATGAGGAACCTACGGGGAATCCTTTTTTCGGCATGCCCCTGAGGCAATCCCTTTTTGAATGCTAGTCGGGTGGGGTTTAAAAAGCTTAGGCTATACAGTTATAAGTTCTTAATAGCTCTAATATAATATATTTAGTTTTCGTATAAAAAGCCTTGCTTGTGTGCGGCCCTTCGACCACGGTCCTTCGTCGCCAGTGACCGAGACAGCATTACAACGTTCTGGGATGAAATATTTTGTGTGTGGATTTCCCCACCCAAAACGAAAGTGCGTGTGCACTTTTCCTTCCATCCTACGCGCTCCGCCGCCCCTGCTTCTCTTAAGGTACTGACAGAAACAGGCGCAAAGGCGTTGCGGACATTGGCTTCGCGGTATGTGGCGACTTTTCACTGACATGATGTTGCGGTGTCGGCGACGCGCTCCGACTTTGAACACAACAACGAAATCAAAGTGACAAGTGGACGTGATAGGAAAAAAATTGAAAAACCTGAATGATTTACATATAATTTTTCTATCCTACAGGACTTGTCTTTGTTTTAGGTGCTAATTTAATTACCCCAATTTGGAAAAATAAAGATTTTCATTAAATATAAAATCCAACAAATTTGCTATCCCACCCAACACCAACACACGACTCCAAACATATGCCCACCACCATCAAAACACGACTCAAAACACAAACATCTCTTGACACTACGCGGCGGCAACGCACAAAGAGTAGAAAGTAAAGCAACTTGCGCGGTGTGTGCGTAGCGTAAAACAGCATTTCGTTAGTGCGCATTTGAATACACTACTTCTATTCTCTCTGTCATTGCCCGCACGGCGTTTGCGCCTGTTTCTGTCAGCAGCTTTAGCCTTGCCTTACATTTCCTTTTTAACATTGCATGTCCTAGCGGAGAAGCGATTCAATTAAGTTCATTTGGAACGATTCGAAAGCGATTCATAGGAATGCAGAAGGATGCACAATTGGCTCGGTTCCCTTATGCCAGTTGGGGAAAAGCTTTTTTTAGATTTGATTTCCTACTGCTATAGTTAAAAGTCTTTACAAATTTTATTTTGCGTTGACGTCCATCGGGTGGGATTTAAAAAGCTTAGGCTATACAGTTATAAGTTCTTAATAGCTCTAATATAATATATTTAGTTTTCGTATAAAAAGCCTTGCTTGTATGCGGTCCTTCGACCACGGTCCTTCGTCGCCAGTGACCGAGACAGCATTACAACGTTCTGGGATGAAATATTTTGTGTGTGGATTTCCCCACCCAAAACGAAAGCGCGTGTGCACTTTTCCTTCATCCCCACGCGCTCCGCCGCCCCTGCTTCTCTTAGCCTTGCCTTACATTTCTTTTTTAACATTGCATGTCCCAGCGGAGAAGCGATTCAATTAAGTTCATTTGGAACGATTCGAAAGCGATTCATAGGAATGCAGAAGGATGCACAATTGGCTCGGTTCCCTTATGCCAGTTGGGGAAAAGCTTTTTTTAGATTTGATTTCCTACTGCTATAGTTAAAAATTATAAATTTTATTTTGCGTTGACGTCCATCTCAGTTCATTGATGAAATGACTCTAAAAAATATCGATTCTCTCTCTGGGACAACATGTGCTTATGAAGAGATTCCTTTGGCAGTGGCATAAAAGCGATTCTTTTGTGCTTCGGTTGGAAGCACGTCTAATATTTCCCGCTGGGAGGATATATGACGATAAAATCTTTCGTTTTTTGACGAAAACAATGTTCGAACGAAAGTTATTTAACAGAGAAACACGGCCAAGGAAATGGCTCATTTACTCGCAAAGTACAGGAGAAGTATATTGTGGGCCTTGTTTATTATTCGGTGGAGGAACTCAATTTCAAAAACAACACATTGGTTTCAATGATTGGAAGAACGCGCCGCGAAAACTCATGTGAACATAAAACATGTGTTTTGAACTTACAACGTAGATCTAACATCGTAGGCCGTATCGATCATGAGCTAGCAGCTCAATTTCAAGAAGAGTTGATTTATTGGCGTGAAGTTCTGAAACGAGTGGTTGCGACTGTAAAATCGGAAATTACGAATATTGTTTAAAAACAAGTAAACGACGGTGGTGGGTCCGTGAAATAAATCTAGACAGAGATGAAAATGGGTTTTTTTGAACAAATGTTCAGGAAAATGGAGGTTTGATGAGAGACATTTCTTTAAAGCAACAAGAATGACTACCACGAACTTTGAGATGCTGTTAAATTTGTTAAAGGAGCGCCTACAGGTACAGAGGTTTCTATGAGGGACTCATTAAAATCCATAATTTAAATTAAAAATTCTTTGCCTTATAAAACACGAAAACTGTTAATGACACTAGAAAAAACTGTAATGACATACAAAATCGCCACCCTTGTCGGCAAAATTTGAATTTATTTTAATCTGACGAATTTCGTCGTATTCGCCTATCGTCGCCCGTCGGTATTGTGGGGAGTTCCGTTCTCCCATATGTTTTAAAAAATTGTAACAGCGAATTTTATCTTTCGTTGCCGTCGTTCGCCGGAATTGTGGTTACACCTAGGGTTGCCACATATTGAGATGGTCAAAGTAGGGCAATCACCAAAAAAAATAGTGTTGAAATAAAAAACTTCAGTATATTAGTAAATTAAAGATTTTTATTAATTCATTTTGCACAAATGGTGTGATAGTTTATAATGATTTGATAATTAATAATATAAACATAGTATTAGTATTTATTTACTATGTCTGAACTTATATTTGATATCTTTTTTTGCACATTTTAATAATTCAAGATCATTTTGAATAGTCTCAAAAAATTGTACGCAACTGCATTTAGAATTGACACTAATGAGCAGTTCTGATTTAATAAGCTCAGCGGAACACCTATTTCTTTCATCAATCCACTTATTGTTCATTATAGAAAATACACGCTCAATAAACGATGATGATGCTGGTATGCTTAAAATATATGATAAAATTTTAAATAAATTATCATTATCTGATGTGCTTTTAAAAATAATATTCCATTTATCGGTGGTACTACATGCTGTTTGCCAATCAGATGATTTTATAACATAGTTTAAATGTTTATTAACAAACACAAGCTCTTCAAAAACCTTGTCCATGTTGATATTACAAATATTTAATAGTTCAACTATTTCAGCAAATATTTCGAAATTTGGCAATTTTGTTATTGAATTATCAATTTTTAATTTTGATAACTTAACCATTACAGAATTTTCATCGAAATCAAATCTTGCTTCTACATAAGATAAAGCTTTTTTATAAACATTTAGAAATTCATTTTCAAACTGTTGTTTTTCATTTAGAGATAAATCCTGCATTTTTCGCATAGTTTCATATCCGAAAAATTTATTCTCAATTCTAGAAGTGAGTTGTTGCTTAAAATCATTTAGAATCGGGTACAAGTCGATAACTGTGGCACTGTTTTTTTCTAGTAGTTTTATCGTTTTTCCAAAAGTTGCAAGTATGTGATTGGCGAACAATAAATTTATTTCGATTTTAATTGATATTTCTTCATCATTAACATGCAATGCTTTTTTTAAAGCTACAGATAAATCACTAATATTACTATGAAAATATGATAATAATGCCGGCCATTCACGTAATAACCTTTCTACACAGAGCTGTAACGATAACCATCGAGTTACAACATGACGTGAAAAATCAGTAAACGCAACATTTAAAAACTCACAGAATTCTTGAAATTGATTTCGACGTTTTGATGACAGACTAAAATGAGAGTTGATTTTTAAAACGATATTTTCAATGTCTATGGACAACTCTTCTAATGCATGTCTCAACGAGTTGTGCAAAATATGTGCATGGCAATTAGCTTTGAGGATATTTTGATTTCGATTTTGTAAATTTACGAAAAGGGAATGATTACGACCAAAATTTGCATTGATATTATCTGCGCTTAAAGCTGTAATCTTTGACATATCTAAACTTAAATTTTGTACAGATTCATGAATGCAAGCAAACATGCCATTCGCAGATTCATCGCAATTTTCATAAAAATCAATTAACTTTTGCTGTAGGCCATTATTTTTTGAAAAATATTGAATCACTAACGGAAAAAACTTCCTATTCTTTTTGTTTGATGCATCTGTCATTACAGTGGCGTGGCGTCTTTGGAAGCAAGGGATGCATTGCATCCCTTACAATTTCTTAAAAAATAAAAATAAAAATTCATAAATTATCAATAATTAATTATTCTTTGCTTTTACAAAAAAATTATTTTATTTTTACATTCTGAGATTAACTTTTTATTATTCCTTGCCATTTTTCTAGCCTCCACTGTTAGGGAAAAATTCATGCATTCATTCATTTTGAGAATGAAAAATTAAATGGAAGCAAATTGCTTCAACCAATATTTTATGTTGTGTCCATGAGCGAAAGTTCTCTCCTCCTTCTCTCTGAACCATTCTATATACGCAAAGCAACATGCCACCGGACTTCGAGAAGCAGAAATTGAATTGCTTCCCTTGACTGTCCGTTGGAACGTACTTCGGTACGAACTTGTTGATGAAGAGGGAAGTGGAGATGGGAAGTCACAACTAAGGTTTGCTCCTGTGACCAGAGCCAAGGGAAGCAATTCAGATTTTGCATCCATACGAAGTGAGTATATTTTTGTTGGGTGAGAGCGGAGAGAAGTTTCCCAATAAGATTTCAGGGAATTCATTTCTCAATGCAATGAATATATGGAAATGAATTTGTACAATGAATGGCTTAATTGTAGGACATATTAAAACGCTGTAATTCATTTAATTAATTAGAAAATATAGAATTGTTTTGGATGCAATTTAGTTTGTGCGATTTGTTTTGTATGTACAAAATAGTGCTTTTTTTAATAGTAGTTTTAAAAGGTAAATTTGAAAATAAATTTGGAGAAATATATTATTTGTGTTAGTTTTTTCTTTGGTTTGTTTATATAGAAAATTGTTTTGCATGCAATTTAGTTTGTGCGATTTGTTTTGTGTGTTCAAAATAGTGCTTTGTTTTAAAAGGTAGATTTTAAAAGAAATTTGGAGAATTATATTATTTGTGTTAGTTTTTTTTTGATTTGTTATTACTTTAATAAATATCATGGGTGATGAGCATTTTTGTGTAATTGACGATTTATTGCAGCAATCCTTTGGCTCGCGTTCGTTTACGGAAAAGAAATCCATTATTGAAAATGGGGGACCGAAACCCATATTAAATATTTTAACTGAAAATAAAACATGCACTAGGCATTTTTCTATTAAATTATACGATAGCGCGAATTGGCTTACCGGTTGTCAAAATAAGCAAAAAATTTTTTGTTGGCCTTGCATTTTATTTTCAACTAAAAAGAACGTTTGGCGGTGTTCGGGATATAATGATTTAAATAATTTTCATAAAGCTGTTGATAGGCATGGCAAAAAATCCTCCGAGCATTTAAAATCGGTTTTAGCTCTTTCTAAATTCGGTACAGGCCAAAGGATTGAAAATCTAGTAGACACTCATTATAAATCCTCAATTATAAAGCACAATGAGTTAGTTAAAAAGAACCGGAAAATTATTAAAATTTTTATAGATGTTGTTTGCCACTTGGCATGCCAGGAGCAAGCCTTTCGCGGACACCGCGAGGGTCCGGATTCTGTTAATCGGGGAAATTATGTTGAATTAATTTCACTTTTGGCCAAACATAATCCAGAACTTAAAAATCATTTAGAGACAGCTTCAGTATTTTCTGGATTATCAAATAATATTCAAAATGATTTAATAATGGCTATTTCCTCCACTCTTACAAGAAAAATTACTTCTGAAATCCAAAATTCTGAGTTTGTCGCAATTATTTGTGATGAAACCACGGATATTTCTTGTCGATCTATGTTATCAACCACTCTGAGATACATTTCTTAAAAACTTTCGATAAAACTTCCTTAAAAACTGAACTCACTGTGCTTTTTTCTGATGAGGACCTTAAAGGTAAAGCCTTTCAAGAAATATTTCAATTCTTTCTTCACAATAATTTACGTGATAGTTTTATTCAAAGTTTTAAACTTTTAAAACTTATTTTGACATTGCCGGTCACTAGTGCGTCCGCGGAACGGAGTTTTTCTACACTTAAAAGAATATTGACATTTTCTAGAAATGCTACATCGGAAGAGCGATTAAGCGGTTTAGCGTTATTAACTATTGAAAAAAGTATGCTTAAAACTCTTCTTTCCTACGAAGACTTTTATAATGAAATTATTGATGAATTTGCAGTTAAGGAAAGAAGAATTGAATTAAAACCAAAATTTTAAATTGACAATGTTTTTCTTGAAAGGCTTTCGAAAACGTTAAACTGCATGATAGGAGAAAGATTTAATTGCGCTTTAAAATTATTTGTTATTAATTGAAAATTATTTTATGTTATTATGTTTTTTGTTTTATTTATTATATATGTTTGATCAGTAGATTTGTGGAAATATTACCATATTAAAAAATAATTTTTCTTTTAAATTTAATAATAATTATTTGAACTAGATTTATTTTTGTAATCATTTGATTTATTTTTATAACTTACAATAGTTTTAATATGGTAATATGGGGGCCAAAACGCTGCAGAATAAATCAGCGTGCCTACTCGATCGTGGTCCCTGGGTGCATAAAAAGCAGCAGACGAGAGAGGTTTTAGTAATGCATAGTATATTAAAATAACATATACATCAATGTTGGCTGTAAATGTACTACCAAAAAATTGTGCAAGATTGCATCCCTTCCCATTCAAAGCACGCCACGCCACTGGTTGAAACCTTTATATTTCGAACTGAAAATTTTTATTAACGTTCTCACCCGGTCCCCGCAGCTAAAGCTAGAGGACATCTAAAGTGATTAACACGAAACAATGAGCATTCCCAAGAAACGGAGGTGAGACCCGACGCAGCAGGGAAGAAAATTTAATAGAATTACAACAACATGAATACATAGTGAAGTAGAAGAAAAATAAAGACAAAAAAGAATAATAAAAAAGATGGAATAAGATAAAATAAAAAATATTAGAAGTTAAAATTAAAGAATTAAAGATTAAAAAAAATAAACAAACATACAGAAACCTGGTTGAAACCCGAGATTTTAAACTCAGAATTATTACTTGGTAATTTTAATATCTATCGTAAAGACCGTAGTCCATGGACAAGTAACCTTACCGAAGGAGGAGGGGTTTTAATCGCAGTTAATAATAAATTACGCACTTTACAACTAGATGTATCAACAGATGTTGAGCATGTTTTTGTTCTTATTCAACTTGGTAAAATTAACGTGATAGTTAGTTCTCTATATTTTTCTTCGACAAACTCGAGTGACATAATGAATTCCTATTGTTCCAGTCTGGAAGAACTTAACTTGTTATACCCAAACGTAAACTGGCTGTTATTAGGGGATTATAATTTACCAAAAGTGGAGTGGTTAAACGGAACTTGGGCTAGTTATCCTGTGGATACAGGGTTGACCAACCTTAATCTAAAGAAGTCCTTAAATATACTTGCTGAGTCTATTAGTCTATTAAATTTATATCAAAAGAACTCAGTTATAAACCAAAATAATGTTATACTTGATTTGGTTTTTTCGGATATATCAAACATTATGATAAAAGAAAATGAAGACTCGATTTTGCCTATTGACACTCACCATCCACCGCTATTTATTGAGAGCGAATTTTTTGTCGAATCACTAGAGCTAGATTACAATGATTTGAAGTATGATTTTGAGAAATTGAATTATCATGATTTCACTGTAATGTTAAGTGATAGGCTATTCGGAATTGATTTTTCAACTCTCTCTCTCTAGAAGATAGTGTTTTTTGTTTTTATTCTCATCTTTATTTTTGTATCGAATCATTAGTACCAAAGAAGAGATGTTATACGTCAGGTTTTCAACACTGGTACAGCAGAGAGTTAAAAGACTGTATAATACAAAAGATTCAAGCTCACAGAGAATACAAGAAAACAAATAATATAGACTTTTATCAAAAATTTTCTTTTTTGAGACAACATTGCAAAAACTTAGCAAAAAGAGATTACAGCATTTACTTAGAGAGATCTGAAGCAGCAGTTAACGATAATCCTAACTATTTTTGGAATTATGTTAACATGAGAAAATCGAACAAGGGATTACCAAATGTTATGCAATTTAACGATCGAGTCTGTGAGAATGGTGATGATATTGTAAATGCGTTTGCCGATTATTTTGAGACTTTTTATAAACCTGCGAATATTGTAAATGTTGATATTCATGATCAAACTCCACGCAAAATTAGTGAAATTGATATCTCCTTATTAGACATTAGTAACGAACTAGGAGGCCTTGATATCCGTGGTGGCGCGGGTCCAGATGCGATTCCACCACTTTTGTTGAAAAATTGTAGATTCATGTTTGCCCATTATTTAAAAATTCTCTTCGACAAATCATTAGTAGAAAGTACGTTGCCATCAATATGGAAAACAGCATTTATAACACCCATTCACAAGTCCGACACTAAAAACGATATAACACACTATAGGCCGATTTCAATCATGAATTGTATTCCTAAAGCATTTGAATCAACTATCACGCGTAAACTTAATATTTTAGCTCAACCGTTTTTGACCGACAAACAGTTTGGTTTTTGTAAAGGCCGGAATATTGAATCAAATTTAGCTTGTTACTCGCGAAAAATACTGTTATCTATGGAAAACAATGTACAGGTAGATAGTATTTATACGGATTTCAGTAAAGCCTTCGACTCTGTTAACCATACTGCACTGTTAATTAAATTAAAATCGTTTGGTTTTAATGGATCAATCTTTAAATGGCTTGAAAACTATTTGACTGATAGAGTGCAATATGTTAGATATAAGAACTATGTATCAAGAGAAATTAATGTACTATCAGGAGTTCCGCAAGGCTCACACCTAGGCCCCCTTTTGTTCAATATTTTCATTAATGATCTTTCCTATGTCATTGATGAGGCCGAGTGTTTGTTGTTTGCGGATGACTTGAAAATTTTTAGACCTGTAAGTTGCGATCAAGATGCCGAAAAATTGCAATCATGCTTAGATAAGCTATTTGATTGGTGCACAAGAAATGATATTTCTCTCAATATCAATAAATGTAAAGCCATAACTTTTTCTAGAAGTAGAAATCAGTTAAATTATAATTATAAACTAAATGATGTGATATTAGATAAAGTAAGCGAAATGAGAGACCTTGGAGTGATCTTTGATAGCAAAATGAATTTCGATGCGCACAGAAACTATGTTGTAAACAAAGCCTCACAAATGTTAGGTTTTTTGAAAAGATCATCAGCAGAGTTTAAGTCTCCAACTACTCTGAGAACATTGTATTTATTATTAGTTAGACCTAAACTGATGTACGCGTCACCGATATGGTACCCAACAGCTCAAATTCATATTAAGCAAATCGAAACAGTTCAGCACAAATTTTTCAGAATATTAGCGCCACGAGCAGGTTTACCTGACCCTTATATTGATCACACTTACACAAATTTAGCAATATGTTCTCATATTCCTTCTCTTGCTTCTCTTAGAGTCTCATGTGATTTGAAATTTTTATACAAAGTAGTAAATGGTATCACTGATTGTGTGATGCTTCGAAATGAATTATGTTATATGGTACCACGAAGAAATATGAGATCAAATCAAATTTTTTATTTAGAGTTTTTTAAATCAGATTATACCAAAAATAATGTCTTGACTAGAGTATGCGCATTTGTTAATGAAACGAATTTAGATTTGAGATTTGTAAATTGGCGGGAAGTATATCACGTCATTGATAATTTGATATTGAAATATGAATAATTGTGAGCTATTTTCTTGATGTGATTTGAATTTAAGTTACCTTTGTAATTAAAATGTGGACGTAAGTCCGTTATGTTTCTAAAATAAAATAAAAATAAAATAAATACTAAAAACCAAAACAATGAACCTTAGACGCTTGCACTTCGTTCCTCCAGTGTAGGAGGAAGCACGGTATCTTCACATACGACGACTTTCAGTTGTGAATAACAAGTGGATCTTGTAGCCATTGGAATCTCCCTGTTGTCATATTGCAGTATTCCTTCTCCGATGTCCAGTTTAATTTTATGTGTTGACATAAAGTCCAACCCGAGAATACACTCGTCTGTTATATCAGCTACCAGGAACGAATGTGAAAATCCAATGTCTGTAAGTAGCACATCCATCATTATTTCCCCATATAATCGTAGTGGCTCTCCTGTTGCTGTTTTCAGTCTGTGTAATGGTCGGCCTGAGAAAATATAATCCGTGACCAATTGGTCAAGAAAAATATTCCAACCCTCCCAAAACATCTGCATATTAACATTCAATTAACCTCATCTCCATACAATTATCCCAAAATAATTTCTCATCCCACAAATTTTTTTACCCATGCAATAATTATTCATAATTTCCATACAAAACTTTTGCTAGATACGCACGCCTCTGCGCATATTATTTCTTGCCTATCCCATTCTACGGCATAATGTACGCACACAAAAGTTTTCGCTCAACAGAATTGCCTGCGGCGAACGCCCAACCAATCAACTTGCGAATGCGCATAATGCCGAGTACATTCCACGGAATTACAAATTTTGTCCATGTAATGGAATGATTTTACGCGGGTAGAATGAAGGAAAGCAAATAACGACTTCCTTTGTTTGTTCCTTTCGCGTCTATTTTCTCATCCTATTACCCCCACCCTTAATTAAGGTAAAGGACGCCAGCCCAAGCCGGACCAAATAAGGAAAGGAATGCGAGCCGGTTGGCAATTCCCTCATTTTCTGCGTTTTCCGCACCAACACTCATGCGCCGATGGGCAAGTTTGAGGTTGGCGTCGATTCTTCGAGGAGTCGGTTTTTGGATGAGCGACTGGCTGGACGTGTCGGGTTTCCGGAAGAATGTTAAAGAAAAAAAAACGAAGCGTCCTAGTTCAGCAGCATATGTGCAATTTTTGAAAAATATTTTCGCGAAAATTCCGCGGGAACATCCCGGAATAAAAGGGATCGGGCCGAAAAAAAGTTTTATTAATACGAGAAAAGCAAATTAACTTAAAATATGAAGAAAAAAAGAAAAAATATATAAGAAATGAAAAAGTTAAGTGCGTCCGCGCAAATAAATATTATTATATAAAATGTTATTATTATAAAAAAAAATACGAGAAATAAAATATAAGTGCGTCCGCGCCATAAATAAAAATATTAATAGGTCTGTTCCCGTACCTGCAGAAAGTGCAGAATCTGCCAGTTGCTTCGAATTACTTAACAGAATTCTGTTCCCGTACTTTTACTGCAGCCGCCATACTCATTTCCCCACCCTGCAGTAAGAAGCAGAAACCTGCAGTAGCTACGAGCAGCTGTAACTGCTGCAGCTTAGATATTTGAAATATGGCAATGTCAGAACTGTCATTCCCGTATTAAAACTGCAGAAACCTGCAGAAGTATGTTCCTGTACTTTCTGCACTTCATCCCCACCTCTCAATAAGCAACTTGCAGTAAGTGGCAGAATGCAGAAAGTACGGGAACAAACCTAATATTACATAAAAGCCATAAGAAATAAGGAAGATAAGTGCGTCCGCGCAAAATATTATTATAATTAGTATCAAAAATATATATAAGAACAAGTGCGTTCGCGTAAAATATTGTTATTATAAGTATCAAAAAAATATATAAGAACAAGTGCGTTCGCGTAATAAAAAAGGAAAACAAAACAAAAAGAAAACCAAATATATTATTAGAAAAAAACTGTGTAAGAATAAGTACGTTTCGCGCCATGGAGTCATCAAGAAGGAAAAGATAAGCAAAATCTTTTTAATTGAGTAAACAAAACCAACAGAAAAATTTAAATAATAATCAACAAAAAGAAAAAAAACGAATGCACTACCTTAAAGAAAAGAAAAAAAAGGAGAGGTAAATTAAGTTTTTTTTTGATTGACTTTGTAAAATAAATTCTAAGTAACCAGACTCTCTATTAAGAATTTAATTATAAAACTTATGTAAGACCAATTATTAAGATGACGACCTTAAGGTAAAATAGCAAAACATGATATATGTTCCGAATCATAACAAGTAGCCCTACATATATATACATATTTGAAAAAGAAAAAAAAACAAAAAACCACAAAGGAAGAATTAATGTTTTGCTGGGATAAAAACAAAGAAAAAAAGGAAAGACATTTTACTACAAAGTGGTATTTATTTAATTTTGTCTAACTAAAAAGAAACAGAAAAAGATAATGAACGTTTTTTAGATTTTGATTTTTCATCTTTTTATAATAGCGTTGTAAGAAGTACGTTCCTAACAAGTTGTATAAAAAAAAGAAAGTAACCGGTGTTTGCAACTGAACTGTAAACAATTGTGTCGAACTTTTGTATATTTTTTTTTTTTTTTTTTAGTAAGGGCAAATAATATTTAGCTAATTATCGTATTAAAAATACACGTCCGTTTCGTTCAACAAACTAATTACAATACTTTATTTTATTTCAAAACAAAAATAACGAAGCCTTTAAGTAGGCATGCTTCGATTCCAAAAATAGTTATAATGCTAAAACATGAACAATTAGAACGAATCAAAAGGCCAACTAGATTTAACTTGGATAAATTATCAATCCGTAACATGAGTAGTAGAGCAACAGGCTTACGAGCGCAGTGACGTCATCGGTTGTTGTCTTGGGTGTGGATGTGGGTCTAGGGTGTGCCTCGGATGAGCTTTCGTGCTGGCTGAGCTTTTGAACTTGCTGTGCCATGGCTGAACTTGCATGTGCCTCGGATTTGGTCTTGGGTGTTAGTTGGATGTGCCTCGGATGAGCTTGAGGAATTAGATTGAACTTGCATGTGCCTCGGATGTACTTTAGCGCCGGATAAGCTTTTGAACTTCAATGTGCCTGCGGAATTAGATTGAACTTTAGCGCTGGATTAGCTTTTGAACTTGCATGTGCCCTGGATGAGATCTTGGGTGATAGATTGAACTTACATGTGTCCCGGATGAGGCTTGGAAAATTAAATTGAACTTGCATGCGCCTCGGATGAGCTTGAGGAATTAGATTGAACTTGCATGTGTCCCGGATGAGGCTTGGAAAATTAAATTGAACTTGCATGCGCCTCGGATGAACTTGAGCGCTGGATTAGCTTTAGAACTTTGCTGAGGCTTGGATGAGCTCGGGAAATCAGGTTGAGCTTCGCTGAGTGTCGTGGATGAGATTATGCGGGTGATTGAATCTTCAGTTTGAGCGGGGTCTTGCTGATCCTTTGTTGCGATTTCTATAAAAAGCAGCGATCAAATCCTTATTTCCTCAGTTCTCGCTTAACAGCCAGCAACCAAACAACAAGTGAAAAAGTGACAAAGTGAAAGTGAAAAAATTATTATGGATACGCAAAATATTGTAAACGGTTTATATACGCAGATGGAGGAGTGTTTGAGAGATGGGGACACGGTGCAAGGAGTTATAATTGGTAAGGCTTGCAGCATGTTTATAAGGAAATTTAAGGCGGCATGTGCAGCTGAACAGAGAAATGGAGCCAAGCAGCACTACCAGAACTGCATCACCCGGTTGAGAGGTTTCCAGACGCTGCTAAAAGAAGGCAGCCATCGTGGAGCAGGCGTTCAACAACGTGGAGAAAGAAGAAGTGACCGTGTGCGTTGGGTGGAATTGGATAATGCGTTTGCAGTGAGGATTCGGACTGGCGCAATAATTAACATCAAACACATTGATCCAGCACGATTTTTGGCAGATGCAGGTGCTTTATTTACAGCACGAATAAGAAATTCGCTAAATAAGCATCATTTTGTGAAAGTTTCAACCACTCTGAGCTGCGAATTCATCAAGCATGGCGTTAATGAAAGTGAAACTATCAGTGATATTAAATATTTCCACACCAAAACTGCATCGATTGGGAGCACCGATGATTTGAAAGAGTGGTTTTTAAAAAATGTGCAGCAAGATGTGTTAACCCAGCTTGAAGAATTTCAAGAGAAGGACAGCGGTTGGGCATTACAAAAATTAGTGAATTTGACAGTGCATATAAATAAATTTGAACAGTTAAGAGGATCGTCATACATAGCGCTCCCGAAACAAATTGCAGCCAAGCAGGCGTGTATAAATGTAAAGAATAGCGATAATGCGTGCTTTGCATGGGCAGTGGTCTCCGCATTGTATCCAGTGGAGCGTGATGCTCAGAGAACATCAAAATACCCGCATTTTACATCTGTGTTAAATTTAGAAGGCATCAGCTTTCCAGTGACATTAAAACAAATAAAAATATTTGAGGCCAACAACAATTTATCGGTTAATGTGTTTATGTTAGAGAAGACTAAAAACAAATTTTCAGTTGTTCCAGTTTACCTAACCAAGAAAAAACAGGATAAACACATTAACCTACTGATGATAAAAGCGAGTTATGATGCTGAAGACGCTGAGGATGACGAAGCTGATGTGAAGTACCACTTCTGCTGGATTAAAGATCTGTCGCGGCTTATACACAGCCAAGTTTCTAAATACCATCATAAAAAATACGTGTGCGATAGATGCCTATTTTATTTCTACAGCCAGGAAAAACTTGCAGCACATGTTCCAGAGTGTGAAGAAGCAAACGATTGCAAAGTATCTTTTCCGGAAAACAAAATTGTTAGCTTTAAAAACTACAATTATAAGAACCCGGTTCCATTTTGCGTGTATGCGGATTTGGAGTCAATACTACACCCCTATGATGCTAATGGCGAGGATGCAGCTACCAGGAAAATTCAGCAGCATGAAGTACACAGCGTTGGGCTATATTTCAGATGTATATATGATGAATCGCTATCTTTTTACCGTTCGAATCGTGGTAAAGATTGCCTTAAATGGTTTGCACTGCAGCTGCAAGAAATAGCGGATATAGCCGAGCAAGAGTTTGGAAACATAAGACCGATGGAGCCATTGTCGCAGCAAGAAAAGTGCACGCAACTTATGAGCTCATGCTGCCACATATGTGAAAAACCATTTGCAGCCGGAGAAGCCAGAGTCAGAGACCACTGCCATCTCACAGGAAAGTACCGCGGACCTGCACACAATAGCTGCAACATCAATTACAACGACTGCAGAACAATACCCGTGATATTTCACAATTTGTCAGGATACGACGCCCATTTTATAATTAAGGATATTGCAATAAGTATTCCAGGTAAAGTTGATCTTTTACCGTTAAATAAAGAAAGATACATTTCTTTTACAAAATATATTGATAATTGTAATATTAAGCTTAGATTTATAGATTCGTATAGATTTATGTCAGAATCTCTAGATAAGTTAGCATATTTACTGCCTAAGCATAAACTTAAGTTAACTAAGCAGCACTGGTCTAGTTTGGATGATGCTAAGTTTGATCTTCTAACGCGGAAAGGGTTTTTCCCTTATGATTTCATCGATGGATGGAGTAAATTGGAACATCAAAGCTTGCCTCAGAAGGATGACTTCTACAATAAAATGACTGACTCAGCTATTTCGGATCAGGATTATGAGCATGCGCAGGAAGTATGGACAGCTTTCAACATTAACAGCCTGGGTGAATATTCAGATTTATATCTGAAAACTGATGTTCTTCTGCTGGCGGATGTTTTCGAAAACTTCCGAACTCTCTGCATGGAGACCTACAAGCTGGACCCCGCACATTACTTTACGCTGCCAGGATACACATGGGATGCAATGCTGAAGTATACGCAAGTTAACCTGGAGCTGATAGCAGATGTGTATATGCTCCTATTTGTGGAAAAGGGTATTCGAGGTGGAATTAGCCAGTGCTGCTGTAGATTTAGTAAAGCGAATAATAAATATATGCCTAATTATAAGCCTGAAATAGAGACTAAGTATTTAATGTATTATGATGTAAATAATTTATATGGGTGGGCAATGTCGCAATGCCTTCCCACTGGTAATTTTAAGTGGGTTGAAAATATTGATTTTATGAATATTCCAGATAACTCCCCCACAGGCTACATATTAGAAGTCGATCTGGATTACCCCGCAGAGCTCCATAACGCACATAAGGACTTTCCATTTTGCCCAACACATCAATCACCCCCAGGATCGAAGCAGGAGAAGCTGCTAACAACATTATTACCAAAAGAGAAATACGTTATACACTACCGCAACCTGAAGCAATGTATATCACATGGGCTCATCCTCAAGAAAATTCACCGAATCCTGCAGTTTGATCAGTCGCCTTGGTTAAAACCATACATAGACTTAAATACCGAGAAAAGAAAGCATGCAACCAGCAACTACGATAAAGATCAATATAAAAAAATGAATAATGCCATTTTCGGTAAAACCATGGAGAATGTTAGAAAATATTCTAATATCAAACTATGCTCGAAGTGGGAAGGACGATATGGCGCTAAAAGCTACATTGCTGCACCCAACTTCCATAGCAGGACAATTTTTGATGAAAATTTAGTCGCTATTGAATTAAGGAGACTTGAAGTCAAATTCAATAAGCCATTATATGCTGGAATGGCAATACTGGACATATCGAAAATTGCACTATACAACTTCCACTATGACTTCATGCTGAAAGAATTGGGTGATAAATGTAAAGTAATGTATATGGACACAGACTCCTTAATATATGAAATTCAAACTGTGAACATATATGAAATCATGAGTGCAAACATCGGAAAATTTGACACCAGCGATTATTCCGCAAATAATCAATATGGCATACCTCAGGCAAATAAAAAAGTTCCAGGTTTGATGAAGGATGAGCTAAACGGGAAAATAATGACAGCATTTGTTGGCTTAAGAGCGAAAATGTACAGCCTTCAAATACATGGTGCTGATGACGTCAAAAAAGCAAAGGGTGTAAAGACAAATGTTGTAGCACGCAATTTACAATTTAGCGACTACATAGAGTGCTTAGAAAACTCGAAAACCCTAATAGCGGAGCAAAGAAGTATACGATCATTTAGCCACAAGGTGTATACAATAAACCAGGCTAAAATTGCGTTAAGCCCTCATGATGACAAGCGCTATATAACTGAAAATGGAGCCGATACATTGCCGTGGGGGCATTTTTCAATACCGCTAGACGCGGAAATGGAAGAAGTGTAAAATCGGTATTTTCAACCCAACCAATATTGTATATTTTTAATGAGAATTAATGTAAATAAATGTCCATATTGTAAATATATAGTATTATAAGAAATAAAAGAATATTTATAACGTTTAAAAATCTGTTTTATTTAAAAAATCTCGTATTACAAATACATTTTTCAGAGCACATCGGCCTTGGTGTATTATACAAGCTAACACATTTGCTGCTGCTGCTGCTTTTAGGCTTGGGCACCCCTCCTCTTCTACATCATATATGTCCAGCTCCACTCCAAATATTTCCTTAACCCATCGCTTCTTTTCACCTCCTTTAACATAGATTATTTTACCATGCAGTAGATCGCTTACGGAAAATAGTTTGCGGTAAGGAATGTATCCATCACCCCATCGGAGTCCATGATGATTGTGCCTAAGCCATTCAACTTGCTTCTTTTCAGGCTGAGTTAGCTGCTTATAGGGAAATGGTGGTTGGAATATGTAGTGCTGCACTTGGTTTTCAAAATTTAAAATGGCCAACTCCTTCAAAATAAATTCATTGTTTTGTAATTTGAATCCTTGAATGTCGATGATGATGGGTGCCATTTCAAGCAATTTTCCTGACTTCGTTGGTTAGCGGCTTATACTCCACTATTCGATCATGCAGCAGTAAACAATATGCTGTTGTGTTGGCGGGGACGTTTTCACTTGTTTTGAATTCCAACCTTATGTCCACAGGTCCAGTTTTAATGGCTTCGTTTTGCCGCGAGCAATCGATGACTGAGATTGGAGCGTCACGCATGAACTCTTCCCTTGAGAGTAGCGACTGGAACTGCCGCCCATAGTACGAAGTTTGGAATTTTATATACATATCATATAAGAGAGCATATTTATTCTCATCAAATTTCAAGTTCAAATCATCATATGGGTATGATTCCGAATTCAAGTGTACTTTAACATCTGTCAGCTTACAGTGATCAAACTTGCTAGCATCTTTTGTTTTATCATTTTTACGATTTGTTTGAAGAGCTAGGATGATATATCGGGGCTTTTCCGGCTGCGATGTCGTCTTGACCGACCACGTGTGGTGGGTTGTTGCGGGGATCGCAGGGTACTCGTATATATCCCAACTCCTGAATGGCATTTGTATTTCACGTCCGCTTTCAATGATTCGATATAAACCAATTTTCTCATGATCAGCAACATTAACATGGGGAATGCGCCACTGAAGTTTCGTTATTGAAATGTTTACAGCATCTTCTGACGATATGATTGCATCTTCATCCATCCTGCTTCGTATTAATATAAGCTCATGTTTAGCGTTGATGATAATTTTCTTGTAGTCTTCAGCAAAACCCAGCAATACTTTTAGGGGGATGCAGAAATTGAAAAATCCATCGGCGGGTGTAATTGAATTATCTGGCGACCAGCTAGCGTTGAGTAACATCCTCCTCTCATTTTGGTTTAATGATATATAATTTTTTAGTGTTGTAGCAATTCCAAGATTTCGAGTTCTATCAATTTCTACACCGTTGATCTCATAGCGAATCTCCTCAAACAAGAAAGTTGCAGCATTATTTACTAGCCCTCCAGAGTCCGATATTGTTCCTTCAATGTAAAGAAAACTTTCAGCTACGAGGACATACAGGTCTTGGTTTTGCACAGGAATGCGTATTTCATCGCTATTTTTGAATGATGAGGCGAACGATGAGTACGTGTGGTAGACAATTTTTGTTATGCTATCATCATGGCTTGTGCCTTCGGTAATATCCAAAATGCCGTTCATTGCTTCAATTCTAGACCAAATGATTTCAGAAATTGTATGCTATCTGCTGTCAGCCTGCGTCTTGCTCGCTTCAAGGCCAATGGTTGACTAATGTTTTCGATGACGTTCATCCTATTTATATGCTTATTTGGTTATCGTTTCACCTCGGAAATTTATTAAATCCCCGTCCTGATCAACGAGCTTCAGCGTGAGAGAACTTACCCGCTTGGCGTTCACAGGCAAATAGATCACATTCGCGGGAACCTCCACTATTTTATAGCCTGGCCCCACGGTTGGGGCAAATTCATGTAGCACATGCTTATTGTTGATGTATGAACCTGATATGATGCTGCATTCAACCCGTATAGTATTAACTTTATTAATATTAACAGGTAAATCTGATGTGTGTAGCATATTTGCATCCAATACACGTTTTCCAAATCCCAACAATGGAGCGATGGATCGCTCTTTATCAAAATGTATAACTTCAGTGGCTTTTATTTCGCTCTTCAAGGTATTATTGTTTGCTCTTATTAAGACTGATGCTTTGCTGCTGCTTCTTTTTAAACTTTGTTGCACTAATGTAGCTATGTCATCAATCTCATATGATCCCACCGGTATTTCGATAACCACATCCCCCACATGCATTAAATTGTTGCTCTCATCAATATTTGGGATAGAGTTGTATGTTTGAAAATCAATCAATCCGCAAACGTAATCTCCAGATAATTCCAATGGCGGAAAGTATTCGGCGGTGAGAATCGATGTATTGCTGGTGAGAGAGAGTGTTATCGCCATGGCTACTTGAAATTAAATGATTACGTTTACTCATGAAAGGCTTATTTATACAAGAATTCTAAGCACAAGTGTCCCCAAATTACTGAATTAAAATTTTGATGTGGTGTATAGTTGTATGTGACTGCATCGCCCAAATAATTTACAACTTCTTGCGGCGGTTGTAGGTTTCCAAAACTGTCAAAGTAATTTATGATATTTCCACTCTTCTTGTACGCTACCCAATGTGTTCCAGGTCCAGATGAAACATCTAGATTCACAATCCCACTCTCATTTTTCCATGGTTTTCTAGGTAATTGATCGCGCATAAATACTCCTCTAAAGTGGGATATGTACTGTGCATATTTTCGCAGATCATTTTCATTGAGAGCTCTTTTGGGTAGCGACTTTAGTAGTTTTTTGGCTGGGGATTGATGAAAAGTCCCAATCCTTTCCTATATGGCTTCAGAAATAATCCTTGCCCACGTTTTCCTAGTGCTATAGCTTCCATTGACTCATTATGGCGTTTCGCTTCTTGCAGCTCCTGCCGTGCGCTGCTTGCAGCGTTTACAGCTTTAGCTATGCCTGCTGCACCTCCCGATAGCGCTCCGACGGCTGAAAGACCAGCAAAAAGTGGAATGAGGAATGGCAAAACGCCTCCTACTTTAGGCACCGGTATCACTCTAGGTGTAGTGTATAATTTCTTCTTTCCTTTGATAGCATCCTTTGCTGCACTTAGGGCAATTTTAGTAGCTTCCAACAGGTCTTTTGGTTTTTTTAATTTCAAAATTTTTCGAGCATTACGTACAGCTACACGAAATGATGGACGTGGTGTATTCTTCTTCTTCCTCTTCTTCGATGAGCTGGTAATTTTTGCTTTGGCACCCATTCCAACTTTGATTTTAGCTTTCATGGCGTTTGTAATTAATAGCGCGTTAGCACGCTCTGCAAAGTTAGCGTCTCTAGATTTTACCCGCTGCCAAGCTTTTTCTTCTAAAATACGGTCAGCTATATGCCGGTCGCTTAAATCCTTATGATCGCGGTATGCAATATCATGCTGTTTGCAGGCTGCGTCGAGTGGGTTAATGCCTGGGTCCCCTCGGGCAAGCCTTTCAGATAACTTTGTTCCTGGACCGCAATACTGATATCCTGGGAGATGAAGCTCAACTGGCAGCTTATTTATAAGAGAGTTTAATAACCCTCTCCCCTCTGCAGCTTTTCGACGAATGATGCGCTTCTCGCTATGGTCAATCATTTTATAGGTTTACAGTAAGACTGATAAAAATCTATAAAAGCACCGGTATTCATAGGGATTGTGTTAGTGTTCAACATGAAGTTTGTTAAGCAACAAGCGTGTCTACCTGTTAGAAATACTGATACCGAAATTACAAGTACATTGATGAAACATGGGGTGCTGCTGCCAAACAGTATAAGAGGAATTATTGTAGGACCATCGAATTGCGGCAAGACAAATGTTATGTTAAGTTTGCTGGAGCATCCTAATGGCCTACGATTCCAGAATATATACATTTACTCAAAGTCGCTAAGCCAACCTAAATATGGGTATTTGGAAAAAGTTGTAACTGGCATATCAGGCTTGGGCTATTATACCTTTTCAAACAACTGCGACGTTATACCGCCAGAAGAAGCAAAGTCAAACTCGGTTTTCATATTTGATGATGTGGCCTGCGGTAAGCAAAATAATATTAGAGCCTACTTTTGCATGGGGCGACATAAAGACATTGATAGCTTTTACCTCTGCCAAACATATACTCATATACCAAAGCATCTAATTCGCGATAATGCAAACTTTCTAATCATATTTAAACAGGATGATTTGAATCTTAAGCATGTATACAATGATCATGTAAATAGTGATATGGGATTTGCAAAGTTCAGAAAAGCGTGTGCAAACTGCTGGAAAGACAAATATGGATTCTTAGTAATTGATAAGGATAGCCCTATAGATAAAGGCCGATATCGAAAAGGTTTTGATGCTTTCATGAGCTTATAAAGGAGGTTATTGTTAAGATCATAGATACCAGGTCCATCAGGTCTACCAGGTCTGGTCTACCAGGTCTACCAGGTCTGGTCTATCTGGTCTACCAGGTCTGGTCTATCTGGTCTACCAGGTCTACCAGGTCTGGTCTATCTGGTCTACCAGGTCTGGTCTATCTGTTCCACCAGGTCTACCAGGTCTGGTCTATCTGGTCTACCAGGTCTACCAGGTCTGGTCTATCTGGTCTACCAGGTCTACCAGGTCTGGCCTACCTGGTCTAACCGGGCTACCTAGCCTATATAAGTGTCCATCATCATGCTGAATATCAGTGTAGTTGCAGTCGCCAGTGAAGCAACATGAATGAAAAACTGTTGAAGGATATTATAAAAACACGTGAGGCTATACGAAAGAAGTATAAAGCTCTCAAGACCGGCAAAATTGAATCAGAAGCTCAGTTGGAGGAAACCTTTAAGCCCATAACCAGCACGCTGAAAAAGCTCGCAACAGCAGCAGCATCGGTGAAAGTTGAACCAAAAGAAGAAGAAATTAAACAAGAGAGCAATGATGAAGCAAACACACCGCCTGCACGTAAATATTTAAAGCTGGAGCCAACTAGTACACCTCTTAGGTATTATTCTGATGATGATGAGGATGAAGAGTTTGTAACGCCCATAAAAGAGCCCGGCCAGATACTAAACAAATATAAACAACTACTTGAAAATGATAGCACGAAAATTGATAAAATTTATGGAGTGCACTATCGCAACGATATGTTAAATATCGGTAACTCAATCTTAAATGTTGATAAAGAACACTTTCTTATAGGCGGCAAGCATTATAAGATAACTGAAGGCTTAGCTGAACTACTTTTTATGAAAAAGCCCCAAGGTTACTCAATGGGCGATCTGGCCAATTATCAAGAAATTGCAAATGATGCATGCATCTACAGACGTGATTTTAAGGAAAACCAGCAAATAAAAGGAACAAATAGCTTCAAATATAAAAACATTATAAAAAAGTTGATTCGCACTCCTCATACTGGAAAGGGGATAATGCAAATTCCCAAGAAACATATCGAGTACATATATTGGGATGACCCCAATGAGCTAGTTGATAGACTGCGCATATTGGCGGCATCGCAGCAAGCTGGAAATAATAGTCATACTAATGAGATAGTGGCAATCATTGAAGAATTGCGTGAAGCTGACATTATAGTATAAATATTCGCACACACAGAAAATATTTCCATTTCTGAAATGAGCGTTGACAAGTTTGGTCGATCTTCTAAACAGCAGAAATTTGGAGCAGTGGGTGAACGCGGTCCACCTGGAATTCCTGGAAAAGACGGTGCTGCTGGTCCCAAAGGCGAGCGGGGGCCAAAAGGAAACGGTTTTTATTTAACTTCTGATGGGGACTATGATCTTGGTTTGAAAAGAATCAAAAACCTGCGCGATCCAAAAGAAAAGGCTGATGCTGCAACTAAAAACTATGTTGATGATGAAATACGGAAGAGCGTGGGCAGAGCAGTACAGGATCTAGCGCTGTATATTAATGGTGAAATTGACAAAATCGAAAAATTTATATTCTCCAGCATAATTAAAAAAAACCGCAAGATGGGGGCGTCTATGAGTAAGATGCAAGTAGTGAATGAGCTCCACAAACCTGCTCGTCGCAATTTTACTAGACGGAGAGTTATCATTAAAGGTTTGGATGATTTGTGGCAAGCTGACTTGGTTGAAATGGATACTTATAAACATGCTAACAAAGGATTCCGCTATTTGCTGACCGTAATTGATACATTTTCTAAATATGCCTGGGCTATTCCAATTAAAAGAAAAACTGGTCCGGAAGTTACAGAAGCAATGCAGTCAATATTCAAAGATGGACGTACACCTAAAAATTTGCAAACGGATGATGGCAAGGAATTCTACAACTCACACTTTCAGAAGCTAATGCGCAATTATGAAGTTAACCACTACTCAACATATACATCGCTTAAGGCATCAATAGTGGAAAGATTCAATCGAACTTTAAAGAGTATGATGTGGAAGGAATTTAGCATGAATGGGTCCTACAAATGGTTTCATATGATCAAAAAACTGCTATCCCATTACAATGCGAAAAAACATCGAACAATCAAAATGCGTCCTTGCGATGTCAGTAAAGCAAATGAAAAGCTGCTTCTTGCTACAGCCTATAATCACATTAAAATCGCCCCTTCAGCAGCATATAAAATAGGAGACCTCGTCCGTATAAGCAAATATAAACATATATTTGAAAAAGGCTACACACCAAACTGGACAACTGAAATTTTCAAAATCTCCAAGATTCAACTGACTAATCCAGTGACATATCAACTTGAGGATTACCAGGGCAACCAAATTAAAGGAGGATTCTATGAAAAGGAATTGCAGCAAGCTGAACATCCTGAACTATATCTTGTTGAAAAAATATTGAAAAAGAGTGGAGATAAAGTTTATGTTAAATGGCTTGGTTTTTCATCAGAACATAATTCTTGGATAAATGCTAAAGATGTATTATAAGTTAAATAAAAAACATTTTTTTAAATAGCATATTAAAACTTGGTTTTATTTATTTATTAATATTTCATACAAATTTTGAGGATTTTCAGTGTAATAATGTACATCACTAGACAAACTTTCATGCTGCGCAAATTTAAATATGAATGTTTTCCCATACGGTCCAGTATTTGTGATGTAGAAATTTCCTCGGTTGTTAATGTCCGACAAGGCCTTTTCAGACAGCAAATTATATCTGGGTGGCAGCAAAAGTTTGTGTTCATCCAGCTCCAATTGAATGCGATCTCCAAAGGTTGTTGAACGTCGACATGCTGACTTTATTCGATACTCCATTCCAATAACCATATCTGCCATCCTCAAGTAGGGGGTGAATTCCATGTTTTTAAGTTCTGAAATTGCAGTCATCTTTGCCGGATTGATGTGAACGCTTAGGAAATTTAAGTTGAACTGATGAGGATTCACTACGCAGGGCCCATTTTATACTGAATCCACCCCAGACATGATTGAACAAGTTCAGTTAAAAATATGCTTCAATGTGAGCAAAGTTGGCCATATCAGCATATTTGAAGTGGAAAATTCTTATGATGTGCAGCTGCAAGAAATAAAGTTAGCATTGAAATTTCATGCGTTTTGAAAGCCTAGGGGCGGGGACTTGCGGGGGGATTTCACTCTGTAGTGTTGGTTGTGATTTAAACTGAAATGTCAACCCTTCAACCGAAAAATCATATAAATACCTGAAAAGGTGAAACGTAAGGTTAGTTTGCTTCAGGTTGCGGAAATGAGCAGTTATAAGGATTCCACCAAATTGCTTGACGAAAAGGGTGATAAAGGAAACAAAGTAAAAGAAGTCAAGTATCAGCTAAATTCGATAACAATTAAATCGGCACAACCATCTGAAAGCAAAGATACTTCTTCTTCTATACGTTACAAGCAGTTGAAAGAAAAGTAATCTCCGAAGATGAGTATCCCAAAATTTCTCAACGAATACTCTGATATTTTGCTAGAAGAGCATAAGCATAAAATAGAACAGCTCTACAGATACGTACAGGAATATGAAAATGCAGGAAAAGTTAATTCCATACATGGAGCACATTACATGAACTGCCCGTGGTCGAACAATTGGACAACCTGTGGGCCAGATACGTGTGGATGTTGTTTTGTGGAGCGGTACAAACAGGAAGTTCAAAGCTTAATAAATTTTTACATGAGGACAACAATTTTTACACCGAAAACAACTGTAAAGAATGCAAAAAAAGGGTTCGATTTATACTAACACCAGAAGTACACTGCATGCATGCATGGGATTTTGCTTATAGAGCCAACCGCATTGGGTTGTGGCATATACATGCAATAGAGAGATGCCGATTTCAGCAGAGAATCATCATTACAAGTAAAATCCTGGATCACATATTGAGCCAGCATCATCGAGAGAAAATATGTAATACTAGATTTGAAAATAAAGTCAAGTTTTAATATGTTTTAAAAAATGTTTTTTATTTAATTTTTTTAGGAGCCCTCCAAAATTGTTTATACCCACTCACGGTGGTCTAACAAGAAAGGTCCTCATAAACAAAAAAAAATGCGCTCAGCTGCATTTGCTGCGTAATTTCCCTTTTCAAATTTTTTCATTGAAACTCGATTTTCTCAAGATAGCAAAATTCTCCACTTCAACTCTTAAAACGAGAAATTTTTTTTTTATAAATTTCAAACCTAAACAATAGATGCCGTAAATTTTTAAAACCAGCGATAATATGCCATATGTGTGCAGCCGCACATGTCAATTGCAATTTCAAGTCCCAAATTTCCGGTAGTGATTTTTTTGCAGTTGAGCCGCAGCACCCCGAGGACTCTTAATTGGAAACATCCAACACCCGGCATATATATTTGTTTACATTAAAGCTAGGGATCTCAACCCTTGATGTGTATTTTGCTTAAGGCTCCTTGGCGCGCGATCGGTAAAAATAGCATTCGTGAAAAGAGAGTGACACGTCCTTGGGTTAATTTATGTGCTTTCATGACATATGGGCATGAAGGATATGTGTGAGGTCAATTTGGACAGAAAAATTTATGATGCAAAGGAATGCAATTCGATGCCTGGATTTGGGTTTTAGCGGCTGGGCATGAAAATTCATGTCGAGATCTGAATGGTAATTTCCTTTCACGCTTGCCCCTTATAAGTATATCACTTGCACATGTTTTGTGTGGCGTGATTTTAGGTGAAACAAGGATATTTTATTTCTTAAATGTAATTTGAATATTTTTGCATGGCGGGTTATTTTATTTCTTAGGAGAGTTGGTTAAAAAAATTGAAATGGGGTTTGAATATCTGGGATCCTTGAAGCTGGGATATCGATTTAAGTCTCTCGGCCCCTTGCGCAGGCGTAGCAGGGATGCAACCAAAACTCGAGGGTAATGTCCTGAATAGCAAGGCCCCGCTCAAAGCACAGCGATGTTCAAAACTGAAGATTCAATCACCCGCATAAGTTCATCCAAGGCACTCAGCGAAGCTCAACCTGATTTCCCGAGCTCATCCAAGCCGCAGCAAAGTTCTAAAGCTAATCCAGCGCTCAAGTTCATCCGAGGCGCATGCAAGTTCAATTTAATTTTCCAAGCCTCATCCGGGACACATGCAAGTTCAATCTAATTCCTCAAGCTCATCCGAGGCGCATGCAAGTTCAATTTAATTTTCCAAGCCTCATCCGGGACACATGTAAGTTCAATCTATCACCCAAGATCTCATCCAGGGCACATGCAAGTTCAAAAGCTAATCCAGCGCTAAAGTTCAATCTAATTCCGCAGGCACATTGAAGTTCAAAAGCTTATCCGGCGTGCAAGTTCAGCCAAGGCTCATGCAAGTTCAATCTAATTCCGCAGGCACATCCAAGTAACACCCAAGACCAAATCCGAGGCACATGCAAGTTCAGCCATGGCACAGCAAGTTCAAAAGCTCAGCCAGCACGAAAGCTCATCCGAGGCACACCCTAGACCCACATCCACACCCAAGACAACAACCGATTACGTCACTGCGCTCGTAAGCCTGTTGCTCTACTACTAACATGCCGGCCGCCTTGGAGCCTCGGTCCAACATCATCTAGATATCCTTTGCAAGTTGTTCCTCCTTCGAGGGGTAGTGGGCATATTTTAGTGATGGCTCGTCTGAATTCTCCATTTGCTGTCTTCACTTGGACAACTCGGATGAGGCCATCCTGATCTGGAAAGACCGCAGCAACTCTACCTAAAATCCACTTCTGCGGAGGCAGATTCTCTTCTTTAAGTAGAACGAGTGTTCCGATTTCAACTTTGTGCTTTCGTTTATTCCATTTGAAGGCTGGACAAATATTCTTGCGACCACCTGCGCCAAAAGTGCTGTGCCAGCTGTTGAACGTGTTGCCACCGAGAGAGGCGATTGCATTTCAAATGTGACAAATTTGGATCCACCAATGCTGTCAATGGAGCACCTATTAAAAAATGCCCGGGAGTCAATGCGGAGTAATCCGAAGGATCACTTGACAGCGCTGAAATCGGACTCGAATTAAGGCAAGCTTCCGTCTGAGCTAATAGCACACGCAATTCAGCCATGTTTAATGTGCTAGCACCGATGACCCTTTTGAGGTGACCCTTCGCCGATTTCACGGCGGCTTCCCAAATGCCACCGTGATAAGGGGATCTGGCTGGAATGAAGTGAAACTGGATTTCTTCTGACGCGCAATATCTCTGTACTTGATTATTGTGTTTCTCTGATTTTAACAGTCGGTAAAATTCAGAAAGTTGATTTCTGGCCCCTACAAAGTTAGTGGCATTATAACAGAATAGATGGGCTGGATGTCCTCTCCTGGCGACGAAGCATCGAAGGGCTGCTAGAAAGCTTTCTGTAGATAAATCCTCCACTAGTTCCACATGAACTGCTTTGATGCTAAAACACACGAATATTGCAACATATGTTTTTATAGGAGCTTTTCCTCTTAACTTCAGGGTGACGAACATGGGTCCGCAGAAGTCGACGCCTACATTTAAAAAGGCACGAGCGGGTTGAACGCGAAGCTAGATCTCCCATTAACTGTTCCATAGTGATTGGCTTGCTGCGGAAACAGGCGATGCACTGGCGTACCGTGTGCTTGCAGAGATTTCGGCCCGAGATGATCCAAAACCGTTGTCGGAGCTGATTCAGTAGAGCTTGCGGTCCTAGATGCAGGTTTTTGATGTGTTCGTATCGAACCAGCAGCGTAGCGAGATGATGTTTGCCGAAGATGACCATCGGGAATCTTTGATCGAAATCTATGTGCTCTGCATTTCTCAGGCGACCACCAACGCGGATGACTCCGTCGTTATCCAAGAAGGGTTTGAGGTTTCGAAGTTTGCTATGTCGTATGTCAACCTGTTTGGTTTCTTGGAGGAGTCTTATGTCTTCCTGAAACATTCCCTGCTGAGCGAGATGCACAAGTCTTTTTGTTGCCTTGGAGAATTCTAGTGCATCAATATCGTCGGTGCGGCTCCTCGATGTTGAGCATCTCAGGTTATTAAAATATCTGAGCCAAACTGCTAAAGATCTGACGAGCTTCTTAAAGTCCGAGAATTGCTCGATAAATGAGAGTTTCGGTGACGCCACAGCGAAGTTAGATACTTCGACTCTGCCTAACTCTGGGATTTCGCTTTCATTTAAAGCTCGAAGCTGTTCCGGCCATGTTAGTTCAGCATTGTTTAAGAATTTTGGACCGTTCCACCATAATTCACAGGATTTCAGCTGCCCTAGCCCATAGCCCTCGGGAAACTACATCAGCAGGGTTATTACTAGATGGAACATAATGCCAGTCTGCTGGCGCTGTTAATTCCTGTATTTGAGCTATGCGATTGGCGACGAACGTAACGAATCTTGTGGAAGTAGATTTGATGCGATACAGAGTAATTTCGGAATCCGTCCACAGAAAAATACGATTAAATTTTATGTTGATGGAGGAAGTGATCTTTTGCACAAGTTGCGCTAAAAGAAGTGCAGCGCATAGCTCCAGTCTGGGGATGGTCGCCCTCTTTAAGGGAGAAACTCGTGACTTTGCACACAAGAGCCTTATGTGTGTTTTGAAAAAGTTATCCGTGGTCCGAATATACACGCAGCATCCAAAGCCTTTCTCAGTAGCATCTCCGAACCCATGTAGCTGAATTTCCTTTATTTCATTTTCAGCCACTGGAAGAACACATCGGGCTATCTCTACGTCTGACAATAGTGGTAGTTGTTGGCAAAACTCGTTCCAACCTTGAAGCATAGACGAAGATATCGGGTCATCCCAATTAATCTCCTGTTGTGCCCATAACGTTTGCATGAATGTTTTTGCAGTTAGGATTACTGGGGCACAGAGTCCGATGGGGTCGTACATCGAGGATATCGTTGAGAGGATGGACCGTTTTGTTGACACATTGTGAAACTTGATGCTTTCTTTGTTAAATGGGACTATGATGTCTTCATGAGGTTTCCAGCTGATTCCGAGTGTTGCTACTCGATCCAGTTTTTCAACTTTATCGTCCTCAATGTCGGCGGTTATGTCGGGATGGTTAGACGCCCATTTCCGGAGTTCAAAACAACCTCTGGATATTACACTTGATATGTCCTTGCGCAGTTGTATGGCATGTTCCAGAGAAGATGAGGAGCCCGACAGCAGGTCGTCGACATAAAAATCGGAGATCACCTTCGCAGAGGCTTCGGGGTAATCATGTGCCTCGTCTAGTGCAACCTGCTTCAACGTTCGGATTGCTAAAAAGGCAGCGCTTGCGGTTCCATAGGTTACAGCAGCCAATTCATAAGTTCCGATTGGTTCTGACTCACTAAATCTCCATAATATTCTATGGAGACGTCTTTGATTTTCCTGAACTTGTACCTGTCGGTACATTTTCGTGATATCTGCTGAAAATGCATACAAGTTCTTTCGGAAGGTTAAGAGTATACTGAATAGGTCTCTCTGTATGGTAGGTCCAACTTTAAGGGCATCGTTAAGAGAGATCCCACTAGTGGATTTCGTAGATGCGTTGAACACAACACGAAGTTTTGTGGTGGTTGATGATGGCTTTTCTACGCCGTGATGGGGCATATAGTAGCAAGGTACGTTCGTATTTCCATATTCATCTTCGTTCGGTACTTCCTTCATATGGCCAAGGTCTATGTATTCTCTCATGAACTCATTATAAAGGCTTTTGAGCTTTGGATTTCTCGCGAGAGTTCTTTCAAGATAAGTTAAACGTTTCAATGCGATGTATTTTGTGCTACCAAGTTGAAAGAGATTAGCTCGAGTAGGTAGTCCAACCGTATAACGACCGTTGTCATCACGAGTTACGGTTTCCTTAAAATGTTCCTCAGACTCTCGTTCCTCTAATGTCAACTTGCAAGACTCTTCCACTGATTCCAACTCCCAAAATCTCTTGACTTGTGCGCTTAGATCCTCTATAGAACAAACGAATGAGTTCACAATAGATGGAACATGAATGTTGGTAGATACCTTGCCAGAGATCACATATCCGAAAGCACTGTTTTGAAGCGGAGGCACATCCTTAATAATGATTTTATCACCATACATGATTTCACCATACAATTCAGCCCCGATTAACATGTCTATGTCATCAGGATTGAAGAAGAATGGATCTGCCAATTTCAATTGTACGTCCTCTGGTATATTTATATTTTTCATATTTATCTTGTATGAAGAGTTTGTTCGTTATTTTCGGTATTATTAGGCAACAAATGTCTGTCTCGAAATTATATATTCGGGATTTGATGTGAATGTTCGCTTTATGTTGAACATACCAACACCACATATGGGAATACCTGCTTGCTTTCTTGATAAACGCAGTCTTTGTGCGAAATTCTCGCTTATAAAATTTGATTGCGACCCACTATCTAGTAAGACTCTACACTGGTAGAGATTACCACTGGTGTCATAAGTATTTACAATAGCTGTTGCCAACAAAATTTGCGGTATTTGTCCCATGCTGCTATGTGCTGACAATTTCAGAGGCTGCTGTTCCCAGTTTTTATTTTCTTGAGGTGATGGTGCAACTGGCGTTGCAATTTAATCTTGCTGTGCAGGGAGATGGAGCATTGTGTGATGTTTACGACGGCAAATGCGGCACGTCAGGAAAAGATCCCATTCCTGGGTCCGTTGCTTGAGAGCTGTAAGAGCACGATAATTTTTCCAAAGTTCATCTGTGAACTTTTGAAGAGAGTAGGCTGAGTTTTCTTTGGTTTGTTCGAGATCTAAGATTCTCTTCATGTGTTGCTTCATTAGCCGAAGGTTGTTGTCGTACTTCTCTAGCAGAATTTTCCAAGCGGTGCTATAGTTTTCTGCTACTACTGGAAGCGATGAGATATGAGTATGAGCCTTGCCGCCACTTGTACAACTAAGGAGGTAATGCAACTTTGTAGCATCTGATAGCACTGTGCTGGTGTGTATAAGCTCTGAAAAGAGATTGCGAAAACTTATCCAGTCTTCATATTCGCCACTGAACGAAGGTAGCTTGACATCTGGCAGTTTTACACTTGCGAGCCGTGTTGTTTTCTGCTCTGCACTAGTATAGTTGCTATTTGATTGTAGCACAAGTTTGACATCCTGTTCTCTAGACTTTAGTTTAAGATTTTTCAGTTCTATGATGCCTGACTCCAAATCGCCGTAGTCATCTTCGAATGTGTTTCTGGTTTCAGGTAAGAAATTATCAGGATCGAGCCCTTCTATCTCGGTTTGAATATCGTCAAACTTTCTGTAAATAGTTGGCAGCCTGTTGTGAATGGATTACAGTTCACTATCAGTAATGCTATCGCCTTTCTTCTCAATTATATTTTTAAAATATGTTATGCGTCCCTTGAAGCCATTACGTTGATTCTTCAAATGCCTGATTTGAGAAGCCATATCAGTTTCTGTGCTCATCTTGGACTCTATAAATGTGTACCGAAAATTGGGGTAGCAAACTCACAATATTGGAACGATTTGATTCGCGTGTGAGTTTGCGTCTCTTCGAGATACGCGACACGAGTTAACCGAAATTTATGCGGACCCGTGGTGCTAAATATAATTACGGAATGCGGGTGCGTTATTTATCGCGATTAGGCCTGAATGTATCGATGCGGTAATATCCGTCTCGCGAGGACCATAAAATGTTGAGGCCGAATCCTGAAATAATATTTAGCTAATTATCGTATTAAAAATACACGCCCGTTTCGTTCAACAAACTAATTACAATACTTTATTTTATTTCAAAACAAAAATAACGAAGCCTTTAAGTAGGCATGCTTCGATTCCAAAAATAGTTATAATGCTAAAACATGAACAAGTAGAACGAATCAAAAGGCCAACTAGATTTGACTTGGATAAATTATCAATCCGTAACAATATGAATAAATAAATTAAATTAGAGTAGAAAGAAAAAAAAATTTTTTTTGTTTGTAAATTGAAGCTTTTTCATTGGTAGAATTGGTTTTTGCTAGTTTTTTCTTTCCTCGATTTTTTTTCAGTTTTTTTCTGTTTTTCTTTGAAACTATGTCGCGCAAGTAGACCCACCGGTAGGTGTGGTGCTCGAGGGGATGTTTTGCCCTCCATTAGGGTGAGTACCCCTTAAATTATTTTTTTTCAGACCCCCCGGTAGCCCCGAATCGACCTGCATGGCTGTGTAACGTCGCCACCTCTCGGTTTCCCCTCTCTAATGGACTCTAGAGTTTGCTATCTTGTACTTTCCTTTTCTCGCGGCGCACAGTGGTCTGAAATCCCCAAAACCTGGACAAAAGTACCAAAACGAAAGTTTATATTTAACGACTTTTTTCACGTGGGTTAGGTATAGTGGCCCCCCTGGAGTATTTCAAGGCCCTTGGCAAGAGGCAGATGTTCGAAATCTCTTTTGTATTCCATTTGGAAAGTGAGCGTCGAACACGCTGCACGCAGCGCGTTCTCTCCGAGCAAAAAGACGTGTTACGTTTGTGCGTGTATATTGCAGTACGTTTACCCGTTTTCTTTTGTGTAAAATGGATTCTTCTCCAGAGAGTAAGTACAATTATACTGTGTTATTGAAATGAACATAAATAAATAATTGTATTGTTTATTTATGATCAAATATGTAGTAAATTGTGGTATTTTAATAACGATTCGGCTTATGAATTGATGGCTAAGTACAAACTTCCACCGACTTCCACTACGAAATACGCATGTAATTGTTTATTATTCATCTCTGCAAAACATATAAAAAAATCAGCTGCTCCTGCTTGCTCCATGTCATTCTATCCACGATATACTACATATTTGCTCAATGTATAGTTTTGAGCGTCGTATTCAGGGGCTATATATTAACTTTATTTTCATCTATATCATCTTATATTAATAAAAGAAGATTCTGTATGTGTGCGCTATAGCGGGAGCACCTGTCCCATGAAACACCTCGAAGTCCGATTCTCGAAATTCAAAATGGCCGCTGAAAAATTACCGAAATGGCCACCCAAATATGAATTCGTAAATTGTGTTCCGATTTCAATGAAAGTTGGTATCTAGGGGTTTTTAAGGTCGCTAATAACGAATTTGTGGTCAAAACTTAAAAATTCAAAATGGCCGCGCCAATATGGCCGACGAATTTGCCAATTGTATTCCGATTCCAATGAAAATCGGTATCTGGGGTTCTTTAAGGTAGCAAATAACGAATGTGTGATCAGATAAAGACATTTTTAAACACTGAACTACGTAGAATCGATATAATATCAAATAGAATTAAACAAAAACACCTTAATGATTCTACTCGCAATTTATTGGAATCTAAAAATATTTTATATTCTCAATAATAAAACCCGAATGCATTTCGATTTGATTTACAAATCATCGTCAGCAATCACGACTGAAGCCCATATACCGATTTTCATAAAATTTGCTTAATTTTTCATAAAGCTGGTCGCCATATTGGATCCGCCATTTTGTTTTTTGAAAATCTGATAACGGATTCTTACTCAGCGACCCCGAGCCCCCAATGTACTGATTTTCAACAAATTTGCTTAATTTTTCATAAAGTTGGTCGCCATATTGGATCCACCATTTTGTTTTTTGAAAATCTGACAACGGATTCTTACTCAGGGACCCCGAAAACCCCCATATACCAATTTTCATCAAATTTGCTTAATTATTCATAAAGTTGGTCGCCATATTGGATCCGCCATTTTGTTTTTTGAAAATCTGATAACAGATTCTTACTCAGGGACCCCGAAAACCCCCATATACCGATTTTCACAAAAGAATAATTTTTCTTACGGTAGTAAATTAATTTTGTCCAGTTTTTGGGGATTTCAGACCACTGTGCGGCGTATGAAAGTTTTTTTGTCTGACACGAGAAAGTATCATTAGATTTTGGGATGATTAACCCATCATGTAACTGTCTTTAATGACGAGCCCCTGCACACCGAACCCTCCCAACGGCGAGCTAGCCGCAGCACCGCCAGGCGTGTCCTTGTGTTAGTGCAGAGGGTGAGTAATAATATTCTGTGAGATAGGATCTTTTATGTCTTGTTTGTAACAACTGCAACGGCCCTCAGCCTTCTGGACCTCTTTCGTATTTTTTTTCAAATTTCTTATTTGTAATGTCATGATAGTTCTCCTTGACCATTGGATATATATATATATTTTTTATGACAGTTACAAAGATGGCGCCCAACGGGGTGTCATGTGCGTACTCTGCCTTGACTAGTTTATTTTATATGACAGTTACAAATTGGCGCCCAACGTGTCGGCTAGAACTTTGTTCTAGTATTTTAAATTTTGATCAGTTTCTTGTCACTGGTTGACAAAATTATTCCTTTTATATTGACAGTTTCATTGTTTTAATTAAATGTTTTCCAATTTATCCGTTAATTATTAGAAAACCTAACCTTATTAAAGTTGTTTCTTTTTGGGAAAGCCGTAGAGAGGAGCCACAAGACCTTCTCAAATTTTTCATGGTAACCTTAACGGTTCCAAGTAAACAATTTTTTTATTATTCCCTTCTGTTCTGGTTTAGTGGCAGCTTCCACTATCTTGATGTTGCTCACGAACATGTTCTGGATGCTCTCGTCTTGGGTATCAAGCGCTTCGCTTGCCCATGCGACATCCTCGGTTGGTCAACCTGACCATGCCCTGTTGCTTGTCTGGTTGCAGGTGACTTATGTTCATCTGGCTTGCGCAGGGGGGCCCCTGGTTTGTTATCCCACCCTTGTCGTAGAGTACAGCGCTCATTTTGTTGTCCTTGATTCATCTTAGTATGACCAAATTGTTTGTTAAACGGTGAACTTGCCTGTCTGGTTACCAGGCGCCGCCTGACTATGCGGCAAATTCAGTCGTCTCTCAACCAATGCGGTCCCGTTATATGATCCTCTGGTTGTACTTGCCTTCCGGAATTTTAGTATTTGTAGTTGCTGATCCGTCGTGGCTGTCATCCAAGATTAAAATTAGTAATTCTTTTTTAAGCTTCTACCTTGTCTTCGTAACTCCTAATCACAGCCATGCGAACTGCTTTTGAGATATGGGGTTGTCTGTTAAGGTCTCCTTTGGGGAGGATGGTGTTACACCTGGTCCAGCATCATCCCCTCCAAAGAGCCTTCTTTAATTATGGGATACTTATGGTCGCTGCTTACGTCGATGTCACTTGGTTTGGGATCCGTCGGAACCTTGCTGGTTACGGTTGATTTCTTGCGAGGACCTGTTGCTTGTCTGGTTTCAGATGACTTATGTTCATCTGGATTGCGCAGAAGTGCTTCCGTCTGGAAGATTAGCCACAGCTTGGATCATTTGTTTTTGTTTTGTCACCAGGTTCGTTCCATAGGTCAACCAGGCGTATTAGTAGCGGTCCCTTACCGACTGGCATTTGCGCCATCAGCCGCCACCGCATTTTGGGGGAGCATTCCTCTCTCTGGGGCCCACACTCTCATCAGTTATAAATTTACATAGTTGGTATAAAAATATATATATTTGTTTTTTTGTTCGGTTTCACTGGGGAATAAACGCTCCCGAGTCAAAAAAAAACTTTTTTTTGAAGGTAAATTAGCTGTATATTTTCTGGTGATTAGAGCGCCTATAGATATGGTCGTAACGTGACCAGTGATTTATCGTACTATTCAACCAATCGGTTACGAATTTGGTTTGGGAACCAGCTGGGTTTTCTAACCTGTCGCTCGTTCGTTTTCACTTTTGTTGGGGAGCGGAATTATTCACTCATTGTCCACTTACAAGATTCTTTTGTTCAACGAACGGAATTGGTAAATTCTGAATGGGAGGCAGCAAAAAAAACGAGCCAAAGGCGGGGAAATCCGCGGAGCCTGAGAAGAAATCCCAGGTTTCCAATCAAGAGCTGGCCAAACAAATTGCAATCCTCCAGATTCAATTAGCTCATTTATTGAAACAAGGAAACGTCGCTGCTCCCCCTTTGGCAATTAAGGATGAGCAATCAGCCTCATCAGAAGAGCCTGTGCAAGCCACGGCTTCTATTACTTCACCGGACCTTCAATTCATTTCCAGACCGGCAGCACCTCGTCAGGCTGCACGCCGCCCTTCCACGGTTCTATCATGGAACATTTCTTTTTCTGGGCAAGACAAGGGGCTCACTGCCGAAGAATTTATTTATAGACTGGAAAGTAAAGCAAATGATGATGAAATAAGTAATCATGAGTTATGTAGCAACGCGTCCTCCTTAATTAAGGAAAGGGCCGCTACTTGGTATTGGGATCATTTCCGTAGGGAATTTAGGAAGAATTTCCTAGCCCATTTCAAGGGACATGGCTCGGACTTCCACACGATTAAAGCCATGCTTGAGTTACATCAGCAACAAGACTCCTTTGATGAGTATGCTGGTAAAATGACATCGCTATTTAACAAGCTGGCAAAGCCCATTCCTAAGGTTGAGTTAGTGGACATAGTTGTACAAAATTTGAGCTCCACTGTCGGTTCTTCCATAATAGGGCTTCAAATTAGAACCATGAAGAAACTTCGAGTTCAATGCATCAAGGCCGAGCGCTGGCACGCAAACAAAAGGCAAGAACGTAGACTCAACTTACGTGTCCATGAGCTTGATACAGATTTCGCGGACGAGTCCGCCCCTGAGCCTTACATTGGAACTCCACAATCCATTGATGAATTACATACACGTAATCCTGACCTCACAAGGAGGCAACTGACATGTTGGAACTGCCAACAACCTGGGCATGCCTTCTATGATTGTCCGTCGGAAACTAAAAACATCTTGTTATCGTTGTGGTAATCCGGGCGTAGTATTACCCAAGTGCAAGTGCCAGGGAAACCGGCCACCGGGTGCGAGGTTTCATGGGAACCCGCGCCCTTCCCAAGTTTTTCTGCCACCCCCACGCCCATCGAACCAATAAAAGTCGAGTGGAAACCAATGGTAGCACACAATCCACCGGCCATGACAAACTTTCATCCCTACCTTGACGATCCCCCTGACTTTCCCTCTGATGAGTCCAAAGCGTCGTTCCTTGCACGATGGAACAATTATCATGTCGTCCGTGACCGGATCTTTTCCGAACATCCACGAGTTTCGTCCATTCATAGAATTCCTATCATTAGGCGTCTGGCCAAGGAGAAGCTTTTTTTTGGCACGAAGTAGTATTTCTGCATTTTTCTCTGATCATTCAGATGAGCGTCCCTTCGCCAGAATAACCCTTGCCGACGTTGCTATGACCGGCCTGCTGGACAGCGGTGCTAGCATTAGCTGTCTGGGAAGTGCTGTCGAGTCCTTCCTATCAAGCCACCCTGAGGGTAAGGGTACACTACATTCCCTGAACACCTCCTTACAAACTGGCGATGGTGCGTCACAGCGGGTAATTGGTTACTGTGCCGTGATAGCTCAATCACCCTTTAAAAAAATCACCTCGATCCAGTAACCTTAATTTTATTTCAAATTCTTCAATTCGTGCAATTACAATTTTTATAAATTCGATTTTCAATAAATTCAATATTTAATTCAATGTAAAAATTATTTCAAAACAAACTGATTAATTCAATATTAAATGTACTTTCAATTTTTGATTCGATTACTATTTGCATATATGCCTTTAATTTATTACTTTAATGTAAATAGCTATTATTATTTGGAGAAGTTAAATATGCCTTTAATTCCGTAGTTCAATGTAAAACAGCTTTAAATGGCTCCCTTGTCAATATTGCCAGAAAGATGACCCGTTTTGTTTGGTTCCTGCGAGGTCCGTTTGCGTGAGTTACGTGTGTATACTTGAATCTGGGTGCCGTACGTGGATTCGCTGTCCTGTGAGGGGCGTTTTCGGGTGCCTTCCATTTAGACACAGAAAGACAATTGTGTCCGTTCTGTGTAAACCCAAATGGAACACATAAGTTCATGAAAAATCCGCCACGGCGCACTTTTCTCGTTTTTATTTTTGTTTGATAAGTAAATCGTTAATTTTATGTTGATAATTTCTTTAAATTAATTACCCGACATCTTATAAAGGCTGGGAATCTTAAAAATGAAACAATATTGTTGTAATTATAAATTAACGATCACATTTCAATTGGCGAGGGTTGGTAGCATTGCCTTAGTTGTGCCCGGCTGTGTCTAGCTGTGTCGTTGATGGAACACTTCTGTGTCGGACACAGTGTAACACTGTGTCTCTCTATGTCTAAATGGAAGGCACCCTTCGTAATTTTGAGATTTGGTTCGGAGTTAGCTGAAGCCTTCTGTGAGTCGGGTTGACGTCGCTTGATGGAATTCGTTTGTAACTATGATTTTTTGTCAGATGATTTCGCTTTCTTCTTGGTTGTTTTGATGCTGATGCTGTGAGACTGCTGCGTCTTACTGCTGCTGCGTTGCTGGATGTGACTTCTATACGTCGGGTTGATGGTGTTTACTGGAGAGTGCGTAAAACTCAAGGTTGCCAGTAAATCTGTAGATTGTACGATGTTCTTGGTTTCAGCTGGGAACTTCGTGCTGCTGCGAGGCTGCTGCGCTGCTTTGGTGCTTGACAGTTGCTGTGGTTTGATAGATGAAGGCCCAAATTTTGCCAGAGAATCTGCTGCTTGTAGAGGTCTTGATTTCTGCTTGGAAATTTGTGTGTTGATGCGAGGTTGGTGCGCTGTTGCGTTGCTGCGTTGCTGCGCTGTTGTGTTACTGCGTTGCTGTAGTGTGTTTGCTGTAACGTAATGCTGATGATTACTTTGAGATTTCGACTCAATACGTCGAGTCTTGGATGGTTAACTCAATGCGTGAACCGATACTTGGGTTAAATGCTAACTCAATACATTAGCTGGATTTTTAATGTTGTAAAAGCCTCACTACAGCCTTTTCAGGGTGAAATTGTCTCCAAAAATCTCAGGACGATTTTTTCTTCTAGCTCAAGCCACTAGGAAGATTGAGATCAATCTCAATTCAACTCCGTCTAAGTGCCGGTATTTATTTTGAACCTGACAAAAGGCCTTGGGTAACTTTCGGTGGGGGCTTCACTACAAGTCACGTACATAATTCCTTGTTCGGTGTTCATCTATGATCGGTTGTGATCAGCTGTTTCTTTCCTGTGCATAGACGTCAGATGATGTTTGTTGATGGTGAGTATTTTTCTTAGAATAGAGAACTACAGGAAAGGCCCTCGGGTATAAAATCCGTGTATGGGACCGTAGTGAAATCGCTATCAGTCAACTGTCAAATTGGTACAATTTCTTGTTAGTTAACTGTCAAATTTTCCCGCGGCACTTTCTTTAAAACGAGTTTTTCTATAAAATTTATTTACAGTTTTTCGCAAAACTAATTAAAAAGAAGAAAGAAAGTTTAAAAAATTTGTTTTTGTCAATTAGAAGTTGTTACGAGTGAATTTTCAGTGAAAAAAAGAGCAATGAAGTGTGCAGTTTGAATTTCACTACGCTAAAATTCTCCGAGGGCCCTTCCTGTAGTTTTGTATTCTAAGGTATTTTTATCTCATTTTCTTAGTTATTTACTTTATTTTCCTATTTATTTTAGGTTGTTTTTAGACTTGGTGGGAATTCTCGGGAGGCGGAGTTTCACCTTCAGTGTTGTCAGGTAAAAAATCTTGTGGAATTTGTTTATGTTTATTATTTTAATTATTTTGCTATTTTCAGATGTCCATTTTGCCGACGGCATTTTGATGTTTTCCGGATTTGATGCCAGTTTATGTTTTGTGGTTTTTAAGAAGCTTGTTTGAAGTTTGAGGGAAGTATTTTATGTATATTTAATTACTATTAGAATCTAATATTTTATCTTTTACAGAAGTACAGCCTTCTACAGTGTGTCTTCATCAGCCTGGATTTTAGTGCTTCAGTTTTATTTATGATGTTGTTTATTTTCGTGTTTAGTGTTTTTTATATAGATTAGATTAAAAATTAGTGTCCTATATCAAAGAAATTGTTTTCTTTTAGTTTTGAGTTTTTTTGTTGTTTTGTAGTTTAAATAAATTGTAATTTTGACATAATTGGGTGTTTTTTTTTTGCATGGTTTTTCCTTTCAGATTTAACGTTCGTCTGAGGACGGAACAGTTACATTAAAGCACCAGTCTCCTTTGGAGAACGGACTCACTTAATCACCATATTCGCAGAACCCAGTTTAAGTCAAAGTTTATACCTCGGGATTGACTTTTGGAAGTTATTCGGCATCGCTCCCCAGATAGTTGGTGAGCTTAGCGTTCCTGCCATAATGTCCACGGCTCATGAATTGCCATCCGTCCAATTTAACCAGTTGGAGCGAGTTAAGGCGACCTTTCTCTCTTTCGATGTTCTAGGACTGGGTAAAACACAGTTGTAGGTACATACTATGTATTGATGTTGGAGACTCGGTCCCGATCAAACAAAGACACTATCCCGTCTCACCTGCTGTGCAGAAATTAATGTACGATGAATTGGACAGAATGATCAGTTTAGGTGTCATAGAGCCATCCAATAGTCCTTGGAATTCCCCTGCCATTTTAGTCCGAAAGCCTGGAAAGGTACGATTATGTCTCGATTCTTGCAAAGTAAACACCGTCACCGTCAAAGACGCATATCCTTTTCCTCATATAGACGGACTTCTTGGTCGTCTTCAAGACACCAAATTTATTACTAGTCTGGATTTGAAGGATGCCTTCTGGCAGATACCATTGGATTTTAAATCTCGCGAGAAGACGGCTTTTACTGTTCCTGGTAGGCCCCTATATCAATTTACTGTCATGCCTTTCGGCCTATGTAACGCCCCTCAGCGAATTTGTCGATTAATGGATAAAGTTATCCCTGGACACTTACGAGAGCACGTGTTTGTTTACCTTGATGATCTTTTGATCGTCTCTCGCGATTTTGACTCCCATCTCAGGACCTTTGAGAAGGTTGCTGGCTGCCTACGTCGTTCTGGGTTAACCATTAATTTGTCCAAAAGTAAATTTTGTGTACAAGAGGTAAAGTACCTGGGCTTTTTAATTGGTGACGGAACGTTGAAGACCGACCCTGGTAAAGTAACTGCCATTTCAGAATTTCCTACGCCGAAGTCTCACCGGCAAGTACGAAGATTCTTAGGCATGACTGGTTGGTATCAACGGTTCATTTCCAAGTATGCCAGTGTGGATGCTCCTATCACAGATTGCTGCACAGCGTCCTTCCTCAGGTTGAAAGATTGTATGACACAGGCTCCAGTACTGGTCACTCCTGACTTTTCTAAACCGTTTCACATTCAGTGCGATGCGAGTAAGACCGGTGTCGGTAGTGTACTGTTCCAACGAGACATGGATGGAAATGAACATCCAATTGCTTATATGTCCAAAAAGTTGAACAGTGCGCAACGAAATTACACTATTACCGTACTCGAATGCTACGCAGCCATATTGAGTGTGTAAAAGTTTAGGGCATATGTAGAGGGCCAATCGTTCACAATTGTCACTGACCACGCTAGTCTTAAATGGCTCATGAATCAGTCGGACCTGAACGGTCGCCTGGCGAGATGGAGTTTAAAATTAGAGGGTTTTGAGTTCTCAATAGAGCATCGAAAGGGAAGCCAAAACGTGGTTCCGGATGCACTGTCCCGCGTTGATTGTGTAAGGACAGTTGCCTGATCTTAGGGTGTCGGACGAATATGTGCTCCATCGTACTACTCCTCGTACAGGAGATCCCATCTCTGATGATCTAACCTGGAAGCTATGGATTCCTTCTGATTTAACTCCTGCTCTGAGGCTTCTCACGGAGGAATAGGAAAAACGCTATCACGATTACGTAGGAAATATTTTTGGCCCGGCATGGTAAATCAAGTCCGAACGTGCAAGTGCACGAAGTCCCCAAATTCGATCTTACCCTATCCCCGCTCCAAGAGAGGTAATACCGCTGTGCTAGTAGTTTTGGACTCATTTAGTAAATTTGTATTCCTTTTTCCGGTTTCCTCCGAGACTGCAACTTCTGCAATAGAGAACCTGGAACACCGAGTTTTTCATACATTTGGAGTACCAGAGATAGTTTTCTCCGACAATGGTCGGCAGTTCGTCTCGAAGGAATTCGCGAAATTCTTGGACGACTATGGAGTCAAACACGTGCGCACAGCGGTACATTCGCCACATCCAAATGCCTCAGAGGGAGTTAACCGATCCACCTTAGCAGCCATTCGAGCCTATTTAAAGGACGACCATCGCGATTGGGACGATCATCTTTCTTCAATCGAATGTGCGTTGCGAAGTTCAATCCATGAATCGATAGGAATGGCCCCTTTTCAGGCTCCTCTCCAGTCTTAAAAAACTACACGCTTTACAGGATGGAGACGTTGCATTCCTCCCGGCCTCAGATCGTCTTCGCCTCATCCGCGAGCGCATTAACCTTAATCTGTCAACCGCTCACAACCGCCATGAAAAGAATTATAACTTACGTTGCAAATCAGTCTCCTTCCATCCAGGTCAAGAAGTCTTTCGTCGTACTTTCCCTATTAGTAATGTCGCAAACTTTTGTAGTGCCAAATTGGCTAATAAATTTTCCAAAGCTCGAGTACGGAAGAAAATAGGTGCGAGCCTGTACGAGATTGAGGATATGGCAGGAAAGTTGTTAGGTACTTATCATGCTAAGGATCTCAGGCAGTGAGAAGAACGAAAGCATTTCCCGAGTAGCCCTAATAAGGTATTTCGCCGGCTTCACCGGTTAACTTAACAGGGTGCCTTTGAACCGCTTAGGTAGCTTCCCTAGCGGTGGTACACCTCCTTGTTTTCCTTGTTGTCTGAGGACGAGGTTTTTATGTTCATTTGTCTAGCAGGGGCTGCTAGACCAGTCCCGCCGAGACACGGTCCTCTCGGTCATTTTTTTCGCGCCCGCCTGTTCGCGTGGACGCTAGCCTTTGCTTCTCAGTCCTTTGTGTCGTGAAGCCCGGACAGTGCGAAGTTCTAGGAGATACGACCTAGCGCCTCAGGGAGGTCATCCCTCCCGCAGGATCAACCGCGGTCACGGGTACCTTATGGACCACTTCAACCATTTTCAATAGCCTAAACCCGCTTTTACCCCCGTCACTAACTTTTCTCCTATATGGGAGCCCAACACACAAACAAAATCTTGGTGCTAGTCCAGAGTTAATAACTGATGAGTTGATTCTATTCAAAGCGATGACCGCCAGACAGTTGCAAATTAAGAGTCATGCACTTCGATTTATCGATACACGCACTTGATGTATCACACCACAAACTTCAAAGTTTCTTTCTCAAAACTAGAGCAATGCGTTGTAAACTCAGCGTCGATTTCTCCGATGCCTTGGGCAGAGAGATGTCTGGTGTTTGACAGGTTTTAAATCCTTAACTCTATTTCTAAAACAAAACCCCGCGTTGGACCCACCTGGCTTGCGAAAGAGGCCGCCAGAGAAGTCAAGAATAGAGAGTCGGCTGCCTAGTACCCTGCCGCTCTCAGCCCCTTTTAACCGTCGTAAATTAGTATTAATTTCGAACTGTGTTCCGTCTTTTATGGAACCACCTGGCTTGCGAAAGAGGCCGCCAGAAAGAACTTATAGAGAGTCGGCTGCCTGGTGCCCAGTCGCTCTCAGCTCTTTAATTCATCACCCCATCCGCTGTTGACAAAGCGAGCTCAATAGAGTAAATACAACTTCTTCTGTACCCACCTCATCACATGATCCTCCTTAGAGGCTGGTCAAAATTGGTGTTTATCTCAAATTGTCTCCCGTTTTTTTATCGGACCAACCTGGCTTGCGAAAGAGGCCGCCAGACAAGAACTTAGAAAGTCGGCTGCCTAGCGCCCAGTCGCTCTCCAACTTGGTATCTTTTGCCATATCTCCATTCCGTGTGGTCGCCTTTCACGTCACTGTACTTATAGGACATAGCAGAACTATTATAGGTTCCTACCTCCAGATTTACCTTGTCTGTTTGTAAAGCGAGACTCTTAATATCAGGGTCCTGGGTCGAGGCCACACGTTTGGATGGTCCACCACTGCACCCATAATATTCTTCCTCATAGAGATCTGTCTTTGCCATATATAATCGTTTTCTTTGTACCCTGAATGACCCAAATTCATTTTTTTTGCCCGGCAAACTAGTCGGATCATGAGACTCAATGAGCCGCCTCGTCTTTTGGATCCCTTTCCCCACACGGTCTAGCGTACCCGCGTTGTAACGGTCGGCTTGAGAAAATATAATCCGTGACCAATTGGTCAAGAAAAATATTCCAACCCTCCCAAAACATCTGCATATTAACATTCAATTAACCTCATCTCCATACAATTATCCCAAAATAATTTCTCATCCCACAATTTTTTTTACCCATGCAATAATTATTCATAATTTCCATACAAAGCTTTTGCTAGATGCGCACGCCTCTGCGCATATTATGTCTTGCCTATCCCATTCTACGGCATAACGTACGCACACAAAAGTTTTCGCTCAACAGAATTGCCTGCGGCGAACGCCCAACCAATCAACTTGCGAATGCGCATAATGCCGAGTACATTCCACGGAATTACAAATTTTGTCCATGTAATGGAATGATTTTACGCGGGGAGAATGAAGGAAAGCAAATAACGATTTCCTTTGTTTGTTCCTTTCGCGTCTATTCTCTCATCCTATTACCCCCACCCTTAATTAAGGTAAAGGACGCCAGCCCAAGCCGGACCAAATAAGGAAAGGAATGCGAGCCGGTTGGCAATTCCCTCATTTTCTGCGTTTTCGGCACCAACACTCATGCGCCGATGGGCAAGTTTGAGGTTGGCGTCGATTCTTCGAGGAGTCGGTTTTTGGTTGAGCGATAGGCTGGACGTGTCGGGTTTCCGGAAGAATGTTAAAGAAAAAAAAGTCGAAGCGTCCTAGTTCAGCAGCATATGTGCAATTTTTGAAAAATATTTTCGCGAAAATTCCGCGGGAACATCCCGGAATAAAAGGGATCGGGCCGAAAAAAAAATTATTAATACGAGAAAAGCAGAAAAAAATTAACTTAAAATATGAAGAAAAAAAGAAAAAATATATAAGAAATGAAAAAGTTAAGTGCGTCCGCGCAAATAAATATTATTATTTAAAAAAAATACTAAGAAATGAAAAAGTTAAGTGCGTCATAAAATGTTATTATTATAAAAAAAATATATAAGAAATAAAATATAAGTGCGTCCGCGCCATAAATAAAATGTTATTATAAAAAAAAATGCGAGAAATTAAATATAAGTGCGTCCGCGCCATAAATAAAAATATTAATATTACATAAAAGCCATAAGAAATAAGGAAGATAAGTGCGTCCGCGCAAAATATTATTACAATTAGTATCAAAAATATATATAAGAACAAGTGGCGTAAAATATTGTTATTATAAGTATCAAAAAAATATATTGCGTTCGCGTAATAAAAAAGGAAAAAAAAACAAAAAAAACCAAATATATTATTAGAAAAAAAAATTTGTAAGAATAAGTGCGTTTCGCGCCATGGAATCATCAAGAAGGAAAAGATAAGCAAAATCTTTTTAATTGAGTAAACAAAACCAACAGAAAAATTTAAATAATAATCAACAAAAAGAAAAAAAAACGAATGCACTACCTTAAAGAAAAGAAAAAAGGAGAGGTAAATTAAGTTTTTTTTGATTGACTTTGTAAAATAAATTCTAAGTAACCAGACTCTCTATTAAGAATTTAATTATAAAACTTATGTAAGACCAATTATTAAGGTGACGACCTTAAGGTAAAATAGCAAAACACGTTATATGTTCCGAAACATAACAAGTAGGCCTACATATATATACATATTTGAAAAAGAAAAAAAACAAAAAACCACAAAGGAAGAATTAATGTTTTGCTGGGATAAAAACAAAGAAAAAAAGGAAAGAAATTTTACTACAAAGTGGTATTTATTTAATTTTGTCTAACTAAAAAGAAACAGAAAAACATAATGAACGTTTTTTAGATTTTGATTTTTCATCTTTTTATAATAATGTTGTAAGAAGTACTTTCCTAACAAGTTGTATAAAAAAAAGAAAGTAACCGGTGTTTGCAACTGAACTGTAAACAATTGTGTCGAATTTTTGTATATTTTGTTTTTTGTTCTTAGTAAGGGCATTGAAAATTTGTTCTGGTTTTGGTTTATATTTTTTTATTATTTCATTTCAAAATAAAAAAACGCGCAAAGATGCTATCGCACGATCCGTGCGTGTGCACTGTTTATATATGAATACATATACAAACAATATTGGTTGCAAAGGAAGAAGAAAAATTACTAATAATATGAATAAATAAATTGAATTAGAGTAGAAAGAAAAAAAAAATTTTTGTTTGTAAATTGAAGCTTTTCATTGCTGTTCATTGGAATTGGTTGTTGCTGGTTTTTTCTTTCCTCGATTTTTTCAGTTTTTTTCTGTTTTTCTTTGAAACTATGTCGCGCAAGTAGACCCACCGGTAGGTGTGGTGCTCGAGGGGAGGTTTTGCCCTCCATTATGGTGAGTACCCCTTAAATTATTTTTTTTCAGACCGCCCGGTAGCCCCGTATCGACCCGCATGGATGGGTAACGTCGCCCCCTCTCGGTTCCCCCCCTCTAATGGACTCTAGATTTTGCTATCTTGTACTTTCCTTTTCTCGAGGCGTATGAAAGTTTTTTTTGTCTGACACGAGAAAGTATCATTAGATTTTGGGATGATTAACCCATCATGTAACTGTCTTTAATGACGAGCCCCTGCACACCGAACCCTCCCAACGGTGAGCTAGCCGCAGCACCGCCAAGCGTGTCCTTGTGTTAGTGCAGAGGGTAAGTAATAATATTCTGCGAGATAGAATCTTTTATTTCTTGTTTGTAACAACTGTTCAGCAACGGCCCTCAGCCTACTGGACCTCTTTCGTATTTTTTTTTCAAATTTCTTATTTGTAATGTCATGATAGTTCTCCTTGACCATCGGTTATATATATTTTTTATGACAGTTACAAAGATGGCGCCCAACGGGGTGTCATGTGCGTACTCTGCCTTGACTAGTTTATTTTATATGACAGTTACATCTGTATTGGTGTTCGTCTTTCAGCCACTTATTACGGACCAAGTCAGCCCGGATGACAGATTTTGAAGCACCAGTACTACAGTAATTGTACATTTTTCAGCTCCAATTTTTCCGTCGATGGCAAGGCTGTTGTCGCTACGTTGCAGTTGGTTGATCTTGATGATGATGACACCAGGGGTCTCAATTCCCCCGACCAACTCCCGCCCCATGGAGTTAGTCTTTATTCGTTTCCCTGCTGCTCTCTGCGGGGAGACACGGTGTTAGTTCCTTCGGCCTCCCTCTGGTCGCCCCTTTTCCGCTGTCGGAACGTTTCACAGCAAGTTGCGTCTCTTTCGGGAGATTCTGCCCTCCTTCGCTTCCGACAATTCCTTTGCAAATGACCCGGCTCACTGCAGTTCCAGCATCGGAGTCGGACCACGTACTTCCGAGGTGTTCATTCGGTTGCAGATGTCCTCTGTCGTGTTGATTTCCCTGAGGAGGACTGCACTCCTTGTTGCTTGCTTCGCTGCCTCGTATGCCAGAGCATATGCCAAAACTTCTGCGGTGTTCTTCTTTTCGGCCAATCTGGCTGCCTGCTGCAGATAGATCTCGGTTGGTAAATGAGTTAAGGAAAGCCTCTCTTGCTACCTCGTTGATTTAATCTTGACCGAAACTAGGATAAGCCAGATGCACCAACCTCTCGATTTCGGCGCCCAGTTGCTGTAAAGTTTCTCCAGGCTTTTGGAGTCTATTTCGAAGCTGAAGTCGATAAACTTCTTGCATATGCTGATCGCCGTAACGCATTTCCAGCGCTTGAACCAAGAACCCGTAACTGTTTCAATGCTCTGCAGGAATTGACTGTAACATTTCCGCTGCTGTGCCCCTTACTGATAACGTTAAGGACATTGCTTTTTCCTCCTCGATCCAGTAATTACCCGTTGCTGCTGCTTCGAATTGGAGCTTGTAAGTAGGCCATGGGCTTTGCCCGTCGAAAGTTGGAGGCTGAAGTTTCCTAGGTCCGATGACTTCGTGAGATGCAGTGGCTGGGTGATGAATCTTTACCCTTTCTAGGTCGGCTCTAACGGTTTCTAGTTCAATCTTTACCTTTTCTTCATTTTCCCTTATAGAATGTTCGAGTTTTTCCTTCATGTAATTTTCGAGTTTTTCCAGATCATTTCTTACATTTTCTATTTTGTTGTCCAGCTCGTTCCTCTGTTCTTCCATAGACTCTTTCAGCTCTGCAATCAAACGTTCATGAACTATTGTTAACAATTTTTGTTCATCTTTTAAAGCCAACGCTTCCACGTTGATCTCTGTTGACGAACGTTCTTGCGCTTCCTTTATCTCGGCCGTCGCTTCCTTCATCTCTGCCGATGCACGTTCTTGCGCTACTGATGACCTTTCTGCGCTTCCTTCATCTCTGCCGATGCACGTTCTTGCGCTGCTGATGACCTTTCTTGCACTTCCTTCATCTCATCATCAATGCCTTCAAGAGTTCTGCCATACTCACTGCCGTCTCTACTGATTCTGTTTCTACCTCGTCTTCAAAAATGTAAGTTTCCGGATCCTTACCTTCGCTCACCATAGCTTCACGAAGGAGGGCGCTTAGGGAATTTTTAACTCCCACCGTGGACAACGAGCGTTTACTTAGTTCCCTTTTTAACTCCACAGTGCGCAACTCCACTAATTTTCGACCCATTATATAATTATGTCCTTATTTCACACGCACAAACATTTAATTTCAGTCACCTTTATAGTGCAAGTCCACTTATTTCACTTCTCTCTTAATTAATCCCACTTCTGACACCAATTGTTACGTTTTTACTGCTTAACGGATTCGTAGGATTAATTAAGGAATGCACTTTTAAATGTTCACACAAAAATTATTTATTAAAAACTAAAACACAATTCAATAACAGACACAATTTGTGCAAGCACATCACAATAATCAACCAATTTAACCTAAATTGAAGTATGAAGTAATACCAAAGAACACAATTTACTTCATGTATTACGAAAGAGAAAAGCTGATGGTACAAAAGAATATTAAAGACAATTTAGAACAAGATATTAGGCAATAACATAAGTAAAATATAATTAAGTATGTCAACCAACTAATATATAAGTCGAAGTACAATTAATGTGATCGTAGTCTTATTAACTAAGTGTTACAGTTACAATCAATAAAGAGTCTTCAAGTATCAGTATAATTTCACTTATAAAACCGCTATCATATTGTTAAAGTTGTGCGGTCTTTAACACCTTCCACCAACAGTCCACTACTCACCCCGAGTATTATCATTTGGTCCTTCGAGCCCGCAAAGGGAAAAACCAGTGCACCAGTAGAAAGTTACACCTAAGATAATCATCTTAATTAAAACCAACACTCATCATCGATTTACAACCGATCACCGAACTGCATCCAAGGCATCACGCGTTAATTACACCGATCTACACCACTAGACGATTTCGCGGAGTCACCACCGAGGGAATTATACATCCAGAAGACTGAAATCAACTGAGGATTAAAATCATTTTCACCTTCCCAACACGAGACAGTTAAAGTCATCAACCTTGGACTCAAATTACAACTTGACGATCCAAGTCAACCCAGAATAACAACAGCACAATATTGCAATCAAGGCCACCACCAATAATACCCAACAAGACCTACCCCAACCACCATGAGCACAATAAACTTGGATCAATTAACCGTCCAGCAAGCCACAACGGGTAAATCCATTAGCCATCTTTTGGATCTTATTAAAAAGGATCCAAAGGATAGACGAGTTCCAACTACGATTGAGAAAAGATCCAAAGAATTGGAGAAATTATGGGCAGAATTTGATCTTTGCAATGAAGAAATTCTAAAGTACAACGAGCCAACCCATAAGTACCATCAAAATAATTACTATCAGCAAGTTGCCACCGTTGTAAATCAAGCACGCAATTTGCTTTATACATACACAATGGCATATGTTGAACTAACGAATGCTGACCAAGCAGGTAAAGAAAGCTCATCGAAACAACCATTGACAGAAGAAAATGAAATACGCCTGAAAAAATTGTCGCTAAGAATGGAAGCATTCAAGCAACAATTAAATTCCATCAACTTAGAGGAAGTAATATCCAAAGGTGCAATCGAATTTTACATTCAAGAGCTTTCTGAGAACTTTAGAAGCTTGCAGCAACTGTTTGAAGAAACGCAACTGTATACCGATGACCACTGCCGCATGACAGAACTTATCCATCAATGTGAGCAAATAAAGCAAAATTATTATGATATCATAATAAGCTTGCAAAATAAAAAAGAAGTTGCGGATAATCTACCATTACAAAAAGAGATGCGTTTACCGAGATTGACTGTTCCCGTATTCGACGGGACTTTCGATTCTTGGAGAAGTTTTTTTAACGTGTACTCCAAACTCATCCATGAGAATAACAAATTAGCAAAGGTGGAAAAGATGCAATATCTCAAAACAAATGTAGCCGGAGAAGCAATGAACCTTATAAGCCATTTGGACATTTCCGAAGAAAATTACGACGACGCTTGGGAGATGTTAATTGACAGATTCGGAAATGAAAGGAAACTTGTTACAACTCAAGTCAATAGGCTGCTTGATCTCCCAACGCTGAAGACAGAATCAGCCTCAGGAATAAAACGTTTACACGACACTCTGAAGGAGTCTCTAAGAGCCATTAATAACCTAGGTGTGGACATCAGTTCCTGGGCAGCATTAGTCACTCCAATAATACTTCGTAAGGTTGATGCGGAGACATTAAAATATTTTGAGATTACGCTACTAAAACCAAAGAAAATACCAACTTTCGAAGTATTATTTAATTTCCTAGAGACAAGATTCAACGCACTGGAAAATTTGGGAGATCTGCAAAATGAGAACAGGATTTGGAAGCAGACAAGTCAAAAACCAACCAAATTCCACGAATTACGGAATATAACCCCAGCAGTTGATCAACGATGTCACCTATGTAATAAAGGACATTCAATATACTCCTGTGATAAATTTAAGTCACTGCCAGTTCAAAAACGTTTAGAAGCTATCACAAGTAAAAAACTATGCCTGAACTGCCTCAGTCACGACATTAAGGAAGTATGTCACAGCCGCTTTAAATGCAGTATCTGCAAGAAAAAACACCACACCCTACTTCACGATGAAAAACTGAGGAAGGGTAATCAACCGTCTACCACGAAGATAGGGAAAGGCAAAGAAGTCCTCACCAATTACGCAGGGCAAAATAAACAAGTTTTATTGGCTACTGCACTAATCAAGACCTTCGGCAGTAATGGTAAGGAAGAGCTACTACGAATACTGATTGATTCTGGCTCGCAAGCATCTTTTATAACAGAACGAACTGTGCAGAGCCTTGGCATACCAAAAACCAAAGCGTGCGCCGAGGTATCAGGTCTTGGAGAAACAAAACCAGGAAGCATTGTAGGGAAAGCAACAATAAAAATAATACCGAGATTTCCTTCAAGTTTTCAAATGGACTTGGACGTGCTTATCTTACCAAAATTAACAAAATTACTTCCGAGCACAGACATTTCCCATAATTTACCATGGAAGGACATACTATTGGCCGATCCTACCTATAACAAACCCGGACCAATAGACATCATCATAGGAGCCGACATCCTTCCTACAATTCTTCTTAACAATATCAGAAAGGCAGCAAATCTATTGGCCCAAAACACAGAATTAGGCTGGATTCTTTCGGGACAAACATCTACCTCTCGTCAAGGTGCTAATCTAGTAAGCATGATCACAGAAGTGGATATTAATGACCAGCTCAAAAGGTTTTGGGAAATAGAAGACCTTCCAAACAATGATACACACCTATCCATCGTCGATCAAGATTGCGAACACCAATACGAAGAAACTCATATTCGGAACAAAGATGGGACATACACTGTTTCAATCCCCTTCAAGAAACCCATGGAAACCCTTGGAGAATCGCGAAGACGGGCACTAGCTCGTCTCTTACACTTAGAAGAAAAATTTTCTTCTAATAAGGCCTTAGAAGAGGGTTACAAAAAATTCATGAAAGAATACGTTGACTTAGGACACATGGTGCTAGCGAACTCAACTGAATCACTGAAAGGGCAACTTTACTACATCCCTCATCATGCAGTATTTAAAAATGACAGCACCACTACTAAACTTCGCGTCGTTTTCGATGCATCGATGAAAACATCATCTGGAACCTCCTTGAATGAGCAAATGCTGTCTGGTCCTCGCCTCCAACAAGATTTGGCGCAAATACTTCTGCGATGGTGCAAATATCGCTACGTTTACACCGCAGATGTTGAAAAGATGTACCGCCAAATACGAGTATCACCAGGGGATCAAGATTATCAGCGAATTTTGTGGAGATTCTCAACAACAGAACCCATTAAGGAGTACAAATTAACCACAGTAACATACGGAACAACCTCAGCTCCGTATCTCGCAATACGTACTCTCCAACAACTTGCAACTGATGAAGCACGCAACTACCCATTAGCAACCACTGCTGCATTGAATGACTTCTATGTAGATGATCTACTGACTGGAGCACACTCGCGAGAAACGGCTATCAAACTTCATCAGGAATTAATCAATTTGCTGGCCTCTGGGGGATTCAACCTTAGGAAATGGACCAGCAACAAACGCAAACTCATCCAAGAAATTCCTGAAGAACAGAGAGAGCAGAATATTTTGGAATTGGGAGAAGAAGACACTATAAAAACTTTGGGTATTCATTGGAATCCAAATACGGATACATTCCAACTCAAAGTGCACCATCGTACAGTAAATGAACAACCGACGAAAAGAACCATACTCTCCAGTACCGCTAGAATTTTCGACCCATTAGGATGGCTAACTCCAGTGATCTTGCGAGCAAAAATCTTTCTTCAAGATCTGTGGACAATAGGCGTTAAATGGGACGAATCACTACCATCAAAACTAACTCATGAATGGAAGTCATACGCAGCTGAACTACACGAGCTTGAGAAAATACAAATACCAAGATGGATCCATTATGAACCGGACAACCAACTTATGGAGATTCATGGATTCTGCGATGCCTCAGAAAAGGCATACGCAGCTGTCGTGTACAGCAAAATTGTAACACGATCAGGTAAAACAATAATAAAGCTCCTCACAGCAAGGTCCAAGGTGGCTCCGTTGAAAGGCAAGCTAACTATACCTCGTCTAGAGTTATGTGCAGCGGTGCTATTAGCAAACTTAACCGAAAGAGCCATCAAGTCTTTGAAAATTCAAGAAATCCCCATATATTTATGGTCAGTTTCAACAATTGCATTATCATGGATCAAGACTAGTCCGGAACGGAAGGAAAGATTCGTCGCAAGTCGTGTTTCCAGAATACAAGAGATCACCACAGCAGAGCAATGGCACTACATTAAAACAGAGGAAAACCCTGCAGATTGTGCCTCACGGGGATTATCGCCTTCAAAATTAAGTGACCATAACTTATGGTGGACAGGTCCAGAGTGGTTAAAATACCCAAAGGAAAAATGGCCTTCAACGCCAACTTTCTGCCATTCAACTCAAAAGGAATCAGACCTATCTATTGCCATACTGACAGCAAGAGTTGATACAACAGATAGGGAAATAATTGAAAGATTTTCATCTCTAAGAAAACTAACACGAGTCGTTGCCTACTGCCGGCGATTCATACACAACTGTAAATCACCTTCAAGTAAAAAAACCTCACCATACCTATCAGCTCTGGAGCTGGATGAGGCACTAAACTGTATAATTCGCCTAGAACAGTCACTTTCCTTCGCTGAAGATAAAACCAGACTACAACAAAACAAGAGCATCGGCTCAACCAGTAAACTAAAATCATTGTCGCCTTTTATAGATCAAGATAACATATTACGAGTACGTGGTCGTTTGGGGCATTCATCGTTAAGTTATAACGAAAAACATCCAATAATCATTCCACATAAGGGTGCATTGACAACTCTTATAACTAAAGAAGCTCATCTAAAAACTCTACATGCTGGGAATCAAGGGACATTGGCGTACATCCGAAGAAAATACTGGATAATAAACCCTCGAAACACAATACGCGAGATTATTCATAAATGTATTGTCTGTGTGCGCTACCGAGCAGAAACTGCTAAACAGATGATGGTAGACCTACCAGCAGCGAGAATAACACCGTCTAAACCATTTTTCCATACAGGTGTGGACTACGCTGGACCCATATCCATCAGAATGTCAAAGGGTAGAGGAAATAAATGCTACAAAGGATACATTGCGGTATTCGTATGCCTTGGAACAAAGGCAATCCATATAGAAGCAGTCAGTGACCTGACAACAACGGCGTTCATTGCTTCATTAACACTAACATTTGAAGAGTTAATAACAGTTCTATACCAGATAGAAGCTTGTCTAAACTCAAGACCACTCTATCCATTAAGCAATGATCCGCAGGATCTAGAGGCAATTACCTCTGGTCATTTTTTAATAGGTCAACCATTGATATGTCCTCCAAGCTCAGAGAAACTAGACGAAACAAATTGTACAACAAGATGGAAGCTGGTTGAGAAACTAAAGGAAGATGTGTGGAAATCCTGGTCAACAGAATATCTCCACAGATTACAACAACGCCCGAAATGGCAAACTAAACAGGAAAACGTGAAGGAAGGTCAAATGGTCATAATTAAAAACGAAAATCTACCTGCTGCTAAATGGCTTCTGGCACGTGTGGTAGAAACACACAAAGGATCTGATGGACTAGTTAGAGTAGTCAGCCTACGCACAAAAGGAAATACTATACTCAAACGCCCTATTACAAAAATATGTATCCTGCCATCAGAAGATGAGGACAAGGTCTCAGAACAAAGCCAGCCAATTGAAGCAGTGACAGTAGCAGTAGCAACAACCGAACAATCGATCCAGAATAACATATATAACACCTATACCCAAGAGATTAACAATACTAAGTGCCCGAGCCAAACAAAGGAAAACACTCTACAAGTCTCGCAAGGACCCTGTAGAAAAAGGAAATTTGAACTTCCTGATACATACGCGACTCCTGAGCTGGTAAAGAGAAGATACCTCCAAGAAATTAAAGAAGCCGAATTTGCTCACAAATCACGAAGCAGCAGTATCCGAATTCGACCAGTAACAGGATATAGAAACTTAGTCCCATTAGAAAAACAGAGAGTCGCCAAGGAAACTTACGATGAAATGAAGTCAACAATAAGAAGAGAAATGAAAACAAGAGACATCCCAAGGGGCCATCAATCATCCGTTCGATATAAGAATAGAGCATCAAATCGGATTCACAAACCATATGCCTGCAAAAGATGGAAAACAATGGCATTCGCAGTCCTATTCTTAGTAACGATGTGCAAACAAACTATGGCAGCCTATAACATTAGCCATCCTAAGCCCGGACTTTATGTAGAACATATAGGAGAGGCATTTGTACAGAGGGGAACTCTTCGTATTGAACTTCAGTATCCCTTAAACATCACATCAGACATTGCACAACTAAATGAAACTGTCACACAATTTGGAATTGTCTGCAACAAAATGGGTTATCTATCCGTGGAATTACATTGTAACGAGCTAATTCGACATCTAACAGAAAAACAAATCACAATATTGGATGAAATAGCGACTCTTGCTAGCAAATCCAAAAGAAGACAAAAACGCGGCATACTAGGTCAACTACTACAATCAGTGTTTGGAGTTAACGATGAAGTATACACAGACATCAACATCCTGCAAAAAGATCAGCAATCACTTAGACAAGCTGCATTCCATCAGTCTAACATAATGTTATCCACCATCGCGGCAATGAATGAGACGGAAGCCAGAACCATTGAGAAACTTAACATCTATAATAAAAAACTAAATATGGCTTTAGAGGAAATAAACAAGGTGTCAGGCTGGTTTTCTGCCGTGGATACTAATAAAGCAGCTATCCACATAATAACTGCCTATCAATTGGCAACCAACCTTATAGATGAACTAGAACTTCAGTACACTCGGTTTTCTAAGGCACTTTTGGGTAAGGGAGTCTTACTGGAGTTCATATCTCCCAGCAAACTACTCAACAGCATTAATGACGTTTCATCCAAACTACCCTCAAGTCTTCAAATCACGCAGAAATCCCACAAACAAATTGAAGTAGCAGTAGATGAGACTAGCATTCGTATCTTTGGGTTTCTATACATCATTGAAGTAAACAAATATACACTGCTACAAATTACGCCAATTCCTCAACATACAAATAGCAGCACGTATATACTCCCACTAATACCAAACCCCATATTGGCGGTAAATTATAATAATCAAACCTACTTTGAGATGACTGAAAGAGAATTCAACACATGTACACCACAAGAATCAGAGGGAATATTGTGCACTCCGACAGTTGTAAGCAACATTGACACGAATCCAAACTGCATCATAGATGAAATCTATCAACGTCAGGATCCACACCCATGTACAATGACAAGACTGAAGGCTCCTGATGTCATCTGGAAACATCTACATATGCGGAATACATGGTTGGTAGTAGCAAGCAAGACCACTATGGCAGCAATAAGATGTAAGGGCCAACGCGAGGAACTTGGATTAGATGGTGTGGCGATCATCCAAATCGAGCAAGGCTGCATTATCCAAACCAGAAGGAACATCTTAACATCAGAGATCACAAAGGACATCAATGTAAAATCAGCATTCAATAAACCCATGGTTTTCAACCTGACAGAATACCTTCACCAGCGACACAGTCAACGATTGGAACCAGAATCAGTACTAAGATCTCATGAACAACTGACAGGACAAATGAGGCAACAGGAATTACTTCAAGAAGAATTGGCAGAAGGCATCAGGACACCCCTCCGACACCATGTTACAACAGCAGCAGGATCAATCACAATAGCACTTATCCTAATGATTGTTGGGTACATCATTAAGCGTCAATGTAGCAAAACAAAACCAACAGCTGCGCAACAACCAGATGACTTGTTTGTGTTGAGGCCAGTCAACGCATCCTATGATCTAACACCCAAGACCGAGGGGGGAGAATGTGCAAGCACATCACAATAATCAACCAATTTAACCTAAATTGAAGTATGAAGTAATACCAAAGAACACAATTTACTTCATGTATTACGAAAGAGAAAAGCTGATGGTACAAAAGAATATTAAAGACAATTTAGAACAAGATATTAGGCAATAACATAAGTAAAATATAATTAAGTATGTCAACCAACTAATATATAAGTCGAAGTACAATTAATGTGATCGTAGTCTTATTAACTAAGTGTTACAGTTACAATCAATAAAGAGTCTTCAAGTATCAGTATAATTTCACTTATAAAACCGCTATCATATTGTTAAAGTTGTGCGGTCTTTAACACCTTCCACCAACAGTCCACTACTCACCCCGAGTATTATCACAATTCAAGAACAACTAAAACGCAATTCTTAAACTTCACTATTAATCACTATTAATTTAATATCTCACACTTTAAATTCAATTTATCGCTTTTTAATTCACTATTCCAACCACTTTTCACTTTAGGTCACTTTCGAACTCTTTAATCGCTTTTCAAATCATAAACTGCTGCTAAATGCCGCTGAAGCTGCATTTATACATCCAAGCCCCTCCGCACGCAATTCGACTCGCAGATCTTCGACGCTTTCGCGAAGCTGATTGGAAGTCGGACGAATCGCACCACAGCATACCGCCCACAGGTGAATGGATTAATCGAACGATGGCATCGGTCACTCAAAGCCACGATAAAATGTCATCAAAATGAAGATTGGATACAGGTATTACCAGCAGTTATGTTAGGATTAAGGAACTGGTATTAACTGTAGTTATGGTAGGATTAAGGAAGACATTGGTACGTCGAGTGCCGAATTGGTATTTGGTACAACCCTACGAATACCTGGCGAATTTTTTATGCAAGAGGCCTTTCAAACTGATAGAACAATTATTTTTAAGGAAGCGCTGAGGGAACACATGCAAGAGCTACGTCCACGTCAAACAGGACATCATAGCAAGCCAAGAATCATGGAGAATATACAAGGAGGAAAAACTCTTATGGGGAAAATGACAGGAAATGGATGGGTAGAAGAAACTAAACTTCTAGTTCATTTTTGGCCACAGATGTCACCTTTGTCCGATGTACCCCACATGAAATTAATAAAAATTCATTGGAAACATCAAAAATTGATTAATTACGAATAATCGCATTGATATAAATTGAATTTAGAAGCTGGTAAACAGCTGTAAGCTGGTAAACGTAAAATATATTAGTAATAAACGAACTTTGCCATGAACCGGATAAATACAATCGGCCATGTTTTTTGGGGTACATTTGACTGCAGCGCCACCAATAATCAAACGAAAATTGACAACACGGAGTTTTATCTCCTTGTATAGCCTCCATGCCAAGAACCTTCATACATAAGGATTTAGCTACGTGTACACATGTATTTGTAAGAGTGGGCGGGGTGAAGAAGCCATTGGACCAGCCTTACACCGGACCTCTTCCTGTTATCAAGAGAGATAATGATGCATACTATACCATTGAGGTCAACGGAAAACACGCAAACGTCTCAATAGACCGATTGAAGCCTGCGATTTTGCAGGAAACAACTCTTCAAGATGATTTGATAATGAGACATACACCAAGAACCTACTAGGGACCAGCCGCAAAAAGGAATCTGGTACGTTTCGCAACACCTAAGGGTTGTTTTTTTAATCTGTTCCAGTACAGAACAGAACAGCTTCCATACAAAAGTCTTGTCCCCGAGAATTATCAAGAACACTATCCAGCGCAAAGGGAAATTTTAAATTTCCCTTTTCTCACATACGTTTTTTAACTTGACAATTAGCAAATAAAGTAAAATGTTTTCTTTACTGAATGAAAAACGAGAAAAATTAATGGAGAGATAAATAAGCCAGATCTTTTGCAATATTGGAAGAATTCAAAATTCCCAAAGCCGTAATTTATGTAAAATAAAAATGAAAATTTGCCTTGCCGTTTTTTAATGTTCCAGGACAGAACAGAATAGAACAAATTTAAAAAACACGGCACTAGTAACTAGTTACGGTGTTACTGGAAGGGGAGTAATGTGGCGACCCGACTGCGAAGTGTGTTCAACGCCATCTACATGTTAAAAACTGTCATGCACAACAACATGTTACTGAAAAGCCACTGTACATAAACGAAATTAAAATACTTCACTTAGACCAAATTAAGGCCCAATCATATAGCAGAAACGAAAACGAACCGAAACGAAAACGAAATGAACTTGAAAATGATAGCGATTATATAGGTGCCTGCGCGAATAGGTTTTTGACATTTGTTGACAAGTTCTACATTGAGTAGAAGTTTTTTATTTTCGATAAATATATCTATTATAGAATTTATATAATTTATGGCGGATGTCGACAAATCACAAGAGAAATCAAAATTTAAATTTTTTCACCTTGAATTGACTGCATTCTTTTAAAAAAACTTCTTTTTCGCTCTTTCAACTAATTTAAATTGGAAAACAAACTGTCAAAGTAACGGGCTGAATAGCTGAAACGAATACCGAAATGAAATAAATTTATATCTATCGTTCCGTTTCGGTTCTGATCGTTTATATAACCGCGTTCATACATTTTCATACGACTTATTTCATTCTTTTCGTTTCGGTTCGTTTTCGTTTCGGCTATATGTTTGGGCCTTTAGGTGTTAATTACCAAGTTTATAGCAGCAAAATTAATTCGATTTAACTCAAGATTACGCCAAAATTTCGAATTAACGGGTATTTAATATCAAAGATTCTCACAATTTCGGCTTAAGCCATAATTCGAATTATACCTGTGACACATATACCATCATAATGAAAGTAACCTTTATTATCGTGGCAAAAACCCACCATAATGAAAGTCCAAAATGAAAGTATTTTACTTTCATTTGGACTGTAATTTCGTATAAGTGACATCTGTTGGAAAATTGGAAACTACATTTTAAAATAAAATAATTTGATTTCACGTTAGTTAAGCAACAATTTGCAAGGATATTTTCTTTACTACTTTAAAAAATATTTTTTTAAATATTCCAAATTAAAACAGTTTAAAATTAAATCAAAAAATACGCAGGTTTATATCCTGACTTGATATGCCAGACGCAAATGAAAGTAAAGTGTAATGTGTCACCCCATCATTTCCTTGACCATCATAATGAAAGTTACCATCATTATGAAAGTATAGTGTGTCACAGGTATTATCCCGTTTATACGACACAAAATTTTGGTTGATCCATAATTCGAATAATTTTTGAGGTAGCTATAAACTAGGTAAATTTTAGGATAAGCAACCATTGATGGCATTTGAACGTTAAGTTTATGAATTTTTTTTGAATTTAAAGTTAGTTATCATTGTTCCTTATTTATTAATTAGTTTTTTTAATGCATTTGTAAAGCACAGTGTTCTATCGGAGTATGAAATAGTAACTGTCACAATTGACTTTTAATTATTTTAAAATTTATATACATATTTCATATATTGGCTAAAATTTAATTTCACACTTTGAAATATATGAAATATATAAATTTTAAAATAATTAAAGGTCGAATGTGGCAGTTACTATTTCATACTCCCATAGAACGCGGTGCTTTACAAATGTATTAAAAAAACGACATATAGAAGGCAATGTTTTTTAAAACCAATTTATTATACAGAGAAAGATATACATTATATATAAATTTCATAAAAAAGGCGGTGTACTTTGGCAATTATCGCATTTTTGAAATTTAAGTATTATAAAGTTAAATAAGAAAGTAACGGTGCATGTGTACCAATTTTTTTTCCAAAAATAATTTGTCCACATAAAAATATACAATGTGTGTAAATTTCATCAATATTGGTGAAATAATATAGAAATTATGACCTGTTCAATTTTTGAAATTTCGGTACTTTGAAGTGGAATTACAAGATAACGGGACTTGACCGACACTTTTTATGAAGATACCTGAGGTGTACATAATTACAGCTGTCGAAACTTAGGCTTCACTGCAGTTTGCTCAGTAGGTCTCTGCGTATGAACTTAATGAAGGAAGGCCTTACTACTCCCTCACCTGATGCATGGCCTGTCTATTTTCCCCTCTCTCGCTTCTTCCTGCGCGCGTAAGCTTAATCTTTCCCTCAACTACTGCGTACGTTTTGTCTATAAACTGCGCCGTTATGATCATATATCTCCCTAGTTTAATTCGGTCCTGGGTTGCTCTTTTAGAGACTACCGAGAGTACAGGCTTATGCGCCTGCTTTATGATATCCTGCACCAGCGCAAACCCGCTTACCTTAAGCAGTTTGTAGTACCCTCACAATCTCTCAGAAGCAATAATTTAATTATCCCTCGATTCCGTACCTTGATTGGACAACGTTCTTTCTTTGTCTTCGCGACTTTGCTTTGGAATTACCTTCCAGTTGATCTCCATCGCATTGACTCGGCGGGCATTTTCAAGAAGCGTCTTTTCCATCATATTTCTAACAGGGTTGTATAAAGCGCAAATACAAGTTTTCTTTTATAAATTTTCTTTCACTTAACTTTCTCTATTATACTTTTTCAATTATTCTTTTACTCTATTATTCTTATCATATCCTCCTATCTAACCGATGTATTAATAAATGTACTAGTTATAAGATTCTATCTTGTGTACATGATATATCAATAAATAATAATAATAATAACTGCACCTTGTGTAAAAATTTCATCAAAATCGCGCGTGGAGGAGTTAATCTGAATATTTATGTTGAATTTTGTATTTGTTTAATTTAAAGTTAACGTTCAAACAATTTAAGAACGCACTCTGTCAATTCTGTAAATGTTATGTTCTGTGCACATGCTTTATGTTTTATACTAGAATCTTGTACGTTTTTGTTTTTTTCTCTGTCACTTGTATATCTTTCTAAAGACGTTTCTGTTAAAGCGTGTGACTTATTTTTCTTTAGAAGTAATAAGTCTGTTCCAATAGAGAATGCGGGATCCCGCGGGACCAAGAAATCACCCAATTCCTGTTCCAATAGAATCTCATGCTCGGAAAAGCGGGGAAATTTTTACTTCCCCTCGACCAAGAAACCGCAGGAGATTTTTAGGTGGAGTGAAATCTTACGACGTTTTCAACATGTCAAAACAGCTGTTACTTGTCATGTCAAACCAAAATGATTACGATGTGCTGAAAATAATTTCTTCATTTGGTGCCTTACTACAAGATTTTGAATAATTTCATAAATAATTTATTAATTTCAATAGTTTTATGTCATTATTTTGAAGACACAAGTGATTTTTAGGTTATGGTCTTCTTGATTAGCACGAAACATCCCAGAAAGCGTTCCTTCACTTTTCGGGATTTTGACTAAATTTTCCCCCACCAATCAAGTAACTTTTCGCAGGCTACGACAGGACAGGTTTTCTATTGGAACAGACCTAATAATTATTTTAACAAACAATTAATTTCATCAGGTTATGGGCCAAGTAACGCTGGAGTCGGTTTGTTAATGGAAATATTTTCATCAAAATAATCCTGTTGTTCTTTATTCTCGTTTTTTGTAATTTTTCTGCTTTTGCATCGGAAAGGCAATATGGCGGATTATAGGGCAAAAGTTGAGAAGCTGAATAATTTTAATTTCACAAATTGGAAATTTAAAATTGAATTGTTGCTGAAAAAAGAAAATATATGGCAGGCGATATCGATGAAAATTCCACTGGAAACGGAATCAAGAGATGCAGCGGTGAAAGCGGAGAACCAAAAGCTGAGAAGTGCATGGTTACGAGCAGATGAAGAGGCATTATCCTTGATTGGACTATCGATCGACGATGATCAAATTGCACATATTAGGAACGAAAAATCAGCTCTAGGTGCATGGAAGAAATTGAAAGAATACCACGAAAAGGCAACGCTTAGCAACAAAGTACATTTGATGCGGGAAATTTGCTCATTAAAAATGTCAGAAAATGGCGACATCGTAGAGCATATAGCAAGGTTGCAAGACTTATTTGTGAAACTGAAAGATATTAGTGATGATCAATTGACAGAACCATGGAGAGTTGCCATGTTACTGAGTAGTTTACCGGCCAGTTATGACACATTAATAACAGCGCTTGAAGCTCGGAATGAAAACGAATTGACATTTATTTTCGTTCAACAAAAGTTGGTAGCTGAATATGAGCGACGTGTTCATAAAAATGAATCATCGAGTGAAAAAATACTAAAGGCTGTAAGTAAACACAAAGGTAAAAACAAAAATTACGAATGTTATTTCTGTAAAAAGCCAAATCATTTCCGTAAAGATTGCGCAGAGTATAAGAAATGGAAAGCTGAGAAATCAAGAAGCGGAATTGCGTCAGGTGTAGACGCAGTGAAATCAATTCAGCAATGTGATTTTTTGTTTGCTACTGGAAAAAGCAAATGTAGTTGGTTGTTGGATTCTGGTGCAACACGGCACGTAACTAACAACAAACATTTTTTTACAAAAATTGACGAAAAGTATATAAGTGATATCGAAGTTGGAAATGGTGAAAGAGTTATGGTGTTTGGCATTGGTACCGGTAAAATTCGGGTAATCAACAAAGATGGTATGACAAGTGAAATGCTAATTACAGAAGTGTTATACGCTCCTAAAATGAATGGAAATGTGTTATCAATTGGAAAAATGATTGATAATGGATGGAAAATAAACTTCAAACGTAATTCTTGCGAAATAATTTTGAAAGGCAAACAAATAGTAGTCGCTGATCGTATCAACAATTTATATGTGTTACGTGTTCCAGACAACATGAATGCAGTAATTCATGGACATAATGCCAACTGTATTCATGCATGGCATCGAAGGTTAGGTCACCGCGATCCAGAAGCGATAAAGTAGATGAAAGCTAAGGGTCTCGTTGATGGAATAAATATTATCGACTGCGGTATAACAGAGCTTTGTGAAACATGTGTAAAAGCAAAAATGACACGAATACCGTTTCCAAAGAAATCGCTAAGTGTATCAAAAGCAGCACTTGATTTGATACATACAGACGTCTGTGGACCAATGCAAACAGTAACACCAGGCGGAAAAAGATACATGGTTACGTTCACGGATGATTTTTCACGTTTTACATATTTGACATTGATGAGTAAGAAATCTGAAGTTGAAGATGTCATGATCAACTTTGTGGAAATGGTAAAAACAAAATTCAATAAAAAACCAAAAATAATTCGATCTGATCGTGGTGGTGAATATACTGGAAAACGATTGGAAAAATATTTGAAATCCGAAGGAATTCAAACTCAATTAACTGCAGCATATTCGCCGCAACAAAACGGCGTTTCAGAAAGAAAAAATAGGACGATCGTTGAGATGGCACGTTGTTTACTGATAAATGCTGGCTTACCAAATACATTCTGGGGTGAAGCAGTTAATACAGCTGTATATATCTTGAATCAGACAGTCACACGAGCAACAGACTCAATACCATATGAACTATGGGATGGAACCAGAGTATCGGTAAAACATTTTGAAATTTTTGGTAGTAAATGTTTTGTTCACGTTCCAACAGAAAAAAAAAACTTGATCAAACTGCAGTTGAGATGATTTTTGTGGGATACGATGCTCAATCCAAAGCGTATCGTTGTTATGATCCAGTCATTAAGAGGATAACAATTAGCCGCGATGTGAAATTCAGTAATAATCTGCATGAGGGTCAAGTGAATACAAAAGTTTCGAATGATAATACAAAATCATTGAGTCGAGAAATTGATGTGAATCTAAAAACTTCGGTCGAGAAAAGGGATGTAATGCTAAATGATACAGGAGTTCAGGAGGAGCATACTGATCAAGCTATAGTTTATGATAGTGGTGAATATGAAACGATTCAACCATTGGAAACAGATGCTGAGCAAACACTACGACGTTCACGACGTTCGAACAAAAGTATTCGGCCGAAACGACTGATCGAAGAAATGTTAGTTATGAAGCAAGAATGCATAGTACCAAGGAGCTACGAAGAAGCTATAACATGCAACGAAAAGGATGAATGGATAAAGGCAATGAGCGATGAAATGGATTCGCTAATGAAGAACAATACATGGGATTTGGTAAAGCTACCAGATGATCGAAAACCAATTGGTTGCAAGTGGGTTTATCAAATCAAGACAAATGCTGATGGTAGTGTTAAACGTTTCAAAGCAAGACTTGTAGCTCAAGGTTTCTCACAAAAGTTTGGTTCTGAATACACCGATGTTTTTGCTCCAGTTGTTCGACAATCAACGTTTCGAACACTATTAACAGTTGCTTCAAAAGAAAAACTGATTGTGACGCTCTTGGATGCTAAAACAGCATTTTTGAATGGAAACCTCATCGAAGAAATATATATGAAGCAGCCACCGGGTTTTATCAGAGAAGATTCGAGTAAGGCATGTCTGTTAAAGAAAAGCATTTATGGTTTAAAACAGGCGGCACGAGTTTGGAACAATGCAATTAATAAAGTTCTGATAGAGGCTAATTTCATTCAAAGCACGGCAGATCAATGCTTATACTCAAGGCGAATCAACGACGATTGGTGTTATTTGTTAATGTATGTCGATGATATTGTTCTGGCATGTGCAACGGATGAACAAGTGAAGTTTGTTGAAGCCATATTAACAAGAGAATTCGAGATGGAGAACTTAGGGAGTATCAAACATTATCTTGGAATTCAATTGACGCAAGATGAAAAAGGTTATTATGAATTATGTCAAACAAATTATATTGAGCAGGTTGTATCTGATTTCGGCTTGCAAAACGCAAAGGGTGCAAATTCACCAATGGATGTCAACTACTATGCATCATCATCAAGTTTATCAAGTCAGTTAATAAACAACGATAAATACCGAAAACTGATTGGATGTTTGCTATATATCTCAACTAATACAAGACCAGATATAACAGCGAGTGTTAATATTCTAGCTCAAAAGGTATCGAATCCAAATCAAGATGACTGGAATCAATTAAAACGTATTGTCAAGTATCTGAAATCAACGTCAAAGTTAAGACTAAAATTGGGCAGTAATACCAATGAAAATACATTGATTGGGTATGCTGATGCAAATTGGGCTGAGGATCGAAGTACACGTAAATCAAACAGTGGATATGCATTTTTCTACAATGGAAGTTTGATCAATTGGTCATGTCGCAAACAGACATGCGTTTCACTGTCATCTACGGAAGCTGAGTCCATCGCTTTATCGGACGCTTCTCAAGAGGCAACTTGGCTTCGAAGATTATTAAACGATATGCATCAAGATATTATTTCACCAGTTAATATATATGAGGATAATCAAAGCTGTTTGAATATAGTTAAGGAAGAAAAATTTTCGTCAAGGACTAAGCACATCGATACTAGGATTCATTTCGTGAAGGACTACGTGGACAAGGAATTAGTCAAGTGTATTTATTGTCCAACCGAAGAAATGATTGCCGATCTATTTACGAAACCATTGTCAGTATCAAAACATGTTAAATTTCGAGAAAAATGCAACGTAGTTTAAATTGTTTTAACGAGGAGGAGTGTTGAATTTTGTATTTGTTTAATTTAAAGTTAACGTTCAAACAATTTAAGAACGCACTCTGTCAATTCTGTAAATGTTATGTTCTGTGCACATGCTTTATGTTTTATACTAGAATCTTGTACGTTTTTGATTTTTTCTCTGTCACTTGTATATCTTTCTAAATGAATAGACGTTTCTGTTAAAGCGTGTGACTTATTTTTCTTTAGAAGTAATAATTATTTTAACAAACAATTAATTTCATCAATTTACCCGTTAGAATATAGAACTACAGGAAAGGCCCTCGCGTGTAAAATCCCTGTACGTGAGCGTAGTGAAATCCGGTATCAGACAACTGTCAAACTGGGCTATTTGCTTGTTAGTTGACTGTCAAATTAAAAATTGTTTTCCCGCTTCGGTAGTGCATTTTTTTTGAAACGAGTGTTTTTTATCAAATTTACTTCCAGTTTTTTTCAAAACTAAATTAAAAGAAGAAAGAAAGTTCAAAGAGTTTGTTTTCAGTGCAATTAAAGTTGTTACAAGTGAATTTTAAGTAAAATAAGAACAATGAAGTGTGCAGTTTGTGGATGTACGAATAATTCGCTAATTCCGCGAGGAAAATCCTTTTTCAGGTAAAGCCTAGTATGCTGTTCGTGCGGAATTCAGATTCCCCTTTAAAATGCATGTAAAAAAAGTGTGCGGAATTCAGGTTGGAGGGCGGTCTGAATTCCGTCCATAAAATCAGTACGCTGTTCAGTCTGATAGCCCGTTTATGATTAGGTTGAAAAGTTGAGACGAGGTCGAGTTGAAATTTCGACCACCGTATATGATTCCGAGTTGAGTTCACTTTGGGTTGAAATCGGGTTGAACTGCCATCAAAACATAACCTCTTTTTGTTAATTCTTTTGCTATATTTCTGACTTCCTATACAGTTTTCCATCAAAATGGTGAATGGAATTTTGTTCGCACATTATTTCTAACATATACTACGTATACATGATGAGTTGAATAGTTGAGTTGAAGTTGAGTTGAATTTCCGACAATCGACAAAATTCGACAAAAATCACAAACAAAACACAGAGATGCTGCTGTCAACTAAATCCAACCACTCAACTACTGAACTTTCGTCTATATACATAATTTCAACTCAACCCAGGTAGCAGAGCTGAGTCGAGTTCAGTCGACCTTATCTCAACTCGACTCGCGTCTACATGCATTTGAACTTGGGTTCAACCTGGGTTCAACTCACCATGTATACGTAGTAATAGTTTTTGTTTCCTGATGTTCCCAAACATTTCTTTTAGCCATTGTCAAAATTAAATTTCCTCTGTTTTTACATATAATAGTTAATATAAAATAATTAACGCGCTACAAAAACACCGAACACAAAACTAACGCCGAAGGCAGACTTCACGGATGGTAAACAAACAAAACAAATGTCTCTTCAACCCAATTTCAACTCAACACGCGTTTATGAGGCGAAACATGGAGGCTATACAAGGAGATAAAACTCCGTGTTGTCAATTTTCGTTTGATTATTGGTGGCGCTGTAGTCAAATGTACCCCGAAAAACATGGCCGATTATACTTATCCGGTTCATGGTAAAGTTCGTTTATTACTAATATATTTTACGTTTAGCAGCTTACAGCTGGTTTACCAGCTTCTAAATTCGATTTTATATCAATGCGATTATTCGTAATTAATCAATTTTTGATGTTTCCAATGAATTTTAACAAATTCATGCGGGGTACATAGGACAAAGGTGACGTCTGTGGCCAAAAATGAACTAGAAGTTTAGTTTCTTCTACCCATCCATTTCCTGTCATTTTCCCCATAAGAGTTTTGTCTCCTTGTATATTCTCCATGAGGCGAAAAATATCAACTCGAACAAGGTAGGAAAGCTGAGTTGGGTTGAGTGGACCCAGTTTCAACTCGATCCCCGTTTATGACTGGGTTCAACCTGGGTTGAACCTAGGTTGAACCTAGCCATAAACGGGGTATGAATTCAGACCGTAAATGAACTTTGTTTCTCTAGAAAATGGATGGCGTTTTTCCTGAGTGGAGACTTCTCGTTTCATTTTCCGCAAGCCAAGAAATAAAATTTATATTTTCTCGAGCGAAAATTTTGACGTTTATCACTTTTATGCGGAAAAAAGTTGTTTCGGGAGTGTGATGTGTCCAAACAGTCACTGTTATATCAGTCTGGTCTACCTTGTCTACATAACTCTCCCAGCTAAGCGCAATTCAGACTGGTTATATGGATTCTCTACAGAGCGGAATTCGGCACGAACAGCATACTAGGCTTAAGTGGGTAAACTCAAATAGGGCATTTTCATAAACGCAGAACTGCGGTCATTCTGCAATATTCAGCTACAGACTTCCAATTGCTGAATTCTGCAGTACTGCGGCAGTTCTGCGTTTATGAAAATGCCCATACTTCCTAAACATATATATTACATATTTCCATTAATAATTGTGGAAATCACTGAGCTAAATACTCTAAATAATGTAAATTTTGTGTGCTTGGGTTTCTTTTTTTACATTAACTAATGCCACGCAAAATTCAAGGGGATCAGCTGATTAGAATGCGTAGTGACGTCGTGTAAAAAGTTCATTTGTAGGGGCAAGATTTTATTTTAGTTAACTGATTATTTCAACTCGCTCTTGCCCCTCCTCTATTCTATTCGCTTTATCCGCTTGTAATGGACAAACAACTACTAAAACGTGAGTACTCACACAAAAAGAATTTCACTACGCTAAAATTCGGCGAGGGCCCTTCCTTTACCCACATTTCTTTTAAGGGCAAAAATTTAATTTGAGGTTATGTTTTACTCGTATTTTCTTCTGATATCAGTAATCGTGTTCCATTGGCCATGTACTCCGGAGTACTCGGGATTAGAAAATTTCGCCCAATTGAACGCAGCTATTATCAAATCTTTTACAAAATAATTTAGTGAAACTATTAAGTTTTGAAGAAATATGTATAACAGCCAGAAGCGTGCTTTGAATAAAGAAAAGTAAAAACATTTAATGAGAGAAAAGCAAAAACATTTTTTTTTCTGGTTTTCAACAGAAAAATGAAATGACAATGAAAATTTGTTGCTTAACTTTTTGTTAATAGATGTCTCTGTTCTACGTAAAGAGCGAAACTTTAGTAGATTTCGAACGATTTAAGTTTATTATTTGCTATTTCCGGTTTTACTTTCTGGGGAATTCACCACAGCTGGATCAAACTTCTTTTCCGAATTTCGGATAGGGAAAAATAAGCTTTATGACTGATGACAACTCTGAAGACTGTCAAAAAACTGACAACACAACACTTGATTGCGGCACAGGGGCGAAGAAATTCCTGTGCATTTTTATTAAATAAAGCAAAAGTTGTGAAAAAAAGTAGCAATTTTTGTAAAGTGAATGTTTTGAAAGCTTCAACAATGGCGGAACCAACTGAAAGGGCTCCAGTAGAAAATACAAATGGTGAAAAAATTACAGAAATCGCAGCATCAAGCGTAAGTAATCGCAAAAATCGCACTTTATTCTCACAACGTTGTAATTGTTATCAAAAAATTGATTTCTTATCAAAAAAAATTTTAGATTCGTTCCGGTTTGGCAGAATTAGAAATGCAAACATCATCAACATTACAACTGCTTGAAAATGTTAGGCTAACACATGATACGCCAAGAAATGCAGGTCATCCGACCCAAGTTGCAACTTTATTGCATCCAGACAGAAAGGCGCCTTCAGATATATTAAAGAATTTAGAGGCCCTTATATCATACTCTGACACTGATGACGATTCTGAATTTCCTTTACCTGCATTAGATGACGTTTCACACCTTGCTTTAATCTCACACAGCATTGTTGCGTATCTTACCCATTTGGATAGGCAGCAATTAGCACGAGTTACTGGGCAAATATCTGGAGATACCTCTAGGTGGCTTGGAAGTCTATTCCGGTTTATTGATGCCGCTGCTAGCTACCACACAGATAATGCTGAGGCAACACTTCGTGCTGTTCGTTTAGCAATAATTGCTCGATGTCCGGGATATTTGGAGGGTGGTATTCCAGCTCTAGCGAATCCTTGCTTGTATATTTCAGAGAATACAACACCTTCACGTTTACAGTTTGCCTGCCGGCAATTGGGTATACCTTTAGAATCTATAAGATTGATTCCTGCTAATTCAACTTTTGGAACAATGGATATATCCCTGCTCCAGAAACAAATTCAAACAGACTTAAATACAAGCAAAACGCCTTTATTAGTTGTAGCAGATGTAGGATCTTCACTCTGCGGATTTGTTGACAATTTGACACGTCTACGGGAAATTTGTAAAGGCCATAACATTTGGTTGCATGCTACTGGCCATAATATTGCTGCCCTTGCTGTTACACAAGGACCTGGGACGGTATGTCTTGTAAAGATTCCCAAAGTATGCTTTAAAAATTCATTGTTTAGATAAGCTCTGTAACCGATTCGATTACTATCAATCTGGGAAGTTGGCTGGGCATTCCAAGTTTACCTATTGTTGTAAGTAAAATAAAGACAAATAGGAAATTATAAATAACCTCCAATCTTTTGTAGCTATTGCACCGGCAGTTACAAAATACGGCACTTACTATGTTTGAATCTGATCCTATACTGTCCCGTCGTCTTACAGCGTTGTCTTTGTGGACTAGTCTGCAAGCTTTGGGAAGAGATATAATTGCAGAGAAAATTCAGTTGGCATTCCATACTTGCAGTATTGTGTATGAAATAGTTTCAAAATGTGATGGCCTACGAGTTCTGGTATGGCACTATTTAATAACATTTTACAGCTTTAATGATTTTTGTTCTTGTGAAACCGTAGAGCCGACAACCAGGAGGTCAGTCAGGAGTCACTTTGCCAGATGTTATTCATAAACCATTAGATGTCAATGTAAGTTTATTATTTGTTGTGATTTAATTTAATTGTCGAGTTGGCCGAATTCTTTGGAAGTAATTGCAATTGTCCTTGATATGTTAGCGAGTCAATGGCAGTGGAGAATAATATCAGTTTATGTTGCAGTAAATTAATTTTATTAAGTCTACATACAACATACGCCGTCACAAAAAAATATCTTATAAAAACCAAAGGTACAAGAAAGTGGAAAATTTGGGAGCTGTGCCGTCAGAATGGTTCTAGCCTCATAAACAACACACAAATAAGAAACTTTGTTTGGGGAAGTTTTATAGAAATGCCTTATCATTTCGACTCAAACATAATGTTATATGTTAGTTATATGTTAATGTTGGTTAAAAAGGGGTTAAAATTGAAAAAAGATTCAACAAGATTTAACAAAGGGGTTAAAATTGAAAAAAAAAATCTGCGCTGCGTAATTAGGTTCTGTTAGGCAGGGGTGGCCAACCCGCGGCCCTTCGTAGGAAATTGTGCGGCCCGCGAGATTCAACAAGATTTAACAAAGTATTTTGTGCTAGAAGATTCCAACATGTGAAAAAGAAAAAAAAGCCAGCTATGAGCAATGATTAAAATTCACAGCCTGCCATAGAGAATTAGCTCTCGGGGTGCACGGGGTGACGGATGGATAAAAATCCTAGTATTTACTTTTCTCAGTAACAATTCAATATAAATACCGCATCCGCAACAAAAATTTAGTGACGTGAAGCTAGCAGAGAAAACAAGCATATTTACAAGCAAGCCCACTTTGGCCAACATCGAGCTAGTGAGTTATGAGTGCAGGATTCTTTCTGCTCCTTTAATCCTGCATGGGACCTATGGCGGAAACAATTGTCCTCTTTGTTGTGCGTCTTTTGGTAGCGTTCTCCTCCACGTTTTGCTAGGTCTTCCAACTCCACGGGTTCCTTGCGGATTCCAGTCAAGGGCCTGTTTGGCTAAATTTTCGTTGGCACCTCGCAAGGTGTGGTCATTACAATTCCATTTCCTTTGCATGATTTCGTCATCTATGCTTTTTTGGCCGGCACGGCGCAATAGCAGAATTGTCTTAACATTGGAGTTGGACAGCCGCAATTTGGCGTTAGTTGAGATCTCCGTCGATCTCCATATGATTTATTTATTCTGGTAGTGACGTCTACTTCTGCTTTGCCATTTTCAGTAATAATGCTAATGAGGTAACATAATTAATCTACCAATTCCACGTCACCATTAGTCAGCGCTGTGTGTTCAATGGTGTTTGCATTTATCCGCATTTCTTTAATTTTAATCGGATTTAACCTTAAGCCTGTCGAACTACTTTCTGCTGCTAGATTATTTAACATAACATATTTTTGAGGTTCTGAATGCGAAAAACCGTTTTTCAAGCATCAGATTGCATTTCGCCTAGTTTCCTAAAAATGTTCATACCTCGTCGCCTATTTTAATTTACATTCTTAACTCCTGCCTCACAGTATTCAAGTTTCCCTCGACTTGGAAGCATGCTTTAATTATACCCATTCCCAAGTGCCCTTCTCAATCCTATCAGTATTCTTCTCTTTCTGCTCTTAAACTTTTGCAAAGTTTCTTATCTAACCGCTCTCAAAAGGTTAAACTAGGTGGCTAAAGCACCTCAAGTGGCCTACTACACGCTCTGGGGTCCTCCAAGGCTCCATCTCTCTTAGGCCACTTTTATTCAGTATTTTTATTAACGATATTCTAAGATTCATATGTATGCTAACGATGTGCAGCTTTATTTCCCTGCGCATCAAATACTTATGTGTGTGGAGAAGCTTGCGTCATGTATCCTTATGGTCGACATTAAATTTACTGCAGCTTCTTCGAAATCCCATTGTATTTTTATCTCTGCTACTGTTCGTCCTGATTTTTCTGCTATCGCGTTAAACTCGTTTCTTCTTGTTTGCGTTAATAAAGCAAGAAATCTTGGGGTGGTACTGAATAGCAGCATGACCTGCTGCGATCACATTGGTTTCATTGAAAGTAAAAACTACGGACTCCTGTCTAAACTTCGTTACCATTGTGGCTTGCTGAAAAGAACTGTCCATCTATCCCTCTGTCCATTCTTTTTACGCCCATAAATTTGAAGAAGCGTTTAACGATTGTGTATGTTTTGTTTATTTACGCCGTTTTGACCTCATTCCACCCTACTCGAACTCTGTTTTGGCTGCTATCGTGAGTATAGGCTTCTACGACTGTATCACGATATCCTACACGAACGCAAACCTGCACACCTCAGCCAGTTTGTGCAGCTCTCGCAATCCCTCACAGATAAATTTAATAATTCCACGTTTCCGCACGTCAGCGTTCTTTCTGTCTTCGCAGCACAGCTTTGGAGCTCTCTTCTTAAATTATATTAAATTAAATTTTAATCACCCAATATATGACCCCAGCCCGCGGGATCATAATGCATTTTCAAAGTGGCCCGCGATACCATTTGGGCCGGCCACTCATGTGTTAGAGCTAAATAACCGTTAAATACTAGTGGCAGAAATTTTTGACCATTTGTAACACACACACCCCAGCAAATGGACCCCCACCAACCCCCAAAAGTTTTCCGCGGGTTACGCAAACGATGTTTTCATCATGCTAACCGATAAAATAGGGGTATCATGTTAAGGCATTTACAGCACTACTGGATTTAGGCTCCTGCATATGCACTAGCGTTTTATCTAAGATGTCGTACGAACTTACGGGTGGCTCTGATAAAGACGCACGTGCGTGTGTGTCGGGATCTGAAGTAAAAATCTCAAATTTAGTCGAATGACCAGCTTGGGCATCATAGCTATTGTCTTTCAAGCAAAGGTGTGCGATATATTGGTATCGATCTAGGAAGTCATAATAAGATTTACAAACGGCAATTAAAAATCGAATACCCTGACCAAACAGCAATATGACACGGACTCAACTTTCCAGAGCAGGCTATTTTGTACCCACCAGGTTGTTGAAATAAGCTCTTGACGATCGGGGATAAAGAGGGCCGGCACTCTGATGAAACATACCAGGCGCTGTACATGTTCCAAGTCAACTACGAGCTCAAAGTTCCTTATTTGTCTCCGACCCGCGATAGCAAGGAGCAGATTATCTTTGTTTAACGTGAACTGGCTCGAACAGTGAAGTATGAGCGACAAATCGCTAAGCAAACTTCTGAATCTTTTCAAGGCGTCTAGGCCTGAATATGTAACCGAACCGAAACGAAGGGAATAAATTGTATAAAAATGTATGAACTCAATTATGTAGCGAACGAAATCGAAACAGAGCGGAGAATATAAATTCATTTCATTTCGGCTTTCGTTTCAGCTAGTCAGCACTGGAAAGTACTGATCAGGTGATTGTCAGGTTTCAAAGTCAGATTTTCTTTTTCTTTTGTAGATTTTTAATTAACAGAAAAACGGCATAGTATTGTATACTTTTTATTTAATTTTCTTATAATATTTTTATTTAATTTAAAAACTGTTCAGCCACTCCTTCATTGAGCATAAAAATTGTCAAAAAATGTCAAAAACCGATTCGGTCCGATTGCTATATAATCGCTTTCATATTGGAATTCGTTTAGCTTTAGGTACATGTTCAGGCCTTGGATGGCAAAGCAGCCACATGGTCATACACCATGACTACAACTTTTTGAAGTTATACTTCTTTAGGCGCGTTTGGAAAATATTATGAGAGTGAATTTTTATCGAGACGCGAGACGCAACGCGAGACGGTGACGGAGAATATAGGCGAAGGGGTATGGAGGGCAAGCATTTCAACTCCCATTCTTTAGCTGATGTCTGTTCACGATGTAGATGGGTGAGGGGGGTTTTTATCCTGAGGCTATGGAGGGAAATAAATTTCATGTACGATTCATCAGCCAAGCGAAGGTTTGGGCTTTTTGTAGATATAAGAAGATTCGTAGTTGCTGGGTGAAGGGTTCTGTCGCGAGGCTATGGAGGGAAATCCGATCCATGTTCTATTCATCACCTAAGCTCGAGTTTCTAAGGGCCAGTTTTACACGGGCGGACTTTTTCAGAAGATCTTGGTTGTTTGTCTGCCCGTGTGAAACTGGCCAAGATAATAATAAAGCTGGCAACTGTACAATAACAAGCGATAATTTTTTACTGTTTTACTAATGATCTTGAATGTTTAAAACTTAATATAATTATTCAATCAGAAATTAGTTTGAATAATATAATACAAAATATTTACTGTTATTATTGACAATTTTGTAAAAAAAATAAAGATGGCGGACGAATTTTTCAATTGTATTCCAATTCCATTGAAAATCGGTATCGGGGGTTTTAGGGCCACAAATGACGATTCTATGGTAAAAATTTGAAAATTAAAAATGGCGGCGCCAATATGGCGGATGAATTTTTGGCAAATATGTTCTGAATCCATTAAAAATCGGTATCGGGGGGTTTTTAGGGCCACAAATGACGATTCTGTGGTCAAATTTTGAAAATTCAAAATGGCGGGCCAATATGGCGGCTGAATTGTGCAAATGTGTTCTGAATCCATTGAAAATCGGTATCGGGAGGTTTTTAGGGCCACAAATAACGATTCTGTGGTCAAAATTTGAAAATTAAAAATGGCGGATGAATTTTGCAAATGTGTTCTGAATCCATTGAAAATCGGTATCGGCAGGTTTTTAGGGCAACAAATGACGATTCTGTAATCAAAATTTGAAAATTCAAAATGGCGGATGAATTTTGCAAATGTGTTCAGAATCCATTGAAAATCGGTATCGGGGAGTTTTTAAGGTCACAAATGACGAATCTGTGGGCAAAATTTAAAAAAAGTCAAAATGGCGGCGCCAATAAGGCGGTACGATTTTGGCAATTACGATTCGATTTCACTGAAAATAGCTATTTGGGGTGTTAATGGTCGGAAATAATAAATCTGTTGTCCAAATTAGAAAATTCAAAATGGCGCTGGAAATATGGTATGCATAACAAATCACTTCACCAGAATTTTGTCAAAAGTAAAATCCAAAAATGACTGAATTAAGACTAAAAAGAATATAATAAAAATAGGTAAAAAAAACTTAAGTTAAATGGTTTTATTTTAAATCGGCTGTACCAAAACCTAGAAAATAATTAGAACACAAACATGGACCTTCTGAAATAGTAGGAGTGCTGTCTTGTAATGTCGTTTGCCAAGGGGCACTTTGTGTCGCTGTGTCAGCAAATTAAGTAATTTTCTGGGACTTTTAACAGACTAAAATAAACACATGGGGCGCATAAAAACCTGTATAACCTGTATAAATAAGAACAACTTTTCTAGAAAAATGTGTTTCCTCTCTGCCGTAGAATGGGTTGACCAGTAGGTGGTTTTAGCTAGGATTAGAATCCGGTATAACCCACAGGCTGGAACGTGCCGTCATCATACTGCTTCCACCTGCCAACGCACGCAAATAATAAAAAATCCAATAAATTATTTGCATGCAAATTAAAAATTAGTCTTAAATCACGTCAAAGAAGTATAACTTCTAATGCGCGTACGTAAGTACACACACCCACTTTTTTATTCTGTTATTGCAGGCTCCAGAGCATGCTTATGGGGGTGATGGTACGACCGAAAATTATGAGTCAACATTTATATTACAACGCTTGGATGTCGGCTCTTGTTGCTCGGAAATTGCTGATTATTTTGATTAGACGTTCATCACTCGTTCGTGTTATATGATCGTTAAATGCTTGCCATGTGGAATATTTTTTTTTTGTTTTGCCAACTATGGTTATAAAACCTTACATTCCACTGGAACGTAGTAGCTATTTTGTTTCGCATTTTTCAGCTATAAAAACACATCTTCCATCTTTCTCTCATTTCTTTGGCGATACTACGGCCATCTATTAGTTTTACTTTAAGGTATTTAAATAGTATAACTTGCTCCATGATAATCCTTTCTATTTACAATTTGCGTCTTATTCTTTAAATACCATAAGAACTTTTGTTTTTGGTTTTGATTTGTATACATTATTTACACTGATGTTACAAATTTATGAACGAACCGATTACCTACTCACCCTACAATTAATTGTATTTGGATAATTACTACTACATAATAATAATTACACAATCTTTTTAATCCAACCATTATGTTTAATATTAAATGTTTCATTTGTAATTCCAGGTTCTATTCGAAACAGCTGTGCCGGTTGTAGTTTATCAATTCGATGGTAGCTTAGCATTTTCAGAATCAGAAGATGTCACAGTTCCTCCATCAACTGGTGATCAAAATCAAGACTTAACTCAAGCTATTATTAATAAATCAATTGAGAAAGTAGCGAATGCCGCTTATTTCGATCGACTGAATTCTTGGCTAGGACAAATAATGCAACGAGATTGTCCAAATGTAAGTGATTTTAGGGCAAAAACCGATCAACGATAACATTTTAAAACCGATCAATTAAGACTAACAATGCATATTATTTTACTGTATTACAGCTGGACTTTGAAATAGTTGAACATCAAATACATGGAACATGTATACGATTCTGTCCATTTGAGCTTGGTCTAGGAGAGCAGCCACCGACCGCTGAAAATTTAGAAAATTTTTCACAATGCTTAGAATCACATGTAGATATATTACGAGCAACAATTAAGCATAAAGCAACATTCATAAAATTAGTAGAAAGAAGTGATGTATTAAGATTGGTTCATTTACCAGATTGGGCTGGTATGGGCGGTGTGCGTTTTGTACCAGAAGGATGGGAGACATTACTTACTGATCAAGCTAAAACTGAATTAAATAAATTAAATGTAGATTTAGTTGAGGCACTTAAGTCTACGGACAATGCTTTTTCATTAGGTGAGGGTGCTGATGGTCTGATTTGTGTTCGTTTTGGTATGGTAACACATGATACTGATGTTGAGGAATTATTAGATTTGGTGATATCTGTTGGTAAAAATGTTCAAGAGAATTCAAGAGTTTTAGATTCTATGTCGGAAATTGTTAAAAAAGTAAGAATAATTATCTTTGTGAATTAAGTTTACATTTTCTTGTGTTAAAAGGGTATTGAAGCGGCTATAGCTGATCTTCAACGTGAAACCGAGGAAAAACTTTGGCAAGAAGGTATTTTAAGGCATGTTCCGGTTGTTGGGCGTGTTGTTAATTGGTGGTCACCTCCTGTTAAAGAGTCGGGAATACGTGGTCGAAGCTTAAATCTTACACAAGGAGTTGTAGAGAGTACAGAAAATATTTATAAGTAATATAAAAACAAATACTGATTTGTTAAACATATTCTTAAAATAAATAATCGATATTTAAAGGTATCACATGCAAATGACAGGTGCTCCCAATCAATTACCTGGAAATAAATCACCACCAACACCAATGGTTCAAACTCCCGTTGGTACCACAGCTTCAGCTGGACATTCTCGTAATGTGAGCCAAAGCAGTGCCGCTTCAGCGCAAGAGGTTCCAGTTGCTGTACAACAGCACCAGCAGCAGCCGCAGCCGTTACAAAATCAAAATTAATTCTAACAAATTATTTCTATATAATTAAATAAAACAAAAAGGAGAAAAAAGAAAATAATAATTCACAAATGAAAAAAACAAACCCCTTTCGTCGCTAGCTTCCGAGTTTAAGATACGAACAGTGCAATGGAATACCGCAAGTGTGTATTCGTAATTTCATTATTTTGTTTCGTTAATATTTAAATTTTACAAAAACATTGAAAAAAGGAAGAATTAAAAAATAAACATTAATATAAGTATTATTCAGTAACGAAAGTTGAGTTAAATATAAAGAAGTTTTAAATTTAATTTTCTTCATAATTAGTCAATTACGTGTTATTTGTCTTCTATAGTAAAACTCATTCCATCAAAATATATATTAAATAAATATATATCATCTTACATTTATACAAACATATTATTAATAGAAACATAGATGCATATGATTGTTTTTCTTATTATTATTATTTTGTTTTAAACTTTGTGTTTTTTGGGAATTCAGATTTCTAGATGTCATGTCATTTATTTTTGAAAAAAGAAATTTCAATTTATTTATCTAGATAATCAGTGATATATAATTACCAAAATAATTTTAATCATATTGTAATAACTTTCATGACTGTTAGACAGTCCAATTAATATAATGATTTTTTCTTTCCTTTTTTGGTTCGAACTATCTGCTTTGAGTAGGACTTTTTGATGAAACAAGTGAAATGCACAATAATAATAACAACCATACAACTAATTGTTTTTTTTATCGTTTTTTTAGATGAATATCATTTAAATCAAAACATTTGTGTATAAATAAAAGAAGTCATGCTGAAGTGGCAAATTCTGTAAGTTATTTCTTAGAGTTGCTCGATATACATGAGGACGGTAACCCAAATATTAAAGATGGTAACGAGAATATATAAAACAATAATTTAATTTCGACGCTCAGATTACAAGGAGTTGAAGCAGTTCAGTTTGGATTGCTCTTTTATATAAATATTCCTCAACTGTCGCACTAAGTGAAGCTCGAATTTCACCTAATGCTGACTTATATCAATATCAAGCATCTAGGTTCACTTGAGTACACAATCTCTAATCGGGATATTAGTCGCTGTAGCCAAAATTTTACTAAAACCTGACACTAAAACCAATGGAAATGATTTTTGGCACACGAGGAGTTTTTGAAGAGTACTTTAAGAAAAAAAATTGTTCTGCACGCGAACACCCATGGAAAATTCCAGGGAAAACTCGGAAAATTGATATTCAATCAATAACGTGGAAGGGGTTTAAAATTTCGATATAATGTATAGAACAAACTTGTAGAGCGTGAAAATCTTCACAAAAAAGGTCTACATGTTTTTTTGAAAATTGCAATTTTCGAAAAAACGTAAAGACCTTTTTTGTGAAGATTTTCACGCTCTACAAGTTTGTTCTATACATTGGCCCCTATTGCGGTTGTCGAGTCGACTAGTAATCGACCCGACAATCTCTAGTCGAGGCGATTTTGATTTTGTATTGCGTAAGTGAATCGACTTGAACAAACAGGAAAAGCATAGTTATCGACTTTAAATGTCGATAAAATCGACAAAAATTTCGCATTGTCCACATTCGCAATACGGATTCAGTCATCATTTTAGAATCGAATATCGACTCGACAATCACAATAGGGGCGATTATATCGAAATTTTCAACCCCATGCAGAACATTTTTTTTCTTAAAGTACACTTAAAAAACTTCCCGTATGCCAAAAATCATTGCTATTGGTTTTTGTGTCACGCTAAAACCGCTGGTTCCTGGACTATATTGCCAAGCATATTAATCGATGTGATTTTCCGGAAAGTGTAGAATAGTCCATCTGGTGAGGCATTAAAGAAATTGTTTCAAGTCATCTGTTTCGAGTTTTCCATTGAATGTTTCCATTTAAAACTCGTAACAAATGAGTTGAAACGACTTCTGTAATCCCACCCCTGTTTTTCACTACATCTGGGTTAAAATGTTTCTTTACAACCACATCATTTCTGCTGTTTTCTATACAGAAGTCCTAATACGAAGTCTCCGCATTATCATTTGATGTTATTTTCGGAACATATTACCGGATTCTTATGGTCCCACCCGGAATGCGAAATCATCGATGGGAGTGAATTACTCAAATGACTTACATCAGATCGTAGATCAACCTGTGAGAATCCCTGACTTTGCAGGCCAAAGGGCACACCTCTTTGACCTATGTTCTTACCTCTCATTAACCGTATTACTAGATATGATCGCCAAACATCCCAATTATCTGCTACTATGGGGACGCCAACTGACGAGCTTATACCATGTGCATACGGCGCTCTTAATGGAACATTAAGAAATGTGAATTAAGCGCTTAAAAAATGTTTTGGTGCAAAATATAATTCACAAGTTCTCATAGAAGTTTCAAGAATAGGAAACTAAAGGTCAAAACAGAATTGCGACTGCGACTGCAACTGCGATTTATGTCATAGTTGGACGGCGCAGTTAATGTATAACGAAATTGCAACCGCAACTTCTATTGAGACGTGGCGTTTTGCATATCCAAAAATTGTGTTTGAAAAAAATTATATTTTAAACGCCGAAACGCAGCGTAGCTGCAGTTGTAATTTCGTTATACAACGTTGTTTTACATTTCCGCTAAACCAGTATGAAAGAATACTTCGCAATTGCCAGTGCAAATTCAGGAACAAAAAGTCCACTATCGATCACATATTTTCATTACGACTGGCAATATTGAGAAGACGAAAGAATTTGATATAGAGACCCAATAACACTGTTCAACAGCGAATTCCACCTAAGGTCGAGACCAAGGGGAATCGATTGATGGTATTAAAATATGATATTTTGCCAAGTTTCATGCAAATCGACGATAGAATTAAAAACTTATTAATGTTTAAAGTTTGAAAATGAACGAAAAAAAGTGGGTGTATGTACTTATGTTCGCGCATTAGAAGTTATACTTCTTTGGCGTGATTTAAGACTAATTTTTAATTTGCATGCAAATAATTTATTGGATTTTTTATTATTTGCGTGCGTTGGCAGGTGGAAGCAGCATGATGACGACACTTTCCAGCCTGTGGGTTATACCGGATTCTAATCCTAGCTAAAACCACCTACTGGTCAACTCATTCTCCGGCAGAGAGGAAACACATTTTTCTAGAAAAGTTGTTCTAATTTATACAGGTTATGCAGGTTTTTATGCGCCCCATGTTTTTATTTGAGTCTGTTAAAAGTCCCAGAAAATTACTTAATTCGCTGACACAGCGACACAAAGTGCCCCTTGGCAAACGACATTACAAGCCAGCACTCCTACTATTCCAGAAGGTCCATGTTTGTGTTCTAATTATTTTCTAGTTTTTGGTACAGCAGATTTAAAATAAAACCATTTAACTTAAAAGTTTTTTTTACCTATTTTTATTATATTCGTTTTAGTCTTAATCTAGTCATTTTTGGATTTTACTTCTGACAAAATTCTGGTGAAGTGATTTGTTGCATACCATATTTCCAGCGCCATTTTGAATTTTCTAATTTGGACAACAGATTTATTATTTCCGACCTTAAACACCCCCAAATAGCTATTTTCAGTGAAATCGAATCGTAATTGCCAAAATCGTACCGCCATATTGGCGCCGCCATTTTGATTTTTTTTAAATTTTGCCCACAGATTCGTCATTTGTGACCTTAAAAACTCCCCGATACCGATTTTCAATGGATTCTGAACACATTTGCAAAATTCATCCGCCATTTTGAATTTTCAAATTTTGATTACAGAATCGTCATTTGTTGCCCTAAAAACCTGCCGATACCGATTTTCAATGGATTCAGAACACATTTGCAAAATGCATCCGCCATTTTGAATTTTCAAATTTTGACCACATAATCGTCATTTATGGCCCTAATAACCCCCCGATACCGATTTTAAATGGATTCAGAAAACATTTCCAAAATTCATCCGCCATTTCGAATTTTCAAATTTTCACCACAGAATCGTTATTTGTGGCCCTAAAAACCTCCCGACACCGATTTTCAATGGATTCAGAACACATTTGCACAATTCAGCCGCCATATTGGCCCGCCATTTTGAATTTTCAAAATTTGACCACAGAATCGTCATTTGTGGCCCTAAAAACCCGCCGATACCGATTTTCAGTGGAATTGGAATACAATTGACAAATTCGTCCGCCATCTTGATCTCTTTACAAAATTGTCAGATTTCACTGACACGTTAGCTCAATGTGTGTGCAAAGTTTCATAAGAATCGGTTTAGTAGAAGTAGTTTAAAAAGCTGTCGCAAGATTTAAACCAAACAAATATACGAAGTCAAGCTAAATAAAATCATTAATGGGGCCTATTCGGCAAACAGTCTTCTATAAAAATCTTCTATTTATCCCATACAATTTTTTGACGTTTGATAGAAGCTGCTTGTTAGAAGAATTTTGGTATTCAACGAGCCGAAATCTTCTATATTTTCTTCTATTATTTCTTCTGTGATAGAAGGTTCAATACTTGAGCATTCTATGCATAGAAAGTTGTTGATTCAGTAAATTGTGACAGTAAGAAAACTATCAAAGGAAAGAAATGGACATCATTATAAGTCGAATATTGCGAACGGAGCAAAAAAAACGTGCGATGTAAGTATACTAGGATTTAAAGTAATTTTATTTTCTTCCATATTTATATTTTAGACAAAGACACCGAAAAATATTAAAGGAACTACGTTTAATAAGCGATCCATTTGAATTACCTGACGAGCGCTTTAGAAAACTATTCCGATTGACAAAAGACACGGCAAGAATGTTAAAAACAAAGCTCCAACTGTTTGCTCAACAATCTGAAATACCATTTAACATTAAAGTTTGTGATATAAAATCTGTATGATTTCAATATTTTAATTGAATGTGTTTTTAGATTTTAACAGCATTACACTTCTATGGAAATGGATCATACCAAGCATCAGTTGGAAGCAATCATCTTTTAGGCCTTTCTCAACCTTCAGTTTCTCGAGTGTTATTGGAAATCACTACATTAATAAATTTGCATTTATTAAAGGACACAGTAAAATTCCCGAAAGATATTTTGGAAGTCGCAAATGTTAAAGAAAAGTTTGTTTGTGCACATGAAAATATGTACATTTTGATATACATTAATAAAAACTCGCTATTACAGATTTTTGAGAAAGTTTGGAATGAGATACGTTATCGGTGCAATTGACGGGTGCCATGTATCTATTAAAGCTCCTCCTACTTTTGATGAAACCTTTCCTGGAAATGTATATCGGAATAGAAAGGGCTATCACAGCTTGAATGTCCTTATGGTAACACATTTTTAGAAATCATGTGTATATAATTTTATAATATAAATCTACTTAGTGCTGTGATGCGGAAATGCGTGTTACATTCGCCGATGCACGCTTTCCAGGATCAGTTCATGATTCTGCAATATGGAATATTTCTCAATTGAGAACATTTTTAAGAAGGAGATTTACAAATGTTGAAAATCAGAATGAATTTTTAATTGGTATGTATATTGAGTTTTTATATTATACGAACATTTACAAGGTTCAAAATTTATTAAGTACTATATAATTTTTAAAGGTGACTCCGGATTCCCTTTGGAACCTTGGCTGCTCACACCATTCAACAACCCAGAACAAGATGATGCAGTAATTTACAACGACACATTCATTAAATCTAGAAATGTTGTAGAGAAATGTTTTGGTGTGCTCAAAAGCAGGTTTCGGTGTCTTCTTCGGCATAGGACGTTACATTATGATCCTACAATTGCAGGACGCATTATATACGCATGCTGTGTTTTACACAACATGTGTATCAATTCAAGCGAAGATCAATTTCTTGAGGATAGCTTCACTGAAACTGATGTGGACTATGATAGTGACGATGTTGAACATGTACCACAAACCAGACAATGGCATACGTTAGGATCTCGAGTGAGGGAGTTATATGTCACTAATAATATAATATAAAAATATAAATATAAAAAATAAAATAAACTTTATTCAAGAAGTCTTTTACAAACATTTATTTATTTAACAATTGTCTATTAACTATTACTATACAGACTTTATTCATGCAAATATTGTATATTCTCTGTCATATATTTCTCCAGGACATCTGCAATTCTTGTAACAGCTTGAGAAATTTCTTGCAGGCTGTTTTGAATGTTTTTCAAGGAGACGTCTTGACTTTTTTTATTTTCTCTCCATTCATTTAAGAATTCGTCATCTATAAGTAAATTTTGTAAATAATAAATAAAAAAAACATTCCTAGAATTTTTAGTAAATTATTATTTTACCTATATTGGATTGCGAGGATAGTTTCGCTCTCTTTTTTCCCTTTTCCTCCTGCTTTTCTTTATTCGTTGTTGAAGTTTGAGCACTTAAGTCCATCTCATCTAGAAATTGTACCTCCAGATCAAATCCAGCAACCCCTAGTTGAGGATTTCCCTCTATAATTACTCTACCCCAAAGAGACATAGCCTTTTCTTCTAGGGCACTGAGTTCTGGAGTACTTGAAGCTCCACCTCCTGTTTTATCCAGGTCACTTTTTTTTTGTCTGGCCTTGTGGCAGGTGACATAGCGCCAGTTATCAAATATCTGAAATGGATTAAAATATTTCATATATGGTTATATTAATAAATATACCTTTTTCCATTCTTCAATGCTGTGGGAACAACCTTTCGTTGCATTCAACAGCTCTGTCAATTGCTCCCACAGTATTTGAATACACTTATCTTTAGGTTTAAGTTTCGTCATCTGTGGATTCGCCTCAAGGAAAGAGCAATATATTTCTTTCTGCTCCAAAGATGTTTTCTGTTGCCTTTCTGTACATTAAATTAAATTTATGTATAGCTTAAAAAACAATTTATTTTAATAAACTTACTTGCAACTGCCATTTTTTGAAATTTGAAATTGAACGTTTAATTTTAGACTTCAAAATATACTAACTGACAATTCATAGAAGAAGTACAAGATTCGTAATTAAAAAATAGAAGATTCGAAATTCGAAAATGTCTTGAATACAAATTAAATGAAATCTTCTATTTTCTCAATCTTCTATTTTTTTATAGAAGGTTTAATAGAAGAATAGAAGACTTTCGCCGAATAGGCCCCAATATCTTGTTCATTGTTTTATTTTCCCAAATAATAACAGTAAATATTTTGTATTATATATTCAAACTAATTTCTGATTGAATAATTATATTAAGTTTTAACCATTCAAGATCATTAGTAAAACAGTAAAAAATTATCGCTTGTTATTGTACAGTTGCCAGCTTTATTATTATCTTGGCCAGTTTCACACGGGCAGACAAACAATCAAGAAAAATCTTCTGAAAAAGTCCGCCCGTGTAAAACTGGCCCTTAGGAACTCGAGCTTAGGTGATGAATAGAACACGGATCGGATTTCCCTCCATAGCCTCGCGACAGAACCCTTCACCCAGCAACTACGAATCTTCTTATATCTACAAAAAGCCCAAACCTTCGCTTGGCTGATGAATCGTACATGAAATTTATTTCCCTCCATAGCCTCAGGATAAAAACCCGCTCAGCCATCGACATCGTGAACAGACATCAGCTAAAGAATGGGAGTTGAAATGCTTGCCCTCCATACCCCTTCGCCTATATTCTCCGTCACCGTCTCGAGTTGCGTCTCGCGTCTCGATAAAAATTCACTCTCATAATATTTTCCAAACGCGCCTAAAGAAGTATAACTTCAAAAACGTTGCCCGATCTGCCGTGCAAATAGTACAGGCTGTGCGGCGCAAAATTCCTTCAGATCGAAAAAAATAACCTGGCTGGTTTTGCAACGGGATAATATAGGTAAAAGTTCTAGTTTTTAAAAAAACATACTTTGGAAAAAATCGGTTTGTAGGAAGTTATCGAAAAAAATCGGAAAGGTGGGAAAACCGATATATCGGAAGAAAAACAGGGAAAAAAAATTTTAATGGAAAAACAAAAAATAGGAAGTTGTAGAGTGAGAAAAAAACGAAAAAAATGATAGTCCGTTAGAAACTCTACGAGAAAACACGCTTTTATCTTGAAAAAATCGCGATTTTTCGCCCTTCATTTTCTCAGCTTATGTGACTCGTAGGAAATCCATTCGGGGCTTAAATTATAGCTTTTAATACTGTTTTTTTGTAAAAAAAATTTCGTCACAAAATAATATTAAGTTTCCGCACAATTTGCGAAAATGTAAAAATAGGTGCTTCGGAAAAACGGTGCGCGATCGGTTAGAAAGCATCCTACGACAATTTAAAAAAAGACATTTTATTCGTTAAGAGTTGCCCTACAACCTCTGCATAATTATAAATCTCCCAGATGCATGACAGAGCCGTGAAAGCGCAAAGAAAATCGAGCGATTTTTTCCGCGAGCGCTCCTACGCACAGAATGCATTTCTCAACCTCTGATTATCACTTTTGCGGTACGTTAAAAGCCTGTACGGAAGAAACGTAATGTGTGTGTATGCATTCATAAGTATATGTGCAGTGTATATACTTGAAACGAGGTCAATATACTTAAATAGAGCGCTCGCGGAAAAAATCGCTCGATTTTCTTTGCGCTTTCACGGCTCTGTCATGCATCGGGGAGATTTATAATTATGCAGAGGTTGTAGGGCAACTCTTAACGAAAAAAATGTCTTTTTAAATTGTCGTAGGATGCTTTCTAACCGATCGCGCACCGTTTTTCCGAAGCACCTGTAGGGAATAACGGAAGGTAACGACTGAAAAAATTCACACGTCTGTACGAGTCAAAGATTTATTTAGAACTCTCTGATAACAGCGATTGCAATTCTTATTGCTTAGAAATGGGTGAGATCGACACATAGCGGTTTATATTTGCGGATCTTTTTTTTCCTTTGAATATTTACATACATAAATGATAGAGCCTCTACAGCTCGGCTATCCTGACATTTAATCGACTCGATTAAACCAGTGTATATCGATCTCCCCTTATAAAATTGTGCATATACAAATACGCGTTTTATATGATCAATTCCATTACATATGAATCTAATATATTACAAATAATTTAGAATTACGTATAATCGTACAATTATAACATCAAATTTTGTTTTTTTTTCCTTCATCATTTTTTTTTATATCAAAGTCGACTAGACCTTAGAACAACAAACATTTTCTTCTTAGAATAATGAAATTGAAACTTTTTAAACTAAATATAGATACATTTCATATAGAAGTGCGTATCTTACACATTTTATCTAATATCTTTGGAAATGCTATTACATAACAGCTGAGAAATTATGAACACATAAGTTCCTATTCGCTAAATTCGGATATTGACATTACAACATATTCTTATTCATATAAAATACTAACATAAAGTAATTAGCCATGTTCAAACTTCTGAGACACATAATACATAGGGCTTCATATTAGCGGGGGAACAGACTCCAGCGTACGGTAAACGCGTTAATTGTAATCCGTCGACATCTTTAATCATATATCTGTCCCTTTCCAATGCCTCATAAACCTCGTAGGGCCCACGATATTTCGGTAAAAGTTTCTTGTTTATGCCCGGAATTGTTACCATATTTTTTATCATAACTAAGTCACCTTTACGATATTTTCGAGGCGGTTTGTGCCTTTTGTCATAATATGCTTTACTATAGATTTGATTCTTCTCTATCGTCTCCGAAGCTTCTTCCCTCATTTGTTCTAAGTTACGTTTATTGCAGTTTAAGTTTTGGATGTATTCCATTACCCTATCGCACACCTCTCCCTTTTGACTTACCCCAAAAAGTAGCATACTGGGTGAAAAGCCAGTGCTTCGGTTTACAGTATTATTAATTGAAAATTCTGCCTTTCCAATTTTTAATACCAATTCCCCGTCGAGTTTTCTTCAGCTTCCTTTGAAAGCATAGGATTGAGGAAACGATTCACTCTCTCCACTTGGCCATTCTACTGTGGCGAATGAGTAGCAACCTTGCAATGGTGTATATTTTTATCGAGAAGGAAATTTGAAAATTCTTTGGAGATAAAGCAAGTACCTCGATCAGATATGATCTTACTTGGGCGACTGTATGTATTAAAATAGGATTCTAAACATGAAATGACTTCTGCAGTTGTAGTGCTATTGACAGCATAAAGCTTTGTAAATTTTGTAAATCCATCTACAACTAAAAATACATACTTTTTCTTAGTTTTCGTGGTCGGCAAGGGACCGTAATGATCGACGTGAAGTACTTCGAAAGGAACATTTCCTTTCGGTATATTATGTAAATTACCCTCAATTTTGCCTGAACTAGGGGAAAAATATGCACATTTCAAACAAGATTCTATATAACTTTTTATTTTGACGTTCATCTCAGGAAACCAATAATAATTTTTTAAATATTCATAACATTTATTCACGCCTACGTGACAAAGATTTTCATGATGTGTACGGATAACCTGTTCTGTCATGTTTTGGGGAACATAGAACATAACGTAATCCTTGTTCTTTTTATAAACAAGGCCGTTAATAAGAGTGAATGTTTGGCTATCGGTTTTTTCTAATTCGGACATTATTTTTAAGATGGAAGGATCACGCTTCTGAGCTGTAGCAAGGGCAAAATCAAAATGACTTTCTTCTACAATTAGCACTTGTGTACGTCTACTTAGAGCATTCCCTGATCGATGTTCGATGGTATAATCGTAGTTCTGAAGCTCTAAGGCCCAACGTGATATCCGAGGGTTCAAAATCTTTTTATTTAAAGTAAGCGTCAGCGATTGACAGTCTGTTACTATTTTAAATTTAATCCCAAGAAGATAAATTCGGAACCTTTTTAAAGCGTAAATGATAGATAAAGTTTCCAGTTCATAACTGTGATATCGGGACTCGACCTCAGTTGCTCTTTTCGAAAAATAAAACACTGGGTGAAACTTGCCATCGTCTTGCTTTTGTAATAATATGGAACCAAATCCAATACTGCTTGCATCGCAGTGCAATTCTGTCTCGTTTAAGGGACTATAGACTGACAATATAGGGGAGTTCAGTAAATTCGATTTTAAAACTTCGAAACTTTCACATTCTTCCGGCCCGAATTGGAAAATCGCGTCCTTTTTTAACAGCTCGTATAACGGCTTAGCTAAAGTAGCAAAATTTTTTACGAACTTTCGGAAATACGAGCATAAACCAAGAAAACTGTGAACACCTTTTACATTCTTCGGTACTGGGAATTCACTAACCGCGCACAGATTGTCAGCATTGGGGCGTATCCCTTTGATATTTATGACATAACCGAGATAAGCAATTTCTTCATAAAGAAATTTACACTTATCAAGTCTTAACTGCAAAGAATGTCCCCTAATTGTACGCATTACGTTTTCTAAGGTATTCATATGGTCTTATACTGTTTCACTGGCTATTAATATGTCATCCATATAAATGAGTAACTGGCCAGCCACTATAAACTCTTTAAAAATATTGTTTATGAACCTTTGAAAAACAGGAGGCGCGTTTTTCAAACCGAAGGGCATTTTTACATACTTGAATTGGCCAATGGGTGTAATGAAAGACGTATACTTCACCGAATCTGGTGCAATGTCAACATGGTGGAAGCCGCTACGAAGGTCAAGGACTGAAAAATAATTTTTTCCCCGGAGACGGTCTAACAAGTCCTCAATAACCGGTAAAGGGTAGTTGTCTCTTACTGTGTGTTTATTTAATTCCCGATAGTCGACACACAATCGGATTTCACGATTTTTCTTTTGCACCAAAACAATTGGTGACGCATAAGGGGAACAACTTTCTCGAATTATGTTTCTTTTTAGCAAATCGTCAATAATTTTTTGGAGCTCAATCCGATGTGAATACGGTAACCTACGGGGTGTGCAATAGAATGGTTCATCTTTAACTAAAGTTATATTCATTTAAAATTTTTTATCCGATTTAACCGTTTTTATTTGCATACTCGAAGCGTCTGTTATAATGTTGAAAACTTTACTTTTAATTCCGTGAGGCAATTTTTTATTAATATTTATATTATTATACTTTTCACACACATCAATATTTAAAATTTGTCTTTCAAAATTAAAATCCGAACAATCACTCTCAGTTGGAACATGGCTACGACTTACACATATATCTTTTGCTATTCATTTTTTCATTTTTCATTTGTTTTACACAATAAACCTAAATTACCTTTTCCTAAAAAATCTCGACCTAAAATTGCGGAATGATGCATTGTTTCATTTTTCACAACAAAAATATCTAAACTAATGTTCTTATTTTTAAAACTGACCTTAAGATTAGTTTTACCAACTATTTCCATTAAACTATTATTTATCCCGCAAAAGGTGACGTCATTCTGGTTGATCGTACTGACTATTACTGGTGGTAGGTATTTCTCTTTTATAAAACTAATCGGGCTTCCAGAATCCAGCAAACTCATCAAAAGGCATGAGAAATCCCAAGTGTTGATTTCATCTTTATTCAGAGTGTACCTAATAAAGAACTCAAACTCATTAGTAACAGGATAAAAATACTTAACATTTTCCCGTTGTTGGTTAGCTTCATCTTCGATCACATCTGATGCAACGGATTCCTCGGTACTCATAACGGATTTTGTCATGGTACATTCGTGCGCACTATGTCCCAACTTGCCGCATTTAAAACAAGCACCTTTTGTTCTTTTCGGTTTAGAACATTTACTGCTGACATGTCCAGCCTCATTGCAATTAAAGCACTTAACTTTCCCTCGTATTTGGTGTTCAGTTTTGTTTTCCGGTTGACGGTAACGTAAAAAATTTGAAGCGTGTGTTGATTTAATTTTTTCGTACCTCTTCAACGCCGTTTTCAATTCCTCCAATGTGCTAGCACCATATAAAAGCATTTTGTTTACCTCAGAATCCGGAATCCCATCAATTATGTACTGCATTAAATCCGTTTCTTCTATTGAAGACAATGACGATATTTCTTGCATGATGAGTACATATCGCTGAAAAGTTTCGTCCTTATTTTTGTTCCTTTTTCTAAGTTTGTTATGGATTTCAGCACTCGTCGACTTCCTACAAAATTCTTTTAATAATGCTTCTTTAAGTTCGCACCATGACTTAACGGAAATTGAACGCAGGAAAAGTTTAGCGGTGCCAACTAATAACCTTTTGGCGTATATAAAACATGTTCTGGAGTCCCATTGTAGGACTTCAGCTGACTCCTGAAAATTTCTCAGCCATTTTGAAATGCAGTAATCGTCATCACCACTGAACTGGGGAAGTGATTCTTCCACGTCACGGAAATTGAAAAGTGGCTGCGAGGACATGTTTTCATCTTCTCCTAATTCTGCGATCATTCTTTTTAATTTTGCAATTTCGCGCCTTTTCTCTAACTTTTGGCGCAAACTTTGTAATTCGCTGTGTATTTGTTGGTTTTCAACGTCCCTTGCAAAATTACCTGAAGTTTGTCCACCATTTGCATTTTCCTCGTGGTCAGACTGATCTTCGAGAATATTTTCGGGAAAAAACTCCTCCAATTCTCCATTTGAGAAATTTTTAATTTCTTCTACAAGTTTACCTTCGTCCCCGTTGTGGGAAGTCCTAACTGTCCCATTTTTTCTCTTAGCAGTATCACCGTCGCATTTTCAGCAAATCTGATGGCACGTGTCGCCATGTATAAAATTAAGCCAAATTAAGTAAAATAGTAAAATTTTAGTTTACACGATCACTTATGATCGCTTTTGATGTAACACATAGATCGCTAAAAATCACACCTGATTTTCTTTTAAATACTTAATCACTGTTGCACGTGGATCCCATATGATCAGTAAACACGATTCGATTAAACACTGGGAATTTTCTATTAAAGTTTCCGAAACTTACACGACTTTTCCTATTAAATTCGCGATCACGGTTTTAATCAAAATTTATTTTATTTTAATGTTTTTTTTTCAAATAAATTTAATACTGAGTTCCATCCCACTTCTGAAATTCTGTAGGGAATAACGGAAGGTAACGACTGAAAAAATGCACACGTCTGTACGAGTCAAAGATTTATTTAGAACTCTCTGATAACAGCGATTGCAATTCTTATTGCTTAGAAATGGGTGAGATCGACACATAGCGGTTTATATTTGCGGATCTTTTTTTTCCTTTGAATATTTACATACATAAATGATAGAGCCTCTACACAACTATTTTTTCATTTTCGCAAATTGTGCGGAAACTTAATATTATTTTGTGACGAAATTTTTTTTTACAAAAAAACAGTATTAAAAGCTATAATTTAAGCCCCGAATGGATTTCCTACGAGTCACATAAGCTGAGAAAATGAAGGGCGAAAAATCGCGATTTTTTCGAAATAAAAGCGTGTTTTCTCGTAAAGTTTCTAACGGATTTGACTTCAACAACTATCATTTTTTTCGTTTTTTCTCACTCTACAACTTCCTATTTTTTGTTTTTCCATTAAAATTTTTTTTCCTTGTTTTTCTTCCGATATATCGGTTTTCCCACCTTCCGATTTTTTTTCGATAACTTCCTACAAACCGATTTTTTCCAAAGTATGTTTGTTTAAAAACTAGAACTTTTACCTATATTATTCTGTTGAAAAACCAGCCAGGTTATTTTTTTCGATCTGAACTTTCTCCGCCTGTACTAAAAGGGCAAAAGACCTATCTGCAAAAAGCTCGTTTCGAGAAAAACGCGATCAAACATTTCAAAATACATGAAACCGAAGCAAATAAAGGAACTATTCAAAGTGATAACTTTTAATTAAAAAGTACAATCAGTATGAAATTTTTTTTAAGGATAAATATGAATTTGTCCTTTGCACGGCAGCGATTTACTTGGTTTTCGGTATACTAGTTGAGAATAATTAATTGAAACTATTGTCGTCGAAAAAAAAATTTTAAATAATTATTTAAATAAGTTTTGAATACGAAAATTTGATAAAAATGTGAATAGAAGCCGTTAATTGCCTCATTAGCCGGAGATAAGATTAGAGCCGACAGGTGTTATTAACTTTTTATTTTTATCACGGAATTGTTTAAAACTTTGGATTATGACTCCTCTTCATGTCCTTCATATATGCTATAAAGGGTTTTCTTAGGTGAAATTTGAAAATCGATTCTGTTGAATAGTGTAATTAATCCAATCGTGTAATTCAATGCCTCCAAAACCAGCTACTGCCTTATCTCCAATAAAAAGTGCAACACCTTCCCATTCATTACAGTGAGTGAAGTTGTACTAATGGCCGACCCATCCTTAAACACCTTAGGCGTAACATAAGCCAAAGACTTGCGATGAAATGACGACACATTCCAGATCAGCAAACAAGCATCCCAGTGATTGGGATTTCTGAAGAGGTGCAAGTTCCTCTTCCAGCCATCGGCCCGTGCAAATGCTACATTCTGCCTCTTCTCGAATACAACTATCTCATTTGGGACGGCGCTTCGACAACCACCTTCGGAGGGGGCCGGGAGGGATATATACAGGGTGTATCCGTTAAGTTAACAAAGCGGCCGGCTCTGGGTACGTTTTGGTTAGACGAACAAAAAATCGTATGGGAGAAGGGGGGAAATCGTTACGGTTTAGCCGCTAGGGCGCACAGTGGTCGATAATGCCAAAAGTCGAAAAATGAAAGTCTTATTAAGGAACTTTTTTTATTTTAACTTGTTCGATTACGGTACCTAGGATAGCATAAGACAAATAGAATCAATCAAATAGCGTTTCTTGCCTTTTAAAATCATTCTGAAAGTGGCCGTTGCACGCGTTGCTTGAAATAGCATCATTAACCCCCGCGCAACCAATTATTTAAACATACATAGGAAGTGTTTTGTCGCATATTTTTAAATGTTATAAAATGGATTATTCTCAGAAAAGTAAGTACAATTTAATAATCTTAACAAGAATACTCATTTGTTCACATATTTTTAACACGGTGAAGATTTATTGCACTATCTTTTTAACGAAAAGTAAAAAAAAAATATAATAGCTGCGTTCCTTTTCTGCTTATTTTTGCTTGTGAGCACTTGCAGCTATTCCTGCTCTTCGTAGCGTAGTTTACATTATGCTAATTCATTAGCGCTAATAAATTAGCAGACAATGTCTGTTTACATCATTAGCAAATTTCAGTTGGCTAATAGTGAAGTTGTTGTTGTTGTGAAGTTGTCCCCGCCATCTTAAAATATGCGTTAGCAAACTGAATTAGCACAAAAGTGGAGGGCAACCAACATTACTAGCGCTAATGGCGTTACCGCTAAATGCTTAGAATATAGAACTACAGGAAAGGCCCTCGCGTATAAAATCCATGAATGCGAGCGTAGTGGAATCTGGGGTCAGTCGACTGTCAAATTGGTATAATAGTTGAATTTCAATTTTCCCGCGGCACTTTCTTTAAAACGAGTTTTTCTATAAAATTTATTTACAGTTTTTTAAAAAACTAATATCAAAAAAGAAAGAAAGTTTTAAGGATTTGTTTTTAGTGTAATTGAAGTTGTTATGAGTGAATTTTCATTGAAAAAAAGAACAATGAAGTGTGCAGTTTGAATTTCACTACCCTAAAATTCTGCGAGGGCCCTTCCTGTAGTTCTATGTATATTCTAAGCTACACACGTAACTGCATGCTTGACAAGCACGCATGTTCAATCTTTTTGTGCCAACGTGCTTGAGCGTGTGTATGAGATTTTTGGCGCAAGCATGATGATAGAACACCAGCTTGAAGATTGGTCGAATTTTCATCTGCAGGCTTGAACAAATCTCGCTTGAAAACAAATGTGTGAGTGCGAGGGAGTGCGAGCGAGCGCGTCGTCACTTTCGGAACAGGCCATTATTTAAGGATAAACTACGGCTATTCAAGCATGATTGCGTCGTGTGGAGGCTACGGAGAAGTTGTGCGAGCATGCGCAAAAATATTGAACATGCGTGCTTGTCAAGCATGCAGTTACGTGTGTAGCCGCCTTAACGCAATTAGCAGATGTGTTTACATTATACTTATTGTGTGCTAATGATGACGTTTTCTCTATTAGCGCTAATGTATTAGCATAATGTAAACTACGCTTAAGATACGAGCAAAAGCACAAGCAGTCACACAACTAACATCCGCCAGAGGAAAAGTCAATTTTTTGAGTCTATTGTGAATTATTTTACGCCTATAGATAGGCTTTTGATTGTTTTGAGCTTTTTTCCTATAAAAACGTCTATAATTAAAAATAAAAATAATACATTTATTAATAAAATAAATAAAAATATACATAATAAATTTACCGCATTAATTTAAATTATGTTGTAAATTATTCTAACCTTTTATTTGTATGTGCTTATTAGTAAAACCTAACCTTTATTAATAAGCAGGAATTTCGCGTTCCTTTCCATGAGTACTCAACAGCAGAACTGGAACGCAGCTATTAATAGACCTACAAAAGAAGTCCCGCTATATCCCGCTCTGCTTTGTATCTTCTGCGTTCCTTCTCTGCTAATTTTTACTATTTTTTACTCATGAGTAGTCGCACCTACTCTTGCTCTAAACATACGAGCAAATAACACTTTTAGTTACGCAATTAAAATCAGCTAGAGGAAAGCTCCAAATGGGAATTATGAATTATTTCAATTACCCTATCACCCCAAAGATGGCTTTTGATTGTTTTGAGCTTTTTTGATATAAAAACGTCTATTAATAAAAATAATAAATTTGTAAAGAAAATAAATAAAAATATAAATAATAAAATCGCATTAATTTAAATTATGTTGTAAATTATTATTTTAACCTTTTATTTGTATACAAATGAAATAACATCAAAAATTTTAGGTTAGGTTTTACTCAAATCAACAAATTTGCGTTCCTTTTCTGCTCTGGTCGCAAGTACTATAATGTAGAAAAGGAACACAGCTATTGTTTATTGGCCTTTTGGCAAAAACATATTCCAAGAACTATTGCCCGAAGTTTCCCCTTTTTATTTTATTCCACTTTTTGTAAAAAATTCTGCGTAATCCATGTTTTGTTTTTTTTAACTTATTAAAGTAACCGTTTTATCTTTAATAATCAACTTTCGAGGTCAAATTAACATACTATAATATTTATAATGTTTTCAATTCGGAGCAATTAGTTTGCTAACTATTACCGAATAAATTTATGAATGAATTAGGTTTATTGCAACAATTTTGAGCACTAGTGAAGAGAAAGTCAAGGCCTTAAATACATTCATAATGAACAAATCCAGCACACCATTTTTTTTATTATATGTAGGTATGTATATATGGGCAGTTCTACCAAAACAGGAATTTTAGTGAGGTCGGCTCGTGGATTCATCATTTTACAAGTTGTGTCCTTAAAGTTTAATTCAAATAAAAGTTTACATTGGTTTCTAATTGGGCATTCAAAATCAATTATTTCAAACAAGTATTTATAGCTCAAAATTAGCTCCAAATAGTCAAAATTAGTCAAAATTATCACTTCCCTGTGGGGCGATCTTGCAGTAATCCAAAGTTTAAGCCCAACTACTGGCGTTTAACAAGCATTTTATTTAAAGAACTTAAAGCGAAAAACCTCAATCATAAATTTTTGTTTGCCAAAAAAGTTGTAAAGTTTATATAGTTAGATTTTTTCGCCAAAATGTTCTTCAAATTATTAGTTGAAATAAGAGGCGACACGCATTTTTATCACTTCCCTGTCATCTAAAAATCCGTTAATATCTTAATATATAAAAACCACGGTATACAGAAACAAGGTAATGTAAAAGAGAAATGTCATTTGAGTGCTGACGTCACTCGGCAAGTCTTCCCCCTACAAAATCGAAATTGTTGTTGTTGTTTTCTGTATTAACTTGCCGGGTGACGTCGGCTTTTTCTACGATATTCGAGCTGTCAGTCTCTTTTACACTACCTTGTTTCTGTATACCGTGTATAAAAACTACGTGTCACAATGTTTGTACACGCTAATCTCCGAAACCGCCCAACAAATTTAAATGAAAATTTGGGAATGTGTAGGGTTGGTTCCAGATTGAAAGATAGGATAATTTTGGTCGAGATAAGTGAAGCTGTTGTCGAAATATAGAGAATTTCAATGTTTCACTGATTATATTTAAGTTGGCGAAGCGAAAAAATGTTTAATTTTAATGCTGTAAACATGCTAAGGGCGACGGCGAAACTATTTTCTTCGGCGTCTGTCAAAAACGAATAGAACACACGGCTTATATATGAAGGCGCACAATCTGCAGACGACTGCGACGGCGACGCCGCCGAGCGTGGCTACCAAATCAATCTAATTTCTATTTCGTAGCCGTCGCCTGTCAAAATTGCTTGGGTGCTGTGGCATGGGTTTGTGCTGCTATTCTCGTGTGTTCCTGTGGGCGTGTGTAGTATCCCAGCGCTAAATGTAATTGTTAGGTAAGCGAGATGGTAATGAGCTGGACCCATTACCTTTGTAATGAAATAATAGATTACTTCTACATAGGGATGTCCTAGGGCGGTAAGTACTGACAGTAGGCATTACAGACGAGGACTTATTTCAGAGGTGAAATGTATTAGGTGAATTCATAGATTATCATGTAAGGCAAGCAGAATAAATTACTGGACACCCTTTTTAGCATTAAAACATTGTTTTCCGAAATTACCATTCCATTTCTGCTACATTTGGTGACGATTTTACTAGCAAGATATCTTTTTGATTTTGTTGCTCATTGTTAGGTAGTGGTATAAATTAATCTTATAAAATTTAACCCCTATAAATTATTTAAAATTAAAATATTATTATAAACGCTCACGATTCACTCTGAACGAGTTTTGAGGACGGAATAAACTCAAGAAGAAAGGCTTCGACAAGACAAAGAATTATAAGCACATCATATTTCCAACGAAAGTATTTCACAAGTCATTACCTATTCGCATACCTAGTCATTAAAATGTAAAGACCTCCATTTTCCTAAATTTCCAGTAGAATCTTTCGATTACCATGTAGGCGCTTACACAATTCATTAAGGGGTAACACCACTGTAGGATTTTGAAAAAATGGAATTTTTGTTTTTTGGCTTGAAATATACTTCAGGATAACAAAAACAATGTGCAGTTGGTCCTATAACAGAAAAATAATTTTGAAGGATTTAATTTTCGATTTTCCCCGGCGCCTCGGAGCGCGCGTTGGTCCGACTTATTGCTTGTATATTGCGTTTACCAGTCGAAATAATAAGTGCTGCTATAGCAAAAAGGTTATTTGGGTTCCCCAGGTGTCCACCAGGGTGCGCTACAAAATAATAAACGTGTTTTACAGTACATCGCACAGTGAAGGTAAAATACAATTTTCAAAGATTAGACTACTTTCAAAACTTTAAGCGCGATTATCTGGAAACCATGTTTTTCGAACTGGGTGGACGGATTACTCGGAGACTATTGCATGGATCGGTTTGAAATTTTGACATTAGCTTCACAATTGCATTCTTTACAAAAGTACGTAGCCGTTTTTTGATTCGTTGTAAAAAAAATTTTTTATAAACAATTTACTGCTCATTTTTTTGCCGAAAATCAATTTTTTTTTCATAAGTGCGCCATTTTTACAAAAATCAGTTTAAGAAAAAAATCCTACGTACTTTTATGGGCAAGGTCAAATAGATTAGGAAACTATTTGGATTTTGTTCCAGGTCTTCAGCTTTCGGAGAAATCCGTCCACCCGTGGAGGCCCTTAACAAAAAGGCGATTTCGAAAAACGACTGTGGCGCCACCATTTTGTAACAAAAAGTCAATAAAAAAATTTTTTTTTTCACTTTAATACATGTTTGATCAATCGCCTGAAAAGAATTTCGATCCCTTTTTCCATACTTTTTAAATTAATTCCCAAAATTTGGCCTTTTTTCGCACCTCTACAGTGGTGTTACCCCTTAAAGAATTCTTGGGATACCAGAGTAACCCCTGGCTAGTTTTCCCGCTGGGATATGCGTCTGTCCAAGATAATTATTCCGGTGTGTGTTTTTAATTTGTGTCGCTGTCGTTCATAGAGTGTGCACACAACAAATTTCGTCGGGCCATTCGCTGTGGCAGAGAAAAATAGTTTCGCCGTCGCCCTGAGCATGTTTACAGCATAATTGTCATGTACATATAAAAAACGCAAAAAAGCACTCCGATTTTTACGAGTGACAACGTATGAATTAGTGTATTGAGTGTACTGAGTGTACAGTGTGTACAGTAAGTCCAGTATGTACAGTGTACTGTGTACTATATACTATGTACTATGGACTGTATACTGTAACTACCGGAGCCCGCAAAAACATACCAGTTAAGAAACATATAATTTATATACAAAATAAAAATATTTGTGAACATTGGGAAACCTGTAAAATATTAGCATCCATTGTTCTTTATATACTTCCACCGAAAAATTCGTAAAAGCTTTTAATTGGTGCGATTAAATAAAGTGTTAATAAGAAAATATATAAATGCCGAGTTTTTGCATTATGCCTCAGATTGCGGTACATCTTGAAAACGGTCAACGTGTATATTTCACTGAAGAAAATGCTCTCCAAAGAGCTTTCCAGCCACCAAAAAGTACACTTACTGAATTTTCCACACTGTGCCAAAAAACTGATATTTTCGGACAATTCGCAATAGCATTGTTATATACCGACGTCCCTCGCTATTATACATGGAACAAATCAGGTAAAAAATGGAAGCCACGTAGACAAGGTGAACCACATCCAACTATAGCACGCGTATTGAAAGCAAAGACATTGGGACGACTTTACACAGTACATCCAAAACAACGTGAATGTTTCTTTTGCGTTTGTTGTTGCTGAATGTTCCAGCTAGCAGGGCCCGAGCTATGGGGGTGGGCAACTCGGACATTTGCCCGGGGCGCCAACATTTGGGGGCGGCATTTTGACTGTAAGTGTGATAAAATATTCATGTAATAGAAAATTTTACATATCAATTTTTTCATTCTCTAAAAATTTATATTTATAATTTGGAAAAAGAAACTGTTGGCAATTGAGCATGAAATTGCTGATCAGGTAATTTTAAAAGAAGTAATAAAAAAGTTTGAAGAACTGAAATTGAAAAAAACGTTTTTTATGATTTAAATTGTAGTTGATGTTTTTCTTCTTAAATGGCGCTACAGTCCTTATAGGACTCGGGCCTCTTGAAGCAAGGGCGGTTCCAGGACTGAATCACACTTTTGGTCTTAAGAATCACAACTTTTTTTTATCTGGTAGACTAGAGCTCAGAGATAATCCCTGATGGTATTAATTACTGATGTAATCGATATTAAAGCTTGCTTTAGAACATAGAGAAAATGATTTTATGCTATTTTCAAACTGAAAGAAAAAATATTGTTGAAGAAAAGAAATTTTATTCGTCTAGTTTGCAATAAAAAACTGGAAAATTAGTATCTTACACACACTACACCTTTTCATTAACTTAACTGGTTACTAAAAGTCTAATCCCCACAAGAAGGAAACGTGTACCTAGTAATTGTAAGCTATAAATAAATGTATAATGAAATAAATGAGTACGATTACATTACAATAAGTTTTTATAAAATCCCTTTTTCGCGAATCGATCAATCACCGTTTCAACATTTAATTCAAGGTCTCTGTGCACATGAAGCAGGCAGAGACCCGTGAGGCGTGTTTCTCCCATCCTTGCTATTAGCCAAGTTTTGACTCTTCTCAATGTTGAAAAAGACCTTTCTGCCGTAGCCAAATTTTCGAAGTTGGTCGCCGTATGAAGGAAAAATTAAATTGGTTTGATTGCTTCAATTTTTATGTAAAAGTGGTGTAACCCACAATTTAATCTAGTTGCGGCTTTGGTGTAATATACATTCCTTACATTATACACTTTCAATACAATAGTGGAGTAAGCAACTTTTTGCCTTCCAAAAACATAACTGTACACAACATAACTGTTGGACAGAACAAATATAGCGAGGTAATAGAGCAAAAAGGGTGTCAGCTGACTACACCGGTGGTTTACATCGTCTTGGGTTACACCACTTTTGCACTGATAGTCTCATATATAATATGTAAAACACGATTTGTTTTTATTTTTTTTGCATACGAGAAATTTTTATTTCATTAAAAATCATTTTATTTTTTTCGTTGCTGGCTTAGAAATGTCAAAACTTCTATGTGTGTAAATGACTGTTACTATTCAAAAGATGTTCGTCACACATGTGTGATCGTGGATGGGGGCCTAATTAATTCGTTAAGATAACTTAAAATTGCCAGTGCTACCAATAGAGATTGATTAAATTAGCTGGTAAAAATTCCATCAATCTCCACACTTTATAAAGCGATGCATTTTCGATGGCTTGATTTTGTAATACGGTACAAGGATTGTTAATTAATTCAAGTCGTATAATTTAATCAACTTCGAAAAACTGCATTAATTTTTCTATTTTTAGTCGAGGCAATGAAGCACTAAAAAGGCCAAAAGTTCCTAATTGGTTGGGCGCGGACGGATCGGAATGCGGTTTTTTGCATTCGCTTCCAAAAATGATTTGTAAAAAATGGCCCATCACCGGAAATTGCACCTGTTCACCTGTATGTATGTTTGTATGTATGTATGTATGTAGACAAATCTTGCAACTTGATTTTGCCCCACTTCCATATAACCGATCAACTTGAAATTTTGCATATATGTATAGTTCGCGTCACAATGCAATCTGACCATTTTGTAAAAAAATCAAGATGGCGGTTCCAAGATGGCGGCCGAATTTTGCAATTTTGCTCCTCGACCCCCGACATGGGTCAAATGAAAGGGTATGACAAGTACAATACAATTACCTATGTGGCGTCATTTCAAATTCGACATGGCGGCCAACTCAAAATGGCGGATTATCTTTTCCTTTACAACGCGCTCGATATGGGTATCAAATGAAAGGAAATGACAAGTAGAATACTATTACCTCTGTGGCCTCATTCCAAATGCAGAATGGCGGCCAACACAAAATGCGGATTACCTTTTTCTTTACAACACCCTCGGTATGGGTATCAAATGAAAGGGTGTGACAAGTAGAATACTATTAGCTGTGTGGCGTCATTCGAAATTCAAAATGGCGGCCAACACAAAATGGCGGTTTAGCTTTTTCTTTACAACACCCTCGGTATGGGTATCAAATGAAAGGAAATGACAAGTAGAATACTATTACCTCTGTTGCGTCATTCCTAATTCAAAATGCCGGCCAACACAAAATGGCGGACTACCTTTTTCTTTACAACACCCTCGGTATGGGTATCAAATGAAAGGAAATGATGATACTTTAAATCTAATATGGCGGTCACTACAAAATGGCGGAGGACATATAATAGACTAAAAAGTAGAAAATAAAAAATATAGTTTAAAAAAACTAAAAAATACGCTTTTATTTTAAAATGCACTAAAAAGTAAAAAATAATTTCGAATGCTTTTGGAATGTTTTTGGAATATTAAAGAACTTTGTAAATAAGAGTCAGAACTGGTCCAAATCGGGTTCCCGGGGGTTTTCGAGGTCGTTGATCACGATTATGATGTTCAAATTTACCCACAGCTGACCTGGAGCTCAGGAACGCCGATGAACGTCATTTCCGCGAGACTCTCCAGAAAATCACGCGCGGAACGAGAGGGTGTTGTAAAGAAAAAGGTAGTCCGCCATTTTGTGTTGGCCGCCATTTTGAATTTGGAATGACGCCACAGAGGTAATAGTATTCTACTTGCCATTTCCTTTCATTTGATACCCATACCGAGGGTGTTGTAAAGAAAAAGGTAGTCCGCCATTTTGTGTTGGCCGCCATTTTGAATTTAGAATGACGCCACACAGCTAATAGTATTCTACTTGTCACACCTTTTCATTTGATACCCTTGTCAGGGGTCGAGGAGCAAAATTGCAAAATTCGGCCGCCATCTTGGAACCGCCATCTTGATTTTTTTACAAAATGGTCAGATTGCATTGTCACGCGAACTATACATATATGCAAAATTTCAAGTTGATCGGTTATATGGAAGTGGGCCAAAATCAAGTTGCAAGATTTGTCTACATACATATATACATACAAATATACATACAGGTTGTTATATTGATTTTTTGTCAGTTGGAGTATAAAAAAATATAGTTTAAAAAAACTAAAAAATACGCTTTTATGTTAAAATGAACTAAAAATTAAAAAATAATTTTGAATGTAAAGTTTTTATTGCTCCAGCCAGTATATGGAAACAACCTACCTTTCGAAATGTAAAACAGCGTGGGACTCTTAACCTATATTCTTATTTTATTAATACCGGAACTTTTCGCTAGCGCACCACGCTTTTTTTACATTTCGAAAGGTAGGTTGTTTCCATATACTGGCTGGAGCAATAAAAACTTTACATTCAAAATTATTTTTTAATTTTTAGTTCATTTTAACATAAAAGCGTATTTTTTAGTTTTTTTAAACTATATTTTTTTTTATTTTCTACTTTTTAGTCTATCATATATCTTCCGCCATTTTGTTGTGGCCGCCATAATAGATTTAAAATTACGTCACACAGCTTACTGTTATGTATTCGTCATATACTTTCATTTGATACCCGTACCAGGGCCCTGTAAAGAAAAACGTCAGCCGCTATTTTGTGTTGGCCGCCATTTTGAAAATGGAGTGTAGCCATACAGCTAATTGTATTCTACTTGTCATACCCTTGTAACCCTTGTTGGGGGAAGACATTTGCAAAAAATTTTACAAAAAAGTCAGATTGCATTCTATATATGTGCAAAATTTGAAAGTGTGTTAAACAACTGGAACATATGTAAATTAATCTTTTTTGCTTTGAGTCCATATAAAACAATGAATAAAGTCATGAATTCAATATTTTATTTAGGCGGAGGGTGTTTGGCTGAGGATTTCCAAAAAACTGCACACTCTACACAACTAAAAATGTTTAAAATACTTTAGACTATTCTGGGTGGGCATTTTCAAAGAGAGAACGAAGTGAAAAGCACAACCAAATGTGCGCAAGATATTTTGGACTGTTTTGGCCTATGATTTGCTTGTGTTTTTCACTTTGTTCTCTCTTCGAAAATCCTCAGCAAAACAGTTCAAAGTATCTTGTGCATATTTGGTTGGGTTCGGAAAGCCAAATTATTTTGTAAATACGCAATTAGGCACTTAAGCACTTTTGCCGGTCCGATAACTTAGCAAGCGCAGCTCAGTTTAAGACAAGAAAGCAATGATAAATAAGGGAATACGGAATAGAAAAATGCAATAAACTCAAAATCATAGAATTTGCACTTAAGCATTTCTGGCTTGTGCAATATTTTCAGCTAATTTTAAAATGTGTTGGCCGCCATTTTGAATTTGGAATGACGCCACGCAGCACAGTATTCTACTTGTCATATCCTTTCATTTGATACCCATACCGAGTGGGTTGTAAAGAAAAAGGTAGTCCGCCATTTTGTGTTGGCCGCCATTTTGAATTTGGAATGACGCCACGCAGCAAAGTATTGTACTTGTCATATCCTTTCATTTGATACCCATATCGATTGGATTGTAAAGAAAAGGGTAGTCCGCCATTTTGTGTTGGCCGCCATTTTGAATTTGGAATGACGCGAATTGTACTCTATTTGTCATACCCTTTCATTTGATACCCATGTCGGGGGTCGGGGAGCACGATTGCAAAATTCGGCCACCATCTTGGAACCGCCATCTTGATTTTTTTACAAAATGGTCAGATTGCATTGTCACGCCAGCTTTACATATAGGCAAAATTTGAAGTTGATCGGTTATATGGAAGTGGGTCAAAATCAAGTTGCAAGATTTGTCTACATACATACATACACACATACATACATACATACATACATACATACGGCTGAAGCTAATATAAAGCGGTAACATACATACATACATACATACATACATACATACATACATACATACATAGATACATACATACATACAGGTGAAGCTAATATAAAGCGTATAAAAAATGAAACCAACCTTCCTCTTTTTTTTTACACTCCGCTGGTGGCTTGCCTCCTCTTTTTTTTGATCTGGTTTTTTATTTTCCAATCAAAAACGTTTCCCTTTCCAGTCATCAAATTATCGAATTAGTAGAACTTTTCAACACAAACTTAAAGTTATTAAATTAACAAAACTTCCTTTTTTTTTAAAAACTGGCCTTTTACTTTTCAATCAAAAACTTTTTCTTTCCCGATTAATCAAATTATATAACTAGTAGAATTCTTCAACACAAACTTAAAGTTATTAAATTAACAAAACTTCCTTTTTTTTAAAACTGGCCTTTTACTTTTCAACAGAAACTTTTTCTTTTCCGATTAATCAAATTTCCGACCGCCGCGATTAATGATTCAAACAACACTCAATATTTTTATCTTCCACCGCCGCCGAGCCGTGGTTCTTAAAAACAAACTGGGAAAAACAGTTCCCACGCCGCGCGGTCAAGGTCAAGCCCAAAACTCTTTTCGACTACGAAAAGGTAGCGAAAAAAAAGAAGCATGTGCAGCAATTCACACGGAAAAATTGTTACGATGCACTTTTCAAATTCCCGCAGCAAATTTTGCGAATATTATCTCGCAGACAGAAAAGCTCAGGTTGCTGTCTTCGTCGTTTCCCGTGAAGGGAAGTGTCCTATTACAACGGGCTTTTCTCGTGAGATAATTCTTTGAAATTTTTCCGTTTAGGATTTTTAGATTTTTTATGAAAAAATTTAGGTTTATAAAAAATTTTCCGTTAAGGATTTTTGAATTTGGGAATTTTTTTGCGGAAGTGGTTTTTTATACATAACATTCCTTCCCCCCTGAAGCAAGAGAATCGCTACGGAGTAGAGCGATTCTCGTACTCGAAGGAAATGAGGGGTGAAGGAGGTTAGGCCTAGGTAGGTACCTAGTACTTTATGGGAATGCTGTTTTTTATGGAAAAAAAAACTTGGCAGTAGGGCTATGGTTCGTTTCCTGATTTACTCCATAGTAAGTTTTTCTGGCCATCTCCTAAACCCTTTTGTGTGAAGATGGGTTGGTAGGATGAGGCATAGGAACGTATTATAATGAGGCGTGGGGCATACTAACGGTTAAGTTTAGTGGCGTATATTGGGTTTAGTAAGGCGCCACTGAGTAAGGGTCGCGTTTCGCGGCCCGATTTACCCTGTGGTTATTGGGGTTCCAGACCCTGGTTGTACTAATTGTATGGAAGAGGCCCTTGGTAATGTGTGGGATCTACTTAGGGGCCTAGGTATTGTCTCTACCGTTACTGTGGTTTGTGCGGGCTCGGGTTGCATTGGGATCCCGCTTGGGGCCGTTTGGTCCTCGGAGGTGGTTCTCTCATCCGGAGGACATGCATTTCCGGGCCTTTTTGCACATTTAGAGCGGACGATAGCCACTATTAACGGGGTGCATTTGTAGGGCTAGGAGAAATACTAGCATCCACATTTTGCACTGCAACGAGAGGATAAATAGGAGGTTAGTTTTCGTTTGCTTGTAGCCGGTGGAACTAATAAGATTGTGGACAGGTGTATTTGGTCCGACTGCCATCCGTCTGAGTCGGTGTTTTATATCGTAAAACACCGTTAGGCGTTAGTAGGCAGGACTGGCTTTAGTGGCTTAAAGTTGCGTTTTATTTTCATAAAACGGCTTCAGGCGGTTATTGTGGACCGTGACCAATCTCCTATTTATTTTGATAGATTTGGGACAATTTGTGTTTCCGGGCCTCGTTGCTCAAGAGAACCTTGTCGCCTACGTGGAGGGATAGTAGACGGGCGTTCCCGTCATAATATGCTTTGGAGCGCGCCTTACTGGCTAGAAAGTTTCTCCTTGCTAGGGCGTAGGATTTTTGCAGTTTGTACCGCAATTGGTGGTAATAGCTTTCGTTGTTATAAAGTGGCTCCGGGTTGCGTTTTAGATTGGACGGGACGCCCGCGGTGAAACCGTAGAGCCAGTCCATGGGTGTGAGTTTCGTTCCCTCGTGTTTGCTATTGTTATACACGAACGCTGCCGTACGTAAGAATTGGTCCCAACCATTTGGGCTTTCATATACAATGGTGCGTAGATACTCGATAAGGCGCCTATGGGCTCGTTCTAGTGCACCATTGGACTGGGGGTGGTAGGCTGAAGTCTGGAGCTTTTTAATCTTTAACAGCCTACACACTCCTTTGAACAAGTCACTGAGGAAATTCGACCCCTGGTCGGTGACTATTTGTTTAGGTATGCGGTAGCGCGTGACGATTTCGTCGAAGAAAATGTGTGCTACCGTTTGAGCTTCCGCGTTGGGAAGGGCATACCAGTCAACGAATTTAGTTAGGTTATCCTGGAAGGTTAGGATAAACTTGTTTCCCGAAATAGTTTCTTCCAGTGGACCTACGATGTCCAAATAAACCTTGTTGAACGGTTTTTCCGCGATGTCTGTTATTACCATGGGCATTCGGAATTGTCTCGATGCCTTCATGGTTTGACACTTTTTACACTTCCGGACATACCGACTTATGTCGCGGAACATTCGTCTCCACCAATACTTTTGGCGAATTCTATTATAAGTCTTGACGACTCCCTGGTGTCCACCGAAAGGGGAGTCGTGGTAGTCCTTTAAAATTACTTGAATTTCTTCGGGGCTGGTTATTAATTCCACTTTTCTTTGTTGCTTGATGGGGTCTTCCCCTGAGGCTTCGGGAGGCTTTCGTATTTCCTTCATCAGGTCCGTTTCTTCAGGCCCTTCCTCGATGTCGGGGGCTTTGAGAGTTGGGACGTGTTCGTCCTTTTCGTCCTCCTGGAGTTTTTGTGCCTGTGCCCTTGTGATCGCGTTACATTGTTTCGGTCTTTCTGTAGGAGGCGCAACAGCCCCAGTTTCCGCGAGGGTTACGGGTAGGGCCTCATCGGGTTGATGAATTAGAGCTTCCACCGTGAAGGTATTGGGCTCTTCTGCTCTTTGGGGAATCTGGCTGAGAGCATCAGCATTCGTGTTGTATTTACCCGATTTATACTCTATATGGAGCGCATTCAAAAACCTTACTATGGTAAACCACGAGGTAAGCTGTGGTTATGCTGCATCACTTCACTTAACCACGAAAGTTAATGTTTAACCATGGAGGTTTTTGAACGCACCGTGGTTAACTACAGGTTAAAGAAGAAAAAAAAATAAAAACAAAATTTTCCATAAAATAGTCCCCGCTAATTGCTTGAATTATTTATTTGCAATAATCCCACAAATCCCACTTTAATTTGTTCACGTGTTTAACATTAAAACAACTGTCAGAGAGTTGTTTTTATTCTTCTTCTTCTTAACTATCGCTAACCATGCTACCGAGCAGGATTAAAATTTAACTACACCATGGTTAACCACGGGAGTTTTTGAACGCCAAAAAGTTATGCTCGTGGTTATGTTGTAGTTAACCACGGAGTTTTTGAACGACAAAAGTTTACCATAGTTAACCATGGTTAACCATAGTAACGTTTTTGAACGCGCTCATGGTAGTCGTATTCCGACAATTTGTGGTGAAATCGAGTGGTGGGGTCTTTGACGTTAAAGACCCCCTTGAGCGGTTTGTGATCTGTGTAGACCGTAAACTTTCGACCCATTAAGTAACACCTGAAGTTCTTAACAGCCCATACTATGGCTAGCAACTCTTTTTCGACGGTGGAGTAGTTGCGCTCCGCCTTATTTAGGGTGCGGCTCGCATATGCTATGGGCTGATCTTTACCCACTTCTTCCTGAGAGAGCACGGCTCCGAGTGCCTCACTACTGGCATCCGTTGTTAGGTTGAATGGTTTATCGAAATCAGGGTAGATCAGCAGTGGTGGGGAGACTAAGGAACGCTTTACCGTTTGAAATGCTTCCTGGAATTTCGGCGTCCAAGAAAATTTCACGCCCTTTCGCAACAAATTCGTTAGCGGGCGTACTATCTTAGAAAAGTCTGGGATAAACTTTCTATAGTAGTTGGCGAGGCCTAGGAATGACTGTACCTGCCTGATTGTTCGGGCTGCCGGGAAGTTTTGCACACACTATGTCTTCCTGGGGTCGGGGAGGGCTCCTTCTTCGGAGCATGCGTGGCCCAGATAGACTACTTCCTTCTTTAGGAACTGGCATTTCTCCGGTTGTAATTTGAGGTTATTCTCCCTCAACCGGTCGAATACTCTTTGGAGTTTTGAATTATGGTCCTCAAGGTTCTTCCCGTAGATGACTATATCATCTAGGTACACGAAGCATTCGAGACCTTGTAGGCCTGTGAGGACATAATTCATTAGTCTCTGAAACGTAGCCGGGGCTCCTTTTAACCCAAACGGCATACGTTTAAATTCATAGTGCCCATAGTTCGTGCTAAAAGCCGTCTTGGGGCGGTCTTGCGGTTCCACCAATACCTGGTGGTAACCACTGGCCAAGTCGAGGGTAGAGAAATATCTCGAGTGACCGAGCTGGTCTAGAATGTCCTCGATCCTTGGCAGCGGGTACGCGTCGCCTATGGTCTCTTCATTGATCTTTCGGAAATCGATCACCTCCCGCCATTTTTTCTCACCGTCGGGGCCCGGTTTCTTAGGGACCACAAGGAGGGGTGAGTTCCAAGGGCTTTTACTTCGTTGGACAATGTCGTTGTCCAACATTTCTTCTAGTTGGTCATTTATGACCTGCCTTTGGGTTTCGGGCAGTCTGTACATATTTGATTAATATACTGGTCGTAGACCATAGGGATCTCGTGTCTCAGAGCTTCCGTGTAGGTTAGCTTGTCCCCTTTTAAATGAAAGATATCGGCATATTCGTAACAGAGATCCCTGATGGACCGTTCTTCTTCGGCCGTTAGGGGATGATCGAGGTTAAGTTCCTCGTCCAGTTGCTTGAGGCGCGAGTGGCGCTCGGAGTCCGGATCTTCGAAGTCCGGGAATAGGTATCTCAGCTGGCAGAGGGGGATGTCCCTTTCCCTTTTTCCCAACTTAAATTTTACCCGTTTACCCTTCGGTATACCCTGCGGGGTTGCTCCATTTTTTGGCATACCTTGAAGCCTTGCGTTTGGGGACGGTGGGACACTGGCGTTCCTGAGACCGACTGGTTCAGAGCCTGATGGGTATCCTCCTTCGTCTTTAGTATTCGTTAGCGGCTTAGGATTGGTGGTCGGGGCTAGTTGAATGGTGTTGTAGTCCTTTGATGGGGCGAGGGTAAGAGTTAGACTCGCCAGGACTACTGGTTGGGTGTTTACATTGAGGAGACCGACAGATACTATTCTTGTTCCTGATGGCAAGAGGGCATTGGCGAGGAATACTCCTTCGCTCGGCTCGTATGACTCACAGAGCATTTCTTCCTCTAGCCTTAGTGAAATAGGAACCACTATTTGAGACCGACTTGGGAGGCAGAGGGGTTTATCCCATGCTACCCTATGTCTTGTGACCTGGGTGGTCTCAAAGTCGTTGAGGCTGTCTTCCAACCTCGACCCATCTTGAGTTAGGCAGCTTATATTCTTTTCTGAGATTACACGGGAGACACCACCGGGGGATTCCCTGGTTTGGGTTTGCTCCTGCTGCTCTCTGGATTTCGACTTGCTGGTTCCACTATGTAGTGGAATAGCTATTTCTACTGGGTTGGTTTCTGTTACGGTGCGTAACATGCACAACTAAATAAATCAAAATATAAAAAGACTCAAAACGTATAATTAAAACTACTCAACAATAAAAACAAAAAAAAAAAAACTTAATTAAAATTAGAAACTAATTAAAATAAACAAGCAAGACGTAGCACCTGAAAATAAAAAGAATATATATGACAACATAAACAAATACAAATTAATACTTACCTGGTGAAACAAATAAGAACCAATGTGTTCCGTATAACTAGGAAAGTCCGCGGTGCCAATTCCCCAGCGGCAACTTCTTATTGTACAAAAGAAAATCTAAAAAAAGAAATATTAATAAAATTCAAAATATAACAAACAACATAAATAAAAATACTTACCACGACATCTGTCAATCAGATCAGCTGATTAAGAAAAAGCTTTTAATTTCGAAAAAAAAGCAAAAGCTCAGCCGATCGTGATTAACTTCACCACATGGGGAAGGCGATTTCCCCCAACTACGAGCCAGCCAGCGTAAAGAAGTCCCTGGCTATATAATCCACAGCAGCTGGAAATCCAGCTGACTGATTAAAACTTGGACCGATTCGGCAAGTACACATCAATTGTTAGGATCTACGTGGAATTAGCCGGTAGAATTTAGGGAATTAGATAGTTGGCCGGGTTTTACCGTCAACTCCTTGATAGGTTAGATAGAGAAAAAAAAAAAAAAAGAGTTTTGTTATTATTTATGTTGGTGGAGGAACAAATATAAAATTGACAGGGTTTCACCGTCAAGTCCGGGTGACTTAATTAATAACAAGGTGTTTTTATTTCGTGGTGTCAGGTTGTTATTTCTTGGAAATCCAATAGAGTGGCTGCATGTCGGCACTTTATTCCAATTTCAAGAAATAATTCTGCATTTAATAAAGGACTAATACCAAAACACGTTACAGTTGAAAACGGCTGGAGTTCGGCGTTTTCAACTGCTAACAGACCAAGTTAACCACAAAATAGCGGTCAATTTTAGGTCACGGTAAACGGCTGTAATTTCGGCGTTTTTAAACGTGCACATACATAAATAAGAATAGCACAAGTATAAAACTGTGCCAAATTTCGACTGAAGTCGCAATTTCGACTTTAGGTGAATAATTCCACCATATTAGTAAGGGCACGCGAAGGTTTTGAACATGGGTGAACGGTAAAATCACACAAGTTCACCTTCGATATATGAGTATAAAAGCTTTGAGAAATTAGAATTAAGGTCAACTGAACGGCAATTCGCAAATTGGGGCAAAGCTCCAAGTAATTTAAAGAAGACAAAACACTGATAGATCAAGAGATCTAGCAAACGGATTTTTGCAAAGATAAGCAAAGCGTTTGTCTCAGTGTTAGTGATTGCAAGGGCACACCAGTCTTGTTAACGTAGCCGAGTCAGACAAATATATTTCCGATATATCAAGGGAAATTTATAAACAGAAGTTTGTCAAAGCTTTTATAGTCATTCAAGTAATTAATTTGCTTAACTTAATTTCAGGTCCAATACGTGGATTCAACGGACTGAAGGATTAATTATAAGATAGTGATAAAACCAAACTAGTAGTAAGAAAATTTGAATTTGAAAATTAAAAGAATTTTGAATTTATTAAAAGAGTAAAGTAGAGTTTAATTTTAACGTAGAATTAATTAGAATTGTTAAATTTTAGGGAAATATATCTATTTTAAACCTACACCTAATCTTTGATTCAGCGACCTATCCAGCATTTTTATTTCAGAAGTTTTTTTTTTTTTTTGAATTTAACACATTTCGGCTTCTGCGCCGAAACATGGTCCTTCGAGCCGGATAGGTCGTGGTCAAATAGATATAGTTCAATAATTTTAGCATTTCATAAAAAGAAAAATATTTTTGATTATTGGTTTGAGTAGTAAATTTAAGTATTAGTTCATTACTAGTTTGGTTATTATCGTTCAAGTATTCTGTCTGTCTATCTATCTAACTAAAATTTCCAAGATGAAAGGCATTTTACAGCAGCAAAATGTACTCAAACAGGAATTTGATCAGGCGTTATCAAATTATAACAAAACACCCAAACATAGGCGAACGCCGGGCTATATTCAAGGAAAAATGAAGACCATCAATTCCGCATGGAATAAGTTTAATGAGAATCATTTAGAATTAGCCACGGAAGCTGCTGTTGTTGCCTACCTAAGCGGGGATCAGTATCAAGTATTCGAACAAGTGTATTCGGAATTCTTGGGAGATATGCAGGATGCGTTGGACGCTCGCACTTCTCAAACTACTGATCCTTCGGAAACTACCGCAACGGTCACGTTAAAACTTCCGACAATAGATATACCGAAGTTTGACGGCCAATACACGTCATGGAGGATGTTCCATGACAGATTTGTATCATTGATACATAATGCGGATCGGTTAACTTCAGTCGATAAACTGCACTATCTGAAGAGCTGTCTCACGGGAGAAGCCCGTAGAGACTTAGATGCCTTCGATATGACTGCAGCGAATTATTCCGCAGCATGGAAGTTGCTATGCGATCGCTACAATAAGAAAAGACTGCTGATATACGCCCAATTAAAGCTGCTATTTAGCCAGCCTAAAATTAGGACAGAGTCTTTCAAAGAAATCAGAGCGACGTTAGATGAATTACAGCGTGTGCAACACGCACTAAAAACCCTAGAAGTGGATATCACTAATTGGGATCCCATATTTGTTTACGTGACAGCGCAAAAATTGCCTGATAAATCACGCAATCTGTGGGAACAACTTATTGCTAAATCAGATGAGCTGCCATCGTTGAAAGATTTAAGCAAGTTTATGGAGGAAAGATATCGGAGCTTGGAAGCAACCAAGGATATCAACCTCCAGAAGCCAAAAGAATTTGGTAAGGCTGGAAAGGAACAAAGTAGAGTAAAGAACTACTATACCACCCAGCATAACAGGTTCGCAGGCAAGGACAATCAAGTTTCCTGCCACCATATCGAGCAACAGAGAAGATTTCGTTGCATTGAAGAAAATGCGAACCAAGACAGAAATGGAGAAGCAGGTAACACAAGCTACAATAGAGCTAGTAAACCACGAATCCACCGTCCTATGTGCAAGCACAAGCATTTCCTGTCTCAGTGTGGGACATTCAAAGGAATGAATATAAACGCTAGAAGAAGATGGCTCACTGAACGCGATTTATGCGTTAATTGTTTGAGGGGGCATAGAGATAAGGCATGCGCTAGTAGTAACACATGTCCCAAATGTGGAGGCACTCATCATATGCTGTTACATGATGACTCCGTGACACAAGAGAAGACCAGGGATCAGAACTCGACAAAGGCCAACACCGTGGAGGAGTTGGGCGTCACAACCTGCAACTATAGCAGGAACGTAACAAAGTCGATGTTAGCCACAGCCCTGGTCAAGGTAAAAGGCCGGCAAGGTGATGAGCTAACGTTACGGGCACTGATAGACCCAGGGTCTCAGAGCTCATTCATCACGGAAACGGCCTACCAATCAATGAAAGCAGATACAGTTCCGATAACATTAGAAGTGGAAGGACTCGGAGCTGAACTAGTAGCCACCTCAAACAAATTGGCACGGTTTACGTTGTTCTCAACAACAACCTCGAAATATCAGACAACCATCGAAGCATTTGTTATAAAGAAGGTAACAAATCCATTCCCACCGAGGAGACTGCGCGGGCAAAATTGGCCACACATCACTGGCCTAAAATTGGCCGATCCAAATTTTGCAGAACCAGGACGCATAGATCTTCTCTTGGGGGTAAAAGAGTATGCAGACATTGTGGAAAACGGTCTGCGAAAGGGAGCCAAGCAGCTGCCAGTGGCTCAAAAGACTGCATTAGGTTGGATTTTGTTTGGCGAACTATCCACAGCGGTCAAACAAGATAGCAAGGTAAACCTTTCCGCATTTACAACACAGGCAAGGGACACGTTGCAGGAACTAAACCTTCAAGTAAAAAGGTTTTGGGAATGGGAAGAGATACCCATGGAAAGAGTACTGACCAGCGAAGAAAAGCAATGCGAAGAGTTTTTCGATAGAACCACGCAACGCCAGTCCAATGGGCAATACCTGGTCCGGATACCTTTCAAAGATAATAAGCCTCCAAGCTTAGGTGAATCAAGGGGGCAGGCATTATCCAGGCTGCTACAAGTAGGGGGGCGAATGGCTAACAAAGACCTCGGAAGGTGGTGGCACCCGATTTGTCACTTCTGCCAAAACCCGAGAAGAGTCACTGCAGACGAACACCTAGCAGCTCTGTTAGCAAGTCCTAATCCCACCTCCCCGCGGTGCCCCCTGGGGTACTTCTTCGGAAGGAGCTAACGGGAGACGGTCGAATGGCGAGTTCTCTGCGCCACAAAACAGAGTTTTAATTCGGTTGGGCTGAGGGTTAGCAACCCGCTCCCATAAAACACACAATTGCTACGAATCGGCAAACATTGCCTCGGAACCGGACGGACAACACGACGACGACCTTTGCTTTTCGAAACAGGACACGAATCGGATCATGGAATGTGAGAACTCTGCTTGCTGATGGACGGCTGGATGAAGTGCTCAACGAGATGAACCGCTATAAAATTAAGGTCATGGGACTCAGCGAGACCAGATGGCCCGATGCGGGGGAACATATCTGCCCAAACGGTGAGTCCTTCTTATATTCTGGGAGAAACGAAACTGAAAATCGTAGGAATGGCGTTGGCGTAATACTCACCAAGGAAGCCAGGTCCAGCCTCATTAGCTGGTCACCAGTTTCTGAGAGGATTATTACCGTGCGCCTACGTACCAGACTAAGAGGTACTACGATAGTCCAATGCTACGCTCCAACTGAAGACGCAGACGATGACATCAAAGACGAGTTCTATATGCGACTGAATGAGGTTTTTCGCTCTATTCCAAGGGGAGACATCATTGTTTTGATGGGTGACTTAAACGCACAGATCGGCCCCAACAACACCGGCCTTGAAAACACAATTGGAAATCAAGGCCTAAGCCAAGATACCAATAACAATGGTGAACTTTTCGTTGACTTCTGTAGTTCCCATCAACTCATGGTAGGTGGAACTTACTTTTGTCACAAGAAGATACACAAGGAGACCTGGGTATCGCCCGATGGTAGAACGAGAAATCAGATAGATCACGTGGCCGTCAGTCGCAGATGGCGAACTATTCTGGAGGATGTCAGGAGCTTTAGGGGAGCAGACACTGGAAGTGACCACCATTTGGTAGTAGCAACTATCCGCCTAAAAATCGCTGCAATCAGAAACGTCCAACGCGATGCCATAAACCGTAGACGGTTTAACGTAGACCTTCTGCGTGAGAGCACCAAAAAGCGAGAATTTGCTGGCAAACTGCAAGAAATCTTAAACCAGCAAACCGTTTCTGACGACACAAATATTGAAGAGCTGTGGAGCACAACAAAGGGCGCTATAATAACAGCAGCGGAAACAAGCATTGGTTATGTCCAAAGAAACCAGCAACACTGGATCTCGGACACAACCTGGCAAAAAATTGAACGCAGAAGGGCCCTCAAAAATAGCGTGAACTCTACAAGCGACCCGGAAAAACGACAACAACTTGAACGGGAATACTCCCAATTACACCGGGAGGTAAAGAGAAGTGTCCGGCGTGATAAAAGACGGCAGATAAATGAGCTCGCAGAGAAAGCGGAAAACGCGGCAAACACAGGCAACAGTAAAGTGCTGTACCAAATCACCAAACAGCTCTCGGGAAAGCACTCTACTAAAAAGCATGCCGTAAAGAGTGCGGATGGAAGGCTACTGTGCAGCGACGAGGAGCAACTCCAAAGATGGAGAGATTACTTCTTCGCCGCCCTGAATGGTTCATTTACACAGGAACCTCAGGAAAACAACAACAACAAGGCACAGCCAATAAGAATCACCACTCGTGCCCCATCCAAGACTGAAATAGTAACCGCAATTCATGCAATGGCCAGGTAAAGCAGCTGGAAAAGATGGCATCCCGCCAGAATTGTTGAAAGCCGACTCAAGCCTCATAGCAGATGCGCTACAGCCAATCCTGGAAATAGCATGGAACACCTGTACCTTTCCGGAGGATTGGACGGAAGGTATCATAGTCAAAATACCAAAAAAGGGGGACCTAACAATATGTGACAACTGGAGAGGCATCTGTCTATTATCTACTGTGGGCAAAATCTTGTCCCACATATTACTATCAAGGATAAGAGAGGCAGTAGATCGAACGCTTAGAAGACAGCAGGCTGGATTCAGAAAAGCCCGCTCCTGCATAGACCACATTAACACCTTGAGAATCATAGTGGAGCAGTCTACTGAATTCCGATCCCCCCTTTACCTTGCTTTCGTAGACTATGAGAAAGCGTTCGACTCGGTTAATAGGAGCTTTATATGGCGAGCTCTTCGGCAACGTGGACTGCCGGATAAAATAATAGAATTGATAAAAGCTCTATACAACAATTCCAAATGCAGAGTTCTTCACAATGGAAAACTATCCGACAGCTTTGAAGTGAGCTCAGGAGTACGGCAAGGATGCCTACTTTCGCCATTACTATTTCTTATAGTAATAAACGACATCCTTGTCAGCGCTCTAGATACTAGAACAGGTGGCATACAATGGGGATTGTTAGACCGCCTTAAGGACCTCGACTACGCGGATGATATCTGTTTGCTGGCCCACAGACACCAGGACCTCAGAAACATGTTAAACAATTTGGCAACAGAAAGTAGTTCAGCAGGCTTAAGGTTAAATCCGACTAAAACCAAAGAAATGCGGATAAATGCAAATACCCTTGAACCAACAGCGCTAAATAACCGTGACGTGGAACTGGTAGATAAATTCTGTTACCTCGGTAGTATTATTACCGAAAACGGCGGTACAGAAGAAGACGTCAGTTCCAGAATAAATAAAGCAAGAAGCACATATGCATGCCTGTTTCACATATGGAGATCGACGGAGATCTCAATTAACACCAAATTGCGGCTGTTCAACTCCAACGTTAAGGCAGTTCTTTTGTACGGTTGCGAAACATGGAAAGTCACCCAATTCATCACAGGGCGCCTACAAGTTTTCATCAACAGATGCCTACGTCGTATCCTAAAAATCCGCAGGCAAGATAGAATTTCAAATGAAGAACTATGGCGCCGTGCCGGCCAAGAAAGGATAGACGACCAAATCAGGCGAAGGAAATGGAATTGGATTGGCCACACCTTGCGACGCGAAAACGAGAATCTAGGCAAACAGGCCCTCGACTGGAATCCGCAAGGAACCCGTCGAGTCGGAAGACCTAGAACAACGTGGAGGAGAACCCTATTAGCAGAGGCCGCAACAACCGGGAGATCCTGGTCAGAGCTGAGAGCTGTCGCGCAAAACAGAGTCCGCTGGAGGGCAACTGTTTCCGCCCTATGTCCCATGAGGGATTAAAGGAGCAATTAGTTTTTTTTTAGTTAGCTACAAGTAGAGAAAAAATTAGCTCAAAAGCCGGAATTACAACAAGCATATTCCACATGCCTACGGGAGTATGTCGATCTGCAACACATGCAGAAAGTGGCAAAGGGTGAACCACACCGGTATTACATGCCACATCACGCAGTAATAAAGGAAAGTACAACAACCAAGGTCCGAGTAGTGTTCGACGCATCTGCCAAAACGGCGAACGGGAAGAGGTTGAACGAACAAATGTTAACAGGGCCGACACTTCAACCCAAACTGTTCGCCACGCTTTTAAATTGGAGAAAGTACCAATATGCCATGACGGCAGATGTGGAGAAAATGTACAGGATGATCCTTGTTGACCCAGCAGACAGAAAATACCAAACCATCCTGTGGAGAGAAAAGGCCGATGGACCTATAGAGGAATATGAAATGAAGACAGTGACATTTGGAACAACATCGGCACCTTACTTGGCGATTAAGACGTTACAAAGGTTAGCGGTTGATGATAAAAAATATTACCCGAAGGCAGCAGAAGTAGCGACTACAGACTTCTACGTAGACGATATACTCACAGGAGCAGACACTCTACCAGAAGCAATCAAGCTACAAGAAGACTTGAGAAGTTTACTAAAAGGTGGTGGATTTCATCTGCGGAAGTGGGCCGCTAACCATGAGGCATTGTTAAAATCAATACCACCTGAAGATCGTGAACTCCAGTTACCATTGCAGGTAAAAGAGGACAATCAAGTCAAAGCTTTAGGTATTTATTGGCACCCAGTAGAAGATTACTTCTCATACGCCATAAAGTTCAGTGAATTTCAAAAACCGGCAACCACCAAAAGAAGTATCTTGTCGGAGGTAGCTAAGCTATACGATCCACTCGGGTGGATCGCTCCATGCGTAATCTTAGCAAAGATAACGACTATGGATGGCAGGGTATGATTGGGATGAGACAGTCGATGAAGAAATTCACTCAGACTGGGCACAGTTCAAGGAACAACTGCCCGCGATACAAAACATAAAAATACCGCGGTGGGTGAAACTACACAACAGGATCAAAAATTGTCAACTCATGGGTTTCTGCGATGCCTCTATCCGCGCGTAGGCAGCAGTAGTGTACATTAGGACTATACACGAAGATGAAAGCATTGACACCAGATTACTCATGGCTAGAACCCGAGTAGCCCCAATAAAACCCATGTCACTGCCACGATTGGAATTGTGCGGGGCGGTGTTGTTAAGCAAGCTGATTCAGCAAATTAAGGTAGATATGAAGCTGGGAAATATCTACAGTCAATGTTGGACCGACTCGAAGGTGGTCCTTGCCTGGTTAAGAGGACTGCCAAACAGGTAGAAAACCTTCGTGGCCAACCGAACGGTGGAGATACACGAAAACGCGGTGAATACATCGTGGCATTATATCTCCACCAAAGAAAACCCAGCGGACATAGCGTCCAGGGGTACAATGCCAGCAAAGTTACAGGCAACTCCTGCATGGTGGCAAGGGCCGCAATGGTTAAGAGAGCCAGAAGAAAAGTGGCCACGGGAACCAGTAAAGGAGTTCAGAACCGAACTGGAAGCTAAAACCATAACAAAAAATTTGATGACAGTCCAACCAACTGAAATCGATTGGTGGACGAAATACTCCTCATATATGAAGACGGTAAGGATAATAGCGTATTGTCGTCGGTTCATATACAACAGCAGGAATAAACAGAGCAGGCGTACCTCACAACTACTGGCGAAGGAAATTGAGGACGCTAAAAAGGACCTCATCAGGATGGTGCAGAAGCAAGCATTCGCCGAAGAATATAGCCAATTAAAAGATGCAAAGACAATAAAAAAACAGAGTCAGCTGGCCAAACTTCATCCCTTTTTAGCGCCAGACGGCACTATAAGAGTTGGAGGCAGGCTCCATCACTCAATGCTACCGTATGACACAAAACATCCAGCGATCCTGCCAAAACGCCACCACGTCACGGACATCATTATAGATCACTATCATAAAAGTACAATGCATGGTGGAGCTCAAATGGTCTTGACCGCTCTAAGAAGCCAGCACTGGATAATAAACGTTATGTCAGCCGTTAAAGAGAGGATTTATAAATGCACAAGGTGTATCAGGTATCGAGCAGCGGCACCAACGCAAATAATGGGCGATTTGCCAAGCGCAAGAGTTACACGAACGAACCCGTTCGGAAACGTTGGGATTGACTACGCGGGGCCCATTGATCTCAAAATGTCTAAACATAAGGGTTCTAAGGTCTATAAAGGATACTTTTGCATATTCATATGCATGACCACAAAGGCAATACACATTGAAGTGGCATCCGATATGACCACGGAAGCCTTCATGGCCGCCCTACGACGATTTATTGGACGTCGAGACTTATGTAGAAACATATACTCAGACAATGGGACCAACTTTGTAGGGGCAAACCGGCAGCTACAAAAACTATTAAGGCAAACCACAAATGAAGCTGCAAACTTCGCAGCAAGAGAATTAGCAAATGATAATGTACAGTGGCACTTTAATCCACCAACAGCCCCACACTTTGGAGGCCTGTGGGAGGCAGGGGTCAAGAGTATAAAACACCACCTAAAACGAACAATAGATGGCAAGATACTTACCTTTGAAGAACTGAATACAGCTCTGATCCAAATCGAATCCTGCTTGAATTCACGACCATTGTGCCCATTATCTGCTGATCCAGGGAAATTAGACATACTAACTTCTGGACATTTCCTGATAGGCAGGAATCTGAAAACCTTGCCGGAACCAGACCTGATAAGCAGTAAGGCCACATACTTGGACCGATGGAAGTATGTTCAACAAATAGTCCAACTGTTCTGGAAACAATGGTCGAGCGAGTACCTAGTACAGCTCCAACAGAGAAACAAATGGCTACTAAAACAACCGGACTTAAAAATCGGACAGGTAGTTATAATAATGGATAGTAATCGCCCACCGGCACAGTGGCCCATGGGCGTAATTACAGAAATTTTCCCAGGATCCGATGGAAGGATTAGGGTAGTATCGGTGAAGACACAAAATACATGTGTACAACGACCGATTACCAAACTATGTCCATTGGCTGCATGAAACAAACAACGTTAATGTTCATCAATGTTTGTATGTCCGGGTACGGTAATTATGTGTAATCTAGTTTAAGTAACCATATTCTAATTTAGTATATTAACATATTACAGGCGCAAAATAACAAGATGGAAGAATTTAATGTAAATGAAGATTCGCTAAGCGAATTCCTGAAGCAGTGGCCAATAGACGAGGGAGAGATGCAGGATATCTCTCTAGACGAAGATTGGTATTTAAATCCACCTTCAACTCCAGGGGAAAACCTTCCTATAGAGGACGAAGAGCCAGAGGCTCCAGTACCTCAGATCCCAGAACCTCCAGCACTAGAGACAGAGGTAGATCCACCACCAACACCGGGGAAAAACCTCACAATAGAGGAGAAAGAGCCAGAAGCACCTCTAGTAGTTAATAGTCGAGCACCTCCAGCACTAGACGTGAAGGTGGATGCACCCTTAACTTCTGGGAAAGAGCGACCACAACCGACGACCGAAACAGCGACGTCCCCCAACAAACAAACACCGTCATGTTTAGACGACAAGTTGTATTACAAGACAACTCTCGATGGAAAGATGTTTGCTATCAGTCATAAACAACTGAGACAAATACCATACGCTAGCATACGGGCAGGACAACGAAAAAGATATACCGTATTTCTTGGGACAACCGAAAGGTACGGTTGAAACTGCAGGCCGATAACACTTTTGCCTGGCATGGTTACTCCGACAAGAGTATGAGGTAGATTAGATATACTAACCCTTAGCCATAAGAAACATGAAGTACAAATGAAGTTACTAACCAAGAATAACATAAAATAAGATTACTAATAATTAGTTGTAAGAAATTGAAAAAAAATATAAAAAAAAATGATCTCAATGAATGAAATATAAATGAAGTATATTGAATCTTTGTCGCATTATCTATTTTTGTCTTGATGCAATGCATCAACGGGGGGCAGTATATTACGGTGCGTAACATGCACAACTAAATAAATCAAAATATAAAAAGACTCAAAACGTATAATTAAAACTACCCAACAATAAAAACAAAAAAAAAAAAAACTTAATTAAAATTAGAAACTAATTAAAATAAACAAGCAAGACGTAGCACCTGAAAATAAAAAGAATATATATGACAACATAAACAAATACAAATTAATACTTACCTGGTGAAACAAATAAGAACCAATGTGTTCCGTATAACTAGGAAAGTCCGCGGTGCCAATTCCCCAGCGGCAACTTCTTATTGTACAAAAGAAAATCTAAAAAAAGAAATATTAATAAAATTCAAAATATAACAAACAACATAAATAAAAATACTTACCACGACATCTGTCAATCAGATCAGCTGATTAAGAAAAAGCTTTTAATTTCGAAAAAAAAGCAAAAGCTCAGCCGATCGTGATTAACTTCACCACATGGGGAAGGCGATTTCCCCCAACTACGAGCCAGCCAGCGTAAAGAAGTCCCTGGCTATATAATCCACAGCAGCTGGAAATCCAGCTGACTGATTAAAACTTGGACCGATTCGGCAAGTACACATCAATTGTTAGGATCTACGTGGAATTAGCCGGTAGAATTTAGGGAATTAGATAGTTGGCCGGGTTTTACCGTCAACTCCTTGATAGGTTAGATAGAGAAAAAAAAAAAAAAAAAGAGTTTTGTTATTATTTATGTTGGTGGAGGAACAAATATAAAATTGACAGGGTTTCACCGTCAAGTCCGGGTGACTTAATTAATAACAAGGTGTTTTTATTTCGTGGTGTCAGGTTGTTATTTCTTGGAAATCCAATAGAGTGGCTGCATGTCGGCACTTTATTCCAATTTCAAGAAATAATTCTGCATTTAATAAAGGACTAATACCAAAACACGTTACAGTTGAAAACGGCTGGAGTTCGGCGTTTTCAACTGCTAACAGACCAAGTTAACCACAAAATAGCGGTCAATTTTAGGTCACGGTAAACGGCTGTAATTTCGGCGTTTTTAAACGTGCACATACATAAATAAGAATAGCACAAGTATAAAACTGTGCCAAATTTCGACTGAAGTCGCAATTTCGACTTTAGGTGAATAATTCCACCATATTAGTTAGGGCACGCGAAGGTTTTGAACATGGGTGAACGGTAAAATCACACAAGTTCACCTTCGATATATGAGTATAAAAGCTTTGAGAAATTAGAATTAAGGTCAACTGAACGGCAATTCGCAAATTGGGGCAAAGCTCCAAGTAATTTAAAGAAGACAAAACACTGATAGATCAAGAGATCTAGCAAACGGATTTTTGCAAAGATAAGCAAAGCGTTTGTCTCAGTGTTAGTGATTGCAAGGGCACACCAGTCTTGTTAACGTAGCCGAGTCAGACAAATATATTTCCGATATATCAAGGGAAATTTATAAACAGAAGTTTGTCAAAGCTTTTATAGTCATTCAAGTAATTAATTTGCTTAACTTAATTTCAGGTCCAATACGTGGATTCAACGGACTGAAGGATTAATTATAAGATAGTGATAAAACCAAACTAGTAGTAAGAAAATTTGAATTTGAAAATTAAAAGAATTTTGAATTTATTAAAAGAGTAAAGTAGAGTTTAATTTTAACGTAGAATTAATTAGAATTGTTAAATTTTAGGGAAATATATCTATTTTAAACCTACACCTAATCTTTGATTCAGCGACCTATCCAGCATTTTTATTTCAGAAGTTTTTTTTTTTTTTGAATTTAACACATTTCGGCTTCTGCGCCGAAACATGGTCCTTCGAGCCGGATAGGTCGTGGTCAAATAGATATAGTTCAATAATTTTAGCATTTCATAAAAAGAAAAATATTTTTGATTATTGGTTTGAGTAGTAAATTTAAGTATTAGTTCATTACTAGTTTGGTTATTATCGTTCAAGTATTCTGTCTGTCTATCTATCTAACTAAAATTTCCAAGATGAAAGGCATTTTACAGCAGCAAAATGTACTCAAACAGGAATTTGATCAGGCGTTATCAAATTATAACAAAACACCCAAACATAGGCGAACGCCGGGCTATATTCAAGGAAAAATGAAGACCATCAATTCCGCATGGAATAAGTTTAATGAGAATCATTTAGAATTAGCCACGGAAGCTGCTGTTGTTGCCTACCTAAGCGGGGATCAGTATCAAGTATTCGAACAAGTGTATTCGGAATTCTTGGGAGATATGCAGGATGCGTTGGACGCTCGCACTTCTCAAACTACTGATCCTTCGGAAACTACCGCAACGGTCACGTTAAAACTTCCGACAATAGATATACCGAAGTTTGACGGCCAATACACGTCATGGAGGATGTTCCATGACAGATTTGTATCATTGATACATAATGCGGATCGGTTAACTTCAGTCGATAAACTGCACTATCTGAAGAGCTGTCTCACGGGAGAAGCCCGTAGAGACTTAGATGCCTTCGATATGACTGCAGCGAATTATTCCGCAGCATGGAAGTTGCTATGCGATCGCTACAATAAGAAAAGACTGCTGATATACGCCCAATTAAAGCTGCTATTTAGCCAGCCTAAAATTAGGACAGAGTCTTTCAAAGAAATCAGAGCGACGTTAGATGAATTACAGCGTGTGCAACACGCACTAAAAACCCTAGAAGTGGATATCACTAATTGGGATCCCATATTTGTTTACGTGACAGCGCAAAAATTGCCTGATAAATCACGCAATCTGTGGGAACAACTTATTGCTAAATCAGATGAGCTGCCATCGTTGAAAGATTTAAGCAAGTTTATGGAGGAAAGATATCGGAGCTTGGAAGCAACCAAGGATATCAACCTCCAGAAGCCAAAAGAATTTGGTAAGGCTGGAAAGGAACAAAGTAGAGTAAAGAACTACTATACCACCCAGCATAACAGGTTCGCAGGCAAGGACAATCAAGTTTCCTGCCACCATATCGAGCAACAGAGAAGATTTCGTTGCATTGAAGAAAATGCGAACCAAGACAGAAATGGAGAAGCAGGTAACACAAGCTACAATAGAGCTAGTAAACCACGAATCCACCGTCCTATGTGCAAACACAAGCATTTCCTGTCTCAGTGTGGGACATTCAAAGGAATGAATATAAACGCTAGAAGAAGATGGCTCACTGAACGCGATTTATGCGTTAATTGTTTGAGGGGGCATAGAGATAAGGCATGCGCTAGTAGTAACACATGTCCCAAATGTGGAGGCACTCATCATATGCTGTTACATGATGACTCCGTGACACAAGAGAAGACCAGGGATCAGAACTCGACAAAGGCCAACACCGTGGAGGAGTTGGGCGTCACAACCTGCAACTATAGCAGGAACGTAACAAAGTCGATGTTAGCCACAGCCCTGGTCAAGGTAAAAGGCCGGCAAGGTGATGAGCTAACGTTACGGGCACTGATAGACCCAGGGTCTCAGAGCTCATTCATCACGGAAACGGCCTACCAATCAATGAAAGCAGATACAGTTCCGATAACATTAGAAGTGGAAGGACTCGGAGCTGAACTAGTAGCCACCTCAAACAAATTGGCACGGTTTACGTTGTTCTCAACAACAACCTCGAAATATCAGACAACCATCGAAGCATTTGTTATAAAGAAGGTAACAAATCCATTCCCACCGAGGAGACTGCGCGGGCAAAATTGGCCACACATCACTGGCCTAAAATTGGCCGATCCAAATTTTGCAGAACCAGGACGCATAGATCTTCTCTTGGGGGTAAAAGAGTATGCAGACATTGTGGAAAACGGTCTGCGAAAGGGAGCCAAGCAGCTGCCAGTGGCTCAAAAGACTGCATTAGGTTGGATTTTGTTTGGCGAACTATCCACAGCGGTCAAACAAGATAGCAAGGTAAACCTTTCCGCATTTACAACACAGGCAAGGGACACGTTGCAGGAACTAAACCTTCAAGTAAAAAGGTTTTGGGAATGGGAAGAGATACCCATGGAAAGAGTACTGACCAGCGAAGAAAAGCAATGCGAAGAGTTTTTCGATAGAACCACGCAACGCCAGTCCAATGGGCAATACCTGGTCCGGATACCTTTCAAAGATAATAAGCCTCCAAGCTTAGGTGAATCAAGGGGGCAGGCATTATCCAGGCTGCTACAAGTAGGGGGGCGAATGGCTAACAAAGACCTCGGAAGGTGGTGGCACCCGATTTGTCACTTCTGCCAAAACCCGAGAAGAGTCACTGCAGACGAACACCTAGCAGCTCTGTTAGCAAGTCCTAATCCCACCTCCCCGCGGTGCCCCCTGGGGTACTTCTTCGGAAGGAGCTAACGGGAGACGGTCGAATGGCGAGTTCTCTGCGCCACAAAACAGAGTTTTAAGTCGGTTGGGCTGAGGGTTAGCAACCCGCTCCCATAAAACACACAATTGCTACGAATCGGCAAACATTGCCTCGGAACCGGACGGACAACACGACGACGACCTTTGCTTTTCGAAACAGGACACGAATCGGATCATGGAATGTGAGAACTCTGCTTGCTGATGGACGGCTGGATGAAGTGCTCAACGAGATGAACCGCTATAAAATTAAGGTCATGGGACTCAGCGAGACCAGATGGCCCGATGCGGGGGAACATATCTGCCCAAACGGTGAGTCCTTCTTATATTCTGGGAGAAACGAAACTGAAAATCGTAGGAATGGCGTTGGCGTAATACTCACCAAGGAAGCCAGGTCCAGCCTCATTAGCTGGTCACCAGTTTCTGAGAGGATTATTACCGTGCGCCTACGTACCAGACTAAGAGGTACTACGATAGTCCAATGCTACGCTCCAACTGAAGACGCAGACGATGACATCAAAGACGAGTTCTATATGCGACTGAATGAGGTTTTTCGCTCTATTCCAAGGGGAGACATCATTGTTTCGATGGGTGACTTAAACGCACAGATCGGCCCCAACAACACCGGCCTTGAAAACACAATTGGAAATCAAGGCCTAAGCCAAGATACCAATAACAATGGTGAACTTTTCGTTGACTTCTGTAGTTCCCATCAACTCATGGTAGGTGGAACTTACTTTTGTCACAAGAAGATACACAAGGAGACCTGGGTATCGCCCGATGGTAGAACGAGAAATCAGATAGATCACGTGGCCGTCAGTCGCAGATGGCGAACTATTCTGGAGGATGTCAGGAGCTTTAGGGGAGCAGACACTGGAAGTGACCACCATTTGGTAGTAGCAACTATCCGCCTAAAAATCGCTGCAATCAGAAACGTCCAACGCGATGCCATAAACCGTAGACGGTTTAACGTAGACCTTCTGCGTGAGAGCACCAAAAAGCGAGAATTTGCTGGCAAACTGCAAGAAATCTTAAACCAGCAAACCGTTTCTGACGACACAAATATTGAAGAGCTGTGGAGCACAGCAAAGGGCGCTATAATAACAGCAGCGGAAACAAGCATTGGTTATGTCCAAAGAAACCAGCAACACTGGATCTCGGACACAACCTGGCAAAAAATTGAACGCAGAAGGGCCCTCAAAAATAGCGTGAACTCTACAAGCGACCCGGAAAAACGACAACAACTTGAACGGGAATACTCCCAATTACACCGGGAGGTAAAGAGAAGTGTCCGGCGTGATAAAAGACGGCAGATAAATGAGCTCGCAGAGAAAGCGGAAAACGCGGCAAACACAGGCAACAGTAAAGTGCTGTACCAAATCACCAAACAGCTCTCGGGAAAGCACTCTACTAAAAAGCATGCCGTAAAGAGTGCGGATGGAAGGCTACTGTGCAGCGACGAGGAGCAACTCCAAAGATGGAGAGATTACTTCTTCGCCGCCCTGAATGGTTCATTTACACAGGAACCTCAGGAAAACAACAACAACAATGCACAGCCAATAAGAATCACCACTCGTGCCCCATCCAAGACTGAAATAGTAACCGCAATTCATGCAATGGCCAGGTAAAGCAGCTGGAAAAGATGGCATCCCGCCAGAATTGTTGAAAGCCGACTCAAGCCTCATAGCAGATGCGCTACAGCCAATCCTGGAAATAGCATGGAACACCTGTACCTTTCCGGAGGATTGGACGGAAGGTATCATAGTCAAAATACCAAAAAAGGGGGACCTAACAATATGTGACAACTGGAGAGGCATCTGTCTATTATCTACTGTGGGCAAAATCTTGTCCCACATATTACTATCAAGGATAAGAGAGGCAGTAGATCGAACGCTTAGAAGACAGCAGGCTGGATTCAGAAAAGCCCGCTCCTGCATAGACCACATTAACACCTTGAGAATCATAGTGGAGCAGTCTACTGAATTCCGATCCCCCCTTTACCTTGCTTTCGTAGACTATGAGAAAGCGTTCGACTCGGTTAATAGGAGCTTTATATGGCGAGCTCTTCGGCAACGTGGACTGCCGGATAAAATAATAGAATTGATAAAAGCTCTATACAACAATTCCAAATGCAGAGTTCTTCACAATGGAAAACTATCCGACAGCTTTGAAGTGAGCTCAGGAGTACGGCAAGGATGCCTACTTTCGCCATTACTATTTCTTATAGTAATAAACGACATCCTTGTCAGCGCTCTAGATACTAGAACAGGTGGCATACAATGGGGATTGTTAGACCGCCTTAAGGACCTCGACTACGCGGATGATATCTGTTTGCTGGCCCACAGACACCAGGACCTCAGAAACATGTTAAACAATTTGGCAACAGAAAGTAGTTCAGCAGGCTTAAGGTTAAATCCGACTAAAACCAAAGAAATGCGGATAAATGCAAATACCCTTGAACCAACAGCGCTAAATAACCGTGACGTGGAACTGGTAGATAAATTCTGTTACCTCGGTAGTATTATTACCGAAAACGGCGGTACAGAAGAAGACGTCAGTTCCAGAATAAATAAAGCAAGAAGCGCATATGCATGCCTGTTTCACATATGGAGATCGACGGAGATCTCAATTAACACCAAATTGCGGCTGTTCAACTCCAACGTTAAGGCAGTTCTTTTGTACGGTTGCGAAACATGGAAAGTCACCCAATTCATCACAGGGCGCCTACAAGTTTTCATCAACAGATGCCTACGTCGTATCCTAAAAATCCGCAGGCAAGATAGAATTTCAAATGAAGAACTATGGCGCCGTGCCGGCCAAGAAAGGATAGACGATCAAATCAGGCGAAGGAAATGGAATTGGATTGGCCACACCTTGCGACGCGAAAACGAGAATCTAGCCAAACAGGCCCTCGACTGGAATCCGCAAGGAACCCGTCGAGTCGGAAGACCTAGAACAACGTGGAGGAGAACCCTATTAGCAGAGGCCGCAACAACCGGGAGATCCTGGTCAGAGCAGAGAGCTGTCGCGCAAAACAGAGTCCGCTGGAGGGCAACTGTTTCCGCCCTATGTCCCATGAGGGATTAAAGGAGCAATTAGTTTTTTTTTAGTTAGCTACAAGTAGAGAAAAAATTAGCTCAAAAGCCGGAATTACAACAAGCATATTCCACATGCCTACGGGAGTATGTCGATCTGCAACACATGCAGAAAGTGGCAAAGGGTGAACCACACCGGTATTACATGCCACATCACGCAGTAATAAAGGAAAGTACAACAACCAAGGTCCGAGTAGTGTTCGACGCATCTGCCAAAACGGCGAACGGGAAGAGGTTGAACGAACAAATGTTAACAGGGCCGACACTTCAACCCAAACTGTTCGCCACGCTTTTAAATTGGAGAAAGTACCAATATGCCATGACGGCAGATGTGGAGAAAATGTACAGGATGATCCTTGTTGACCCAGCAGACAGAAAATACCAAACCATCCTGTGGAGAGAAAAGGCCGATGGACCTATAGAGGAATATGAAATGAAGACAGTGACATTTGGAACAACATCGGCACCTTACTTGGCGATTAAGACGTTACAAAGGTTAGCGGTTGATGATAAAAAATATTACCCGAAGGCAGCAGAAGTAGCGACTACAGACTTCTACGTAGACGATATACTCACAGGAGCAGACACTCTACCAGAAGCAATCAAGCTACAAGAAGACTTGAGAAGTTTACTAAAAGGTGGTGGATTTCATCTGCGGAAGTGGGCCGCTAACCATGAGGCATTGTTAAAATCAATACCACCTGAAGATCGTGAACTCCAGTTACCATTGCAGGTAAAAGAGGACAATCAAGTCAAAGCTTTAGGTATTTATTGGCACCCAGTAGAAGATTACTTCTCATACGCCATAAAGTTCAGTGAATTTCAAAAACCGGCAACCACCAAAAGAAGTATCTTGTCGGAGGTAGCTAAGCTATACGATCCACTCGGGTGGATCGCTCCATGCGTAATCTTAGCAAAGATAACGACTATGGATGGCAGGGTATGATTGGGATGAGACAGTCGATGAAGAAATTCACTCAGACTGGGCACAGTTCAAGGAACAACTGCCCGCGATACAAAACATAAAAATACCGCGGTGGGTGAAACTACACAACAGGATCAAAAATTGTCAACTCATGGGTTTCTGCGATGCCTCTATCCGCGCGTATGCAGCAGTAGTGTACATTAGGACTATACACGAAGATGAAAGCATTGACACCAGATTACTCATGGCTAGAACCCGAGTAGCCCCAATAAAACCCATGTCACTGCCACGATTGGAATTGTGCGGGGCGGTGTTGTTAAGCAAGCTGATTCAGCAAATTAAGGTAGATATGAAGCTGGGAAATATCTACAGTCAATGTTGGACCGACTCGAAGGTGGTCCTTGCCTGGTTAAGAGGACTGCCAAACAGGTAGAAAACCTTCGTGGCCAACCGAACGGTGGAGATACACGAAAACGCGGTGAATACATCGTGGCATTATATCTCCACCAAAGAAAACCCAGCGGACATAGCGTCCAGGGGTACAATGCCAGCAAAGTTACAGGCAACTCCTGCATGGTGGCAAGGGCCGCAATGGTTAAGAGAGCCAGAAGAAAAGTGGCCACGGGAACCAGTAAAGGAGTTCAGAACCGAACTGGAAGCTAAAACCATAACAAAAAATTTGATGACAGTCCAACCAACTGAAATCGATTGGTGGACGAAATACTCCTCATATATGAAGACGGTAAGGATAATAGCGTATTGTCGTCGGTTCATATACAACAGCAGGAATAAACAGAGCAGGCGTACCTCACAACTACTGGCGAAGGAAATTGAGGACGCTAAAAAGGACCTCATCAGGATGGTGCAGAAGCAAGCATTCGCCGAAGAATATAGCCAATTAAAAGATGCAAAGACAATAAAAAAACAGAGTCAGCTGGCCAAACTTCATCCCTTTTTAGCGCCAGACGGCACTATAAGAGTTGGAGGCAGGCTCCATCACTCAATGCTACCGTATGACACAAAACATCCAGCGATCCTGCCAAAACGCCACCACGTCACGGACATCATTATAGATCACTATCATAAAAGTACAATGCATGGTGGAGCTCAAATGGTCTTGACCGCTCTAAGAAGCCAGCACTGGATAATAAACGGTATGTCAGCCGTTAAAGAGAGGATTTATAAATGCACAAGGTGTATCAGGTATCGAGCAGCGGCACCAACGCAAATAATGGGCGATTTGCCAAGCGCAAGAGTTACACGAACGAACCCGTTCGGAAACGTTGGGATTGACTACGCGGGGCCCATTGATCTCAAAATGTTTAAACATAAGGGTTCTAAGGTCTATAAAGGATACTTTTGCATATTCATATGCATGACCACAAAGGCAATACACATTGAAGTGGCATCCGATATGACCACGGAAGCCTTCATGGCCGCCCTACGACGATTTATTGGACGTCGAGACTTATGTAGAAACATATACTCAGACAATGGGACCAACTTTGTAGGGGCAAACCGGCAGCTACAAAAACTATTAAGGCAAACCACAAATGAAGCTGCAAACTTCGCAGCAAGAGAATTAGCAAATGATAATGTACAGTGGCACTTTAATCCACCAACAGCCCCACACTTTGGAGGCCTGTGGGAGGCAGGGGTCAAGAGTATAAAACACCACCTAAAACGAACAATAGATGGCAAGATACTTACCTTTGAAGAACTGAATACAGCTCTGATCCAAATCGAATCCTGCTTGAATTCACGACCATTGTGCCCATTATCTGCTGATCCAGGGAAATTAGACATACTAACTTCTGGACATTTCCTGATAGGCAGGAATCTGAAAACCTTGCCGGAACCAGACCTGATAAGCAGTAAGGCCACATACTTGGACCGATGGAAGTATGTTCAACAAATAGTCCAACTGTTCTGGAAACAATGGTCGAGCGAGTACCTAGTACAGCTCCAACAGAGAAACAAATGGCTACTAAAACAACCGGACTTAAAAATCGGACAGGTAGTTATAATAATGGATAGTAATCGCCCACCGGCACAGTGGCCCATGGGCGTAATTACAGAAATTTTCCCAGGATCCGATGGAAGGATTAGGGTAGTATCGGTGAAGACACAAAATACATGTGTACAACGACCGATTACCAAACTATGTCCATTGGCTGCATGAAACAAACAACGTTAATGTTCATCAATGTTTGTATGTCCGGGTACGGTAATTATGTGTAATCTAGTTTAAGTAACCATATTCTAATTTAGTATATTAACATATTACAGGCGCAAAATAACAAGATGGAAGAATTTAATGTAAATGAAGATTCGCTAAGCGAATTCCTGAAGCAGTGGCCAATAGACGAGGGAGAGATGCAGGATATCTCTCTAGACGAAGATTGGTATTTAAATCCACCTTCAACTCCAGGGGAAAACCTTCCTATAGAGGACGAAGAGCCAGAGGCTCCAGTACCTCAGATCCCAGAACCTCCAGCACTAGAGACAGAGGTAGATCCACCACCAACACCGGGGAAAAACCTCACAATAGAGGAGAAAGAGCCAGAAGCACCTCTAGTAGTTAATAGTCGAGCACCTCCAGCACTAGACGTGAAGGTGGATGCACCCTTAACTTCTGGGAAAGAGCGACCACAACCGACGACCGAAACAGCGACGTCCCCCAACAAACAAACACCGTCATGTTTAGACGACAAGTTGTATTACAAGACAACTCTCGATGGAAAGATGTTTGCTATCAGTCATAAACAACTGAGACAAATACCATACGCTAGCATACGGGCAGGACAACGAAAAAGATATACCGTATTTCTTGGGACAACCGAAAGGTACGGTTGAAACTGCAGGCCGATAACACTTTTGCCTGGCATGGTTACTCCGACAAGAGTATGAGGTAGATTAGATATACTAACCCTTAGCCATAAGAAACATGAAGTACAAATGAAGTTACTAACCAAGAATAACATAAAATAAGATTACTAATAATTAGTTGTAAGAAATTGAAAAAAAATATAAAAAAAAAATGATCTCAATGAATGAAATATAAATGAAGTATATTGAATCTTTGTCGCATTATCTATTTTTGTCTTGATGCAATGCATCAACGGGGGGCAGTATGTTACGGTGCGTAACATGCACAACTAAATAAATCAAAATATAAAAAGACTCAAAACGTATAATTAAAACTACTCAACAATAAAAACAAAAAAAAAAAAAAACTTAATTAAAATTAGAAACTAATTAAAATAAACAAGCAAGACGTAGCACCTGAAAATAAAAAGAATATATATGACAACATAAACAAATACAAATTAATACTTACCTGGTGAAACAAATAAGAACCAATGTGTTCCGTATAACTAGGAAAGTCCGCGGTGCCAATTCCCCAGCGGCAACTTCTTATTGTACAAAAGAAAATCTAAAAAAAGAAATATTAATAAAATTCAAAATATAACAAACAACATAAATAAAAATACTTACCACGACATCTGTCAATCAGATCAGCTGATTAAGAAAAAGCTTTTAATTTCGAAAAAAAAGCAAAAGCTCAGCCGATCGTGATTAACTTCACCACATGGGGAAGGCGATTTCCCCCAACTACGAGCCAGCCAGCGTAAAGAAGTCCCTGGCTATATAATCCACAGCAGCTGGAAATCCAGCTGACTGATTAAAACTTGGACCGATTCGGCAAGTACACATCAATTGTTAGGATCTACGTGGAATTAGCCGGTAGAATTTAGGGAATTAGATAGTTGGCCGGGTTTTACCGTCAACTCCTTGATAGGTTAGATAAAGAAAAAAAAAAAAAAAGTTTTGTTATTATTTATGTTGGTGGAGGAACAAATATAAAATTGACAGGGTTTCACCGTCAAGTCCGGGTGACTTAATTAATAACAAGGTGTTTTTATTTCGTGGTGTCAGGTTGTTATTTCTTGGAAATCCAATAGAGTGGCTGCATGTCGGCACTTTATTCCAATTTCAAGAAATAATTCTGCATTTAATAAAGGACTAATACCAAAACACGTTACAGTTGAAAACGGCTGGAGTTCGGCGTTTTCAACTGCTAACAGACCAAGTTAACCACAAAATAGCGGTCAATTTTAGGTCACGGTAAACGGCTGTAATTTCGGCGTTTTTAAACGTGCACATACATAAATAAGAATAGCACAAGTATAAAACTGTGCCAAATTTCGACTGAAGTCGCAATTTCGACTTTAGGTGAATAATTCCACCATATTAGTTAGGGCACGCGAAGGTTTTGAACATGGGTGAACGGTAAAATCACACAAGTTCACCTTCGATATATGAGTATAAAAGCTTTGAGAAATTAGAATTAAGGTCAACTGAACGGCAATTCGCAAATTGGGGCAAAGCTCCAAGTAATTTAAAGAAGACAAAACACTGATAGATCAAGAGATCTAGCAAACGGATTTTTGCAAAGATAAGCAAAGCGTTTGTCTCAGTGTTAGTGATTGCAAGGGCACACCAGTCTTGTTAACGTAGCCGAGTCAGACAAATATATTTCCGATATATCAAGGGAAATTTATAAACAGAAGTTTGTCAAAGCTTTTATAGTCATTCAAGTAATTAATTTGCTTAACTTAATTTCAGGTCCAATACGTGGATTCAACGGACTGAAGGATTAATTATAAGATAGTGATAAAACCAAACTAGTAGTAAGAAAATTTGAATTTGAAAATTAAAAGAATTTTGAATTTATTAAAAGAGTAAAGTAGAGTTTAATTTTAACGTAGAATTAATTAGAATTGTTAAATTTTAGGGAAATATATCTATTTTAAACCTACACCTAATCTTTGATTCAGCGACCTATCCAGCATTTTTATTTCAGAAGTTTTTTTTTTTTTTTGAATTTAACACATTTCGGCTTCTGCGCCGAAACAGTTTCTGTGCGAGGAAATCGCAGTGTTTGGTTTGGACCCTCAATGTTACAGTGTTTGGTAACAAAATCGTATCCCAATAGGCCATCGCTGGGAATATCTGGCGTGTTTTGCACAATTTGAAAGGTGCATGGGAGGGGGGTATTGAGAACATTCCCCTGACAGCTCCCTAGGGTTTTTCCTTGGCCGTATGGCGTTTGTAATGTGCATTTTTTAGCGGGATCCAAGAGGTTGGGATCCTTGAGTTTTTTGTGTTTTAGTATACTGACCTGAGAGCCGGTGTCCACTGCTAAGATGACTTTGCCGTTAAGGCTTATGTCTAGTGGAAGGATGACGAGTGGGACACTTGGTGCGGGCTCTTGAGGCTCCCCTGTAGTAGGATTTTGCGAAGTTATTGTCGGGCCGGGGTTTCTTGGCCCGACTGCGGGGAGTTTCCCGCTTGCTGCGACTCCCAACGCTGCCTTTGACGGCAGTCGTCTACTGTGTGGCCACGTCTGTGGCAGAAATCACACCTATGTCTAATATTGAACACTGATCTGGTGTTGTTGGCTGGTTGTTGACGGTCATTTGGAGGGCAATTAACCTTACTTGTGGGTCGATTGTTTGGTTGATGATTAACGCCCTGATTGGGAGGTCTTTGGTCAGGGTAATGGTAGTTACCTACTGGTTGTTACCTCTGGTCTGGGTAACGGTTATTACCTTGGAATTGAGACCTTTGGTTGGGGTAACGACTAGTATTGTAAAATGAGAGGCCCTGTTGTTGATATCGGTTGTTATTGCTGTAATGGGGCCTGGGTGACTCCGCTGGTTGGCAGCAGTTCCTCGCATCGTGTGAATTGGCCCTGCAAATTATGCAGAAAGGAGTGTTTTTTCGCTTCAGACAATCTGCATAAGTGTGCCCTCTATTCCGACAGTAGCTACAAGTGATGTTTGCCAAGGGGTTGGTTACGGGTTTAGGAGAGGGGCTCGTAGCAGTTACCTGTTGGACGCTCTGTAATGGCGCCTGCGGTGTAGTTTGCGGGGTTTCCGGTAGTGGGACGTACGTGGTGTGCATTACCTGGGGGTTGATCGGATTTTGGAGTGTTGATTGCGGTGTTGTCATTATTGGCGGGGCGTTGTATTGAGTGTGTGTGGGCTGTTGTTGGATTGCGGGGACCCCTTTGTAAACATTTTCAAGCTGGGTTATTGGGGCTGTTTGCCCGTAGGGGTTGAAGGTTGGGAGAGGCACTGACATTTGGTAGGGTGCATACATGGAGTTCTGTTGAAGTTTCTCGATGTCCAGCGCCTTTTGAGTCAGACTATCAAGGGTGTCCTCTCCCAAAGTTAAAAGGTATTGGCAGAGGTGGGGGTTGGTAACCCCACTCCGCAGGGCATTTTTAGCGAAGTCCTGTAATTGGCTCTTAACGGCCGGAGCTGCTAGGGCGCCATATTTGGTAGAAGCCGCCTCTTCACACAGGGACAACTGTTGCTTAATTCGCTTTGTATACGTGGTGAGGGGCTCTAGTGGGAATTGTCGTAATTGAATTAGTTTATTTAGCAATTCCTGGTAAGTTTCCCTGGGTAGGTACGTCATGTTTAGGGGGTTTTCTGCCTCCTCAAATGTGGCGGGTTGGGAGGTGCCTACCAGTTGGTAGGCCTCTCCTCGGAGCCTAGTGGGGAATATCTGTAGGAATGCCGCTTTTTCCTGTTCCGTCAGGCACTGGAGTACCCGACGGCAACAGCCCAGAAACATCTGTAATTCTGTCCCTATTGTCGGGCTTTGCTCGCCAGAAAATAAGGGTGCAAGCTGGGCCGTTAGTTTGGCGACTTTTATATAGTCGTCGGCCATAGCTGTTAAGTCTTCTTTTAGGAATGAAGGTTTAAAAAGGGGATTAGTTTTAAAGGTCCTTTCTTCTTCTTCCAGAAGCGACAGGGAACGGCTGGACAGTTCTATCCAGTCCGCGAGGAGATCTAACGGGGCGTTATCGGACTCGGGCGGTTCGTTATGTGATTTTTCTGGGCTTACAACTGAATCCTCCTTAACTTCTAAATCTAAATTCTTATCCTCAAGGGGGCGAGGGAGATTGCCTTTGAATTCGTCTAGTTGGCGTTGGAATTTCAAGGCCGCCTCTTTGTAAGCTACTAATTTAACTTTTCGCTCTTTACCGGCACGTTCGATTTGTTTATCGACGGCTTCCAAATGAGCTAAATTGAACTCGCCGGTCTCCTGCGCTCGCTTGAGGGTATCGTTTAGAGTTTTTACACTTACTTGGCTAACGTTTTTGCCTATGTTGGTCCCGCTTCGTAGTCGTCTGGGGGATTCTGGTGGGTCTGCTGATAAGGTGGCCGCTGTCGGTGTCGAGGTGTTCCCTTGTTGAATGACCCGGTAGTTCGCTGGGGTTCCGTTGGGCCCTGGTTGGCTTGAGGGGCCTGGTGTGGCTGGGTCACTTACGGGGACTGGTGGTCTCTCGGTGGGGGAGTCTCGGAATAGCTGCTGTCCCCTAGTTGGCCCTCGGACATAGGGCGTTTCCTGGGCAGGGATGAAGCCCACTAAAAGTCCCGCGATTTAATAAATTAGGGGGGTAAATGCGTGCTCGCCTGGAGCAGAGGCACGTTAGATGGTTACCCCCGAGTGTAGATTCTTGATAGGATCCGAGGTCGCCGCCTCTACTGATCTCGTGCCCTCAACCTCGGCTCAGACTGAGTTCAAGCATAGGGTGCCTATATCCAGCACTCGATCAGTAATTATTAGTCTCGCCCGGATCTTACCGGCTGCGCCAATTGTTATATTGATTTTTTGTCAGTTGGAGTATAAAAAATGAAACCAACCTTCCCCTTTTTTTTTACACTCCGCTGGTCGCTTGCCTCCTCTTTTTTTTGATCTGGTTTTTTATTTTTCAATCAAAAACGTTTCCCTTTCCAGTCATCAAATTATCGAATTAGTAGAACTTTTCAACACAAACTTAAAGTTATTAAATTAACAAAACTTCCTTTTTTTTAAAACTGGCCTTTTACTTTTCAACAGAAACTTAAAGTTATTAAATTAACAAAACTTCCTTTTTTTAAAACTGGCCTTTTACTTTTCAACAGAAACTTAAAGTTATTAAATTAACAAAACTTCCTTTTTTTAAAACTGGCCTTTTACTTTTCAACAGAAACTTAAAGTTTTTAAATTAACAAAACTTCCTTTTTTTAAAACTGGCCTTTTACTTTTCAACAGAAACTTAAAGTTATTAAATTAACAACACTTCCTTTTTTTAAAACTGGCCTTTTACTTTTCAACAGAAACTTAAAGTTATTAAATTAACAAAACTTCCTTTTTTTAAAACTGGCCTTTTACTTTTCAACAGAAACTTAAAGTTATTAAATTAACAAAACTTCCTTTTTTTAAAACTGGCCTTTTACTTTTCAACAGAAACTTAAAGTTATTAAATTAACAAAACTTCCTTTTTTTAAAAACTGGCCTTTTACTTTTCAATCAAAAACTTTTTCTTTCCCGATTAATCAAATTATATAACTAGTAGAATTCTTCAACACAAACTTAAAGTTATTAAATTAACTAAACTTCCTTTTTGTAAAACTGGCCTTTTACTTTTCAACAGAAACTTAAAGTTATTAAATTAACAAAACTTCCCTTTTTTTAAAACTGGCCTTTTACTTTTCAACAGAAACTTAAAGTTATTAAATTAACAAAACTTCCTTTTTTTAAAACTGGCCTTTTACTTTTCAACAGAAACTTAAAGTTATTAAATTAACAAAACTTCCTTTTTTTAAAACTGGCCTTTTACTTTTCAACAGAAACTTAAAGTTATTAAATTAACAAAACTTCCTTTTTTTAAAACTGGCCTTTTACTTTTCAACAGAAACTTAAAGTTATTAAATTAACAAAACTTCCTTTTTTTAAAACTGGCCTTTTACTTTTCAACAGAAACTTAAAGTTATTAAATTAACAAAACTTCCTTTTTTTAAAACTGGCCTTTTACTTTTCAACAGAAACTTAAAGTTATTAAATTAACAAAACTTCCTTTTTTTAAAACTGGCCTTTTACTTTTCAACAGAAACTTAAAGTTATTAAATTAACAAAACTTCCTTTTTTTAAAACTGGCCTTTTACTTTTCAACAGAAACTTAAAGTTATTAAATTAACAAAACTTCCTTTTTTTAAAACTGGCCTTTTACTTTTCAACAGAAACTTAAAGTTATTAAATTAACAAAACTTCCTTATTTTAAAACTGGCCTTTTACTTTTCAACAGAAACTTAAAGTTATTAAATTAACAAAACTTCCTTTTTTTAAAACTGGCCTTTTACTTTTCAACAGAAACTTAAAGTTATTAAATTAACAAAACTTCCTTTTTTTAAAACTGGCCTTTTACTTTTCAACAGAAACTTAAACTTATTAAATTAACAAAACTTCCTTTTTTTAAAACTGGCCTTTTACTTTTCAACAGAAACTTAAAGTTATTAAATTAACAAAACTTCCTTTTTTTAAAAACTGGCCTTTTACTTTTCAATCAAAAACTTTTTCTTTCCCGATTAATCAAATTATATAACTAGTAGAATTCTTCAACACAAACTTAAAGTTATTAAATTAACTAAACTTCCTTTTTGTAAAACTGGCCTTTTACTTTTCAACAGAAACTTAAAGTTATTAAATTAACAAAACTTCCCTTTTTTTAAAACTGGCCTTTTACTTTTCAACAGAAACTTAAAGTTATTAAATTAACAAAACTTCCTTTTTTTAAAACTGGCCTTTTACTTTTCAACAGAAACTTAAAGTTATTAAATTAACAAAACTTCCTTTTTTTAAAACTGGCCTTTTACTTTTCAACAGAAACTTAAAGTTATTAAATTAACAAAACTTCCTTTTTTTAAAACTGGCCTTTTACTTTTCAACAGAAACTTAAAGTTATTAAATTAACAAAACTTCCTTTTTTTAAAACTGGCCTTTTACTTTTCAACAGAAACTTAAAGTTATTAAATTAACAAAACTTCCTTTTTTTAAAACTGGCCTTTTACTTTTCAACAGAAACTTAAAGTTATTAAATTAACAAAACTTCCTTTTTTTAAAACTGGCCTTTTACTTTTCAACAGAAACTTAAAGTTATTAAATTAACAAAACTTCCTTTTTTTAAAACTGGCCTTTTACTTTTCAACAGAAACTTAAAGTTATTAAATTAACAAAACTTCCTTTTTTTAAAACTGGCCTTTTACTTTTCAACAGAAACTTAAAGTTATTAAATTAACAAAACTTCCTTATTTTAAAACTGGCCTTTTACTTTTCAACAGAAACTTAAAGTTATTAAATTAACAAAACTTCCTTTTTTTAAAACTGGCCTTTTACTTTTCAACAGAAACTTAAAGTTATTAAATTAACAAAACTTCCTTTTTTTAAAACTGGCCTTTTACTTTTCAACAGAAACTTAAACTTATTAAATTAACAAAACTTCCTTTTTTTAAAACTGGCCTTTTACTTTTCAACAGAAACTTAAAGTTATTAAATTAACAAAACTTCCTTTTTTTAAAACTGGCCTTTTACTTTTCAACAGAAACTTAAAGTTATTAAATTAACAAAACTTCCTTTTTTTAAAAACTGGCCTTTTACTTTTCAATCAAAAACTTTTTCTTTCCCGATTAATCAAATTATATAACTAGTAGAATTCTTCAACACAAACTTAAAGTTATTAAATTAACTAAACTTCCTTCTTTTTAAAACTGGCCTTTTACTTTTCAGCAGAAACTTAAAGGGTAAAACTTCAGAATAGGGCCTCCACGCCCGATTTTGATGAAATTTTCACACAATGTACAGTTAGTCATGTACAACTCAGATATGATCATAAAAAGTGTCGCTCAAGCCCCGTTATCTTTTTTTTGGATGTTAAAGTACCGTAATTTCAAAAATTGAAAAGGTTTTAATTGCTATATTACATTACCAATTTTAATGAAATTTTCACACAATGTACAGTTACTCATGTACAACTCAGATATGATAATAAAAAGTGTCGCTCAAGTCCCGTTATGCTGTAGTTTAATGTTGAAGTATCGTAATTTCAATAATTGAAAAGGTCGTAATTTCTATATTACATGCACCGTTACTTTTTATTTAACTTTATAATACTTAAATTTCAAAAATGCGATAATTGCCAAAGTACACCACGTTTTTTTATGAAATTTATATACATATAATGTATATCTTTCTCTGTATAATACATTGGTTTTAAAAAAAATTGCCTTCTATATACCGTTTTTTTAATACATTTGTAAAGCACCGCATTCTATGGGAGTATGAAATAGTAACTGTCACATTTGACTTTTAATTATTTTAAAATTTATATATTTCATATATTTTAAAGTGTGAAATTAATTTTTAGCCAATATATGAAATATGTATATAAATTTTAAAATAATTAAAAGTCAAATGTGACAGTTACTATTTCATACTCCCATAGAATGCGGTGCTTTACAAATGTATTAAAAAAACGGCAATTTTTTTTAAAACCAATGTATTATACAGAGAAAGATATACATTATATATAAATTTCATAAAAAAACGTGGTGTACTTTCGAAATTATAGCATTTTTGAAATTTAAGTATTATAAAGTTAAATAAAAAAGTAACGGTGCATGAGTGCCAATTTTTTTTTAAAAAATAAATTGTCAACATAAAAATATACAATGTGTGTAAATTTCATCAATATTGGTGAAATAATATAGAAATTATGACTTATTCAATTTTTGAAATTTCGGTACTTGGAAGTGGAATTACAAGATAACGGGACTTGACCGACACTTTTTATTAACATACCTGAGGTGTACATAATTAACTGTATCTTGTGTAAAAATTTCATCAAAATCGGGCGTGGAGGCCCTATTCTGAAGATTTACCCTTCCTTTTTTTAAAACTGGCCTTTTACTTTTCAACAGAAACTTAAAGTTATTAAATTAACAAAACTTCCTTTTTTTAAAACTGGCCTTTTACTTTTCAACAGAAACTTAAAGTTATTAAATTAACAAAACTTCCTTTTTTTAAAACTGGCCTTTTACTTTTCAACAGAAACTTAAAGTTATTAAATTAACAAAACTTCCTTTTTTTAAAACTGGCCTTTTACTTTTCAACAGAAACTTAAAGTTATTAAATTAACAAAACTTCCTTTTTTTAAAACTGGCCTTTTACTTTTCAACAGAAACTTAAACTTATTAAATTAACAAAACTTCCTTTTTTTAAAACTGGCCTTTTACTTTTCAACAGAAACTTAAAGTTATTAAATTAACAAAACTTCCTTTTTTTAAAACTGGCCTTTTACTTTTCAACAGAAACTTAAAGTTATTAAATTAACAAAACTTCCTTTTTTTAAAACTGGCCTTTTACTTTTCAACAGAAACTTAAAGTTATTAAATTAACAAAACTTCCTTTTTTTTAAAACTGGCCTTTTACTTTTCAACAGAAACTTAAAGTTATTAAATTAACAAAACTTCCTTTTTTTAAAAACTGGCCTTTTACTTTTCAACAGAAACTTAAAGTTATTAAATTAACAAAACTTCCTTTTTTTAAAACTGGCCTTTAACTTTTCAGCAGAAACTTAAAGTTGTTAAATTAACAAAACTTCCTTTTTTTAAAACTGGCCTTTTACTTTTCAACAGAAACTTAAAGTTATTAAATTAACAAAACTTCTTTTTTTTAAAACTGGCCTTTTACTTTTCAACAGAAACTTAAAGTTATTAAATTAACAAAACTTCCTTTTTTTAAAACTGGCCTTTTACTTTTCAACAGAAACTTAAAGTTATTAAATTAACAAAACTTCCTTTTTTTAAAACTGGCCTTTTACTTTTCAACAGAAACTTAAACTTATTAAATTAACAAAAACTTCCTTTTTTTAAAACTGGCCTTTTACTTTTCAACAGAAACTTAAAGTTATTAAATTAACAAAACTTCCTTTTTTTAAAACTGGCCTTTTACTTTTCAACAGAAACTTAAAGTTATTAAATTAACAAAACTTCCTTTTTTTAAAAACTGGCCTTTTACTTTTCAATCAAAAACTTTTTCTTTCCCGATTAATCAAATTATATAACTAGTAGAATTCTTCAACACAAACTTAAAGTTATTAAATTAACTAAACTTCCTTCTTTTTAAAACTGGCCTTTTACTTTTCAACAGAAACTTAAAGTTATTAAATTAACAAAACTTCCTTTTTTTAAAACTGGCCTTTTACTTTTCAACAGAAACTTAAAGTTATTAAATTAACAAAACTTCCTTTTTTTTAAAACTGGCCTTTTACTTTGTAACGGTCGGTTATTTACCGAAAGTTTCTCCCTTTTAATGGTCCTCCATCTATCGGAAAGTTCAGGCTTAATTAATGAAATTACTTCACACAAAAAATTTTGAGAAAAATTTTTTAAATTCTAGTAGTCGAAAAAAAATAGTTTTTTTTGTTCTGAGAAAAAAAATGGAAATTTTTTTAGAGAGTCGAGATTGGGTTTTTTAGAAAAAGGAGGTCGTATATAGACCAAACAAAAAAAATATAATAAGTTTTTTTTAAATTTGAATGCCAACAAAGACTGGGAATTTTGAGAAGGAAGGACGTTTGTTATCATAACGGGAGCAAACCGAAACCCAATGAAGCTCGATAATAATTTTATTTGTAGAAATAAAGACGATTGAAGACTGCCAGACATTATAGAAGGAAAAAGGTGTTCAAAAACTTACCTGACCACGCAGAAAGACCATTCAATTAAGACGTGCTGCTCTATATGCAAAAAAAGCCGATCATCACCCCTAGAGGCGCTCGGATTAATTAATTGCCTCAAAACGGACAATTGCTGAACTGAAATTGAAAAGAACTTTTCCTGTGTTCATGTCGTTTTTTTCCTTGTATCACGTATTTTTAATGTGTTGAGACAATGAAGGGAATGTGTGGTTTAAGTGTTTTACCTATTTACTGTTAGTTATCCACCAATTGAGAATTTCCAGTGCTAATAACCCAGCAGAACATAACGCCACAACAACTGGTGTCGTGGTTATCGCCGTGGAACGTCAGCGTCTGGATTCCAGAATAGCATACATTTTTCTGATAATCTTGCAGTTTGGAGGTGTTGCAGACGATTTATGGTATTTGTGCGTCAGGATATCGACTGGAAAAGTGCGAATGGTGACTTACTGAAGAGGCAGGTTTATTATTGGTTACTTTTACCTATTAATATAATAACTTTATTAAATATATACACAATTTTTAAACATATCGCTTAACCCTAAAAATATTCCTAAATATATGAACATACACATTAATGAAATTCAGTATATGACAATTTGGAATTTTAAGGCATCACAATAACAACATTCGTTCTGTTTGGAGTATTGTACCATTAGTTTTGGTAATTAAGTCATATACATCCAAACTGTTAACTAAAGGTATATTCCCCGGATATTTTTTCATATACAATATTTAATTGTAATATCCACTACCTACATATATTACAATACTTATCAAATAATTATATATTCATACCATTATTATACTCTTATATTTAACAATTTCTTAAAATATAAACTAGTTACTATTTTACTTTAGTACACGCCCTTAGTCATAAATTTCATCGTTCGGTTTGGTGTTGTACGAAAGAAAAGAATCCTCGACTGGTACCAGCGCGACGATTGATTTGTTTCCTTCCGTTGTTACATTAACGTTATTATTTGGTAGTAATAGTTGGCTGTGTCCACATTACCTAGATTATAGGAGTATTTGTTGTTTGATTTACATCTATTAGTTAAAGCAAACTTACCTCTGTTTTGTCGTTGAGTAATTGTATTATACTGTAATTATTTTAAAATATATTTGTTGTCACTTTCTTTAACCCCACTAGTATTACTAGGTATGACAGCCTAAGGGGATAAATTGTCCAGGATGGTTGGGTTGTGCTTTCTCTCCAGGGTCCTCTCAAAGTCGCGTTGAACACTTACAGGTCCACCAGGTCGATGGAAACGTCCAGCGATGAATCGCTTTGGCTAACCTAGGAAAAGAATGATATGAAGAGATATCCCTTTTATACAATAGGTAAGTGGTGAATCATAAGTGTAGTGTCCCGGTCACACAACCCCACGCCCCCACCGACGAGCTAGCGTAAACCGTGTGGCCGGTTTAGCATCCCCTAAAACCATTTAGGAAACCAGGGAGGATGTAGTCTTCTAAATTTTTTTATGTTTACCCAAGCACGATGGCATTAGCCTTGCTGTCACCAGCAAGGAGCTCCATTGTGCCGGTACATAAAATGGCGCCCAACGTTTGCTTACCTGTTAACGCTTTCGGCAAACTAGTTTCGAATTTAAATTACGGCGTCCATTTATTACATAAAATGGAACCCTACGAATGCTTTCATGGCAACGATTCGGATTACAAGTTTTTAACATTAAACCCCGGCGCCCATTTATTACATAAATGGCGGCCAAAGTCTGTTAACTTGTTAAAATTATATTTGATTATGGTTCACCACCACTGCCTTTTTTTTCAGATTCGTCTCTTTTGTCTAAATTCAGTGTGAATTTTGAGTTGCTTTTACTTTTAGATTGTCCTGCATCATGTTATTTTCTTCGCTTTAGGCATCTTTGAACTAGGCTTACCGGCACCGCTGGCTAACAAGCGTATGACCGCTTGGCCATGGGTGAAGGCTGAGTCTGGAGTTCTTTTGTCCTGTTTTTGCTCGTCGTCCTGAGTATCAGGCGTCATACCGCCTGCCAGTGCTTCGTTCAGTGAACAGGATCCTTGTTACTTTTTACTGATGGACGTTTGAGTTGTAACTCGGGCATAACCGGCTGAGGTAACAGGCGTGCTATCGCCTGCCCACTGCGCCCCGTGGACACCTTTAATCCATTCAGTCCCCTAAAATTCTTTTTTCTTTTCGTTCACTTTAGACTTTGGTCGAAATATGGTAAGGGATGGGGTCACTTCAGGTGAACCTCTACAAGGCCGCACAGGCTTAACCGTCTGGCTAATCACCTGCGCCCTGTGGACTTTGGTGTTGAGGGACATCTGGCTCTTTCCTTGTGCTTTTATTATTTTTCTCTCCAGTCTGTCCCCACTGCTGATTGATTTTCCGTAGTGTAGCTCAGTTGTGGTTGGACAGCGGAATCCAATTAAAATTTTTATTATTTTCGAAGAATATTTCCTTGTTTTTATGTGGAGGTAGACTCTTCATGTCGTTCAAGTAGATGAAGACGTGTGGTGCTTCCGGCGTTGTGGATGGCACTCGGTGCTGGCTGTGTCTCATAGCTACCACCGACTGACATCGATGACCTCGGCCACGGAGAGTCCTGGAGAGAGAGATTGTTTTGCCTCAACCATCCTGGAGAATTAACACACATTGACAGAAACAAATAAAAACTATTTTACACTTTAATTTTTCTCAGCTATTGTACGGTTTTGATTATTGCGAGTAGCATAACTATTGTTAGTCGACTTACGGAATTTTCGTTCATTAGTATATCTACAAGTGCCGTAGTAGTACCGACTTGGTCATCATTTTTGTTAATTATTGGTTATATTGTTGAGAAATACTATCTTGTGTATCGGTTGTTGCTGTAATTTTTGCGCTAGTGTAGTGCCCCTATCTTGCACGGGTATCGTTTATAAAGTGGATAGCATCCCGAAGACGTCCCCATTCATAGTCATTTTCGGATTTCATGGTAATACGTCATATAAATGGAATTGAAAGGCGGAAAGAAAACCGCTCTCGCCACTGGCGAAAGCGACCGTCCAGGCGAATCACACATCGACCCTGATGAGTCGTCACTTTCTGAAGCAAACGATCCCACCACGGAGGAACAACTCCAACAGGTACAACGGGAACTAGAGGCACTGCGGGCCCAACAGCGGGCTGCGGGGATTCCGATACCCCCCTGTATCGATCGACACTATCCCCCGGCTGAGCCCGTACATACCGACAGCAGAAGGGAAGCGTCAACCGGATCCTATCGCCGCAAGTCTCCAGTTACAACCTGGAACATCAAGTTTTCCGGTGATAACCCTGCGCTGTCGGCAGAAGAATTTTTGTTCCGGTTGGAGCTGAGGGCACGCGACGAGTGGGTCAGCCAGACTGAACTATGTCGAAATATTTCGGCTTTACTCACAGGCCGAGCCGAGGACTGGTACTGGTCCCAGTTTCGCCGCCAAGTCCGTGACCCAGATTGGGAAGGGGTGAAGCTTCACCTCACAAGACAGTTTAGGAGTCGCGAATCAGATTTTGAGCTGATCAAACGGCTCTTAGAACTGAGACAACATGGCAATTCCTATGATGAATATGTCGCAAAAATATTGTCGGTGTATAATCGAATGTCCAATCCAATGCCGGAGGTGGAGTTGGTGGACATAATCTTGCAGAATTTGGACGCACCTTTAGGGTCAGTAGTGATAGGACAACGTTTCACAACCATGCATGACTTGCGGGAAGTCTGCGTTCGAGCTGAACGCTGGCATAGGCAGAAACGTCTGGAACGAAGGCCCGATCGACAAATACACGAGATTGACTATTCGACAATGAATGAATCGAATTCATTACCACCGGACGTGTCCCCGCAAGGAGTAGATGAGATGACCGCGCCGCGTCAGTTCCCGGCGAACCCGCGACCTTTCCGTTGTTGGAATTGCCAGCAACAGGGTCATCCTTTTATGGACTGCCCATCTGAGACTCGTGGCCTGTTTTGCTACAAGTGTGGCAAGCCAGGAGTCGTGACCCCAGTCTGTCCCACCTGCCAGGGAAACCGGAACAGGGGTGCGAGACCATACGGGAGTCCGCGCCCGAGCTAAGCTCGCCCGTTATTCCCTCGTCCACTTCATATATACCTGCTACGTCTACCATCAGCGACTTTACGTCAACTGAGGCTCTTCCATCTTTTCCCTCCGAGGAGGTCAGACTCTCCTTTATTTCCCGTTGGAAGAGATATATCTCCACTCGTGCCCGCATCTTTTCGGAGCCACCTTTTGTGGACTCCCTGCATTCTCGACATACCCCTCCCCAAATTAGAGTACGAGCTAAGGAGAAGCGACATCTTTCGCAGAAACTTGTTTCTGCTTTCATCTCTGACTTGTCAGATCCTCGTCCTTTTACTAAGGTCACCTTACTTAATGAGGAGGTGAATGGTTTATTGGACAGTGGCGCCAGTATCAGCTGTCTGGGAAGGGATGCTGAATCCTTTCTAGCCAATCATCCCGAAGTGACAGTCTACACTTTGCACACTGCGTTGCAAACTGCTGACGGGGCTTCACAAAGAATTTGCGGTTACATCCGGGTTCCGGTCTCCTGTGGAGGACGGACCCGTGATATGACTATCTATGTGGTGCCCAGTCTCAGCCAGAGACTGTATCTAGGGATCGATTTTTGGAAACTTTTCAGCATCGCTCCCCAATTAGTCTGCGAGTTAAACGCCTCAACTGCGTCTACTAACATGCACGACTTAACGTCCTTGCAAAGCGAGCAGTTGGAGCGGGTCAAGGCCAGGTTTCCCTCTTTCGATGTCTTAGGACTGGGAAAGACCCACCTGGAAGAACACACGATAGACACTGGTGACTCAGTTCCCATTAAGCAGAGGCATTATCCTGTTTCACCCGCTATTCAACATTTGATGTATGGCGAGTTGGACAGGATGTTGGCTTTGGGGGTAATTGAGCCATCGAACAGTCCCTGGAATTCTCCAGTGGTGTTAGTTCGCAAACCAGGTAAGGTCCGCCTGTGTCTTGACTCTCGCAAGGTCAACAGTGTCACTGTCAAAGACGCCTATCCCCTTCCACACATCGATGGTCTTCTTGGTCGTCTTCAAGACACCAAGTTCATCACGAGTTTGGACCTTAAGGATGCTTTCTGGCAAATTCCCTTAGAGGTGAAGTCGCGAGAGCGGACAGCTTTCACTGTCCCCGGTCGTCCCCTGTACCAGTTTACAGTCATGCCTTTCGGCTTGTGTAATGCCCCACAGCGCATGTGTCGCTTGATGGACAAGAGCATTCCTGGGCATTTACGTGAGAACGTCTTTGTCTATCTGGACGACCTGCTCATAGTTTCACCGGACTTTGACTCCCACTTAAAGCTTTTGGACGAAGTCGCCAGCTGTCTCCGTCGTGCGGGGTTGACACTCAATCTGGCTAAAAGCAAATTTTGCGTGACTGAAGTCAAGTATCTCGGCTTCATAATTGGTGATGGGACACTGAAAACCGATCCTAATAAGGTGACGGCCATCACGGAATTCCCGACTCCGAAGTCTCATAAGCAGACTAGGAGGTTCTTGGGTATGACCGGATGGTATCAGCGTTTCATCCCCAATTATGCTAGCGTGGCTTCCTCAATCACGGATTGTTTGAAGACAAAAACTTTTAGTTGGAATGATGAGGCCCAGCAGGCGTTCGAGACTTTGAAAAAGCTGATGACGGAAGCTCCTCTTCTAGTCACTCCAGATTTTTCTAAACCTTTTTATATTCAGTGCGATGCCAGCAGAACTGGTGTAGGTAGTGTGCTCTTTCAAAAGGACATGGATGGAGGAGAACATCCGATTGCTTATATGTCCAAGAAATTGAACGGAGCACAGCGAAACTACACCATTACTGAGCTCGAGTGCTACGCAGCCGTGCTGAGTATAAAAAAGTTTAGAGCTTATGTGGAGGGACAGGCTTTCACAGTCATTACTGACCATGCAAGCCTGAAGTGGCTCATGGGCCAGAAGGAGCTCAACGGACGTTTAGCCCGGTGGAGTCTTAAGCTTCAGGGGTTCGATTTTACGATCGAACATCGCAAAGGCACCCACAATGTGGTTCCCGATGCCTTGTCACGCATGGATTGCGTTGACGATCTGTCCCTGTGTTTCGACGTGGACTTAAATGCCACGTCCTTCAAATCCCCTGATTATCTTCGTCTGGTTGAACGAATCAGGCAAGCCTCACCGCAGTTACCAGACCTGCGAGTTGAAGATGGGTATGTATTCCAGCGTACCTCCCCACGTACTGGAGACTCTGTGGCTGACGACTTAACGTGGAAATTGTGGGTCCCAACGGAACTGACCACGCCTCTGATCGAGTCGGCTCACTTGCCACCTCAAACCTCTCATGGCGGAGTAGGGAAAACTCTAAACCGTCTAAGATGTAAGTACTTTTGGCCAGGCGTGTCCAAACAGGTGCGGGAATTCATCGCCAACTGTGAGATCTGCAAGACCACCAAAGCCCCCAGTTCAGTACTTCGTCCACCTATGGGTAACCCCATGGATGCTTCGAAGCCGCTTCAATTTCTCTACGTAGACTTCTTGGGTCCTTACCCCCGATCGAAGAAAGGCCACACAGCAGTGTTTGTCGTCTTGGATGCCTTTACTAAGTTTGCCTTCTTGCACCCCGTGTCCGCTGAGACCACGGCGGTGGCCGTCAAGTTCCTCGAGCAAACTATTTTTCACACCTTTGGAGTTCCTGAGACCATTTTCTCCGACAATGGTCGGCAATTCACCTCCAAAGAGTTTGCTAAACTACTGAATGACTACGGCGTGCGTCATGTGCGCACTGCAGTATATTCGCCTCACCCTAACGCTTCAGAGCGGGTGAATCGATCAGTCCTAGCCGCCATTAGGGCGTACTTAAAGGAGGATCATCGTGAGTGGGATAGACATCTCTCGTCCATTGAATGTGCTCTTCGTAGTGCCCACCACGAGGCGATAGGCATGTCACCGTATCAGGCCCTTTTTGGTAGCCATATGATCCTGCACGGATCAGCTTATCCCGTCCTGAAAAAACTGAACGTTTTCCAGGAGGGTGACATCGCTTTCTTGCCCTTGACGGACAAATTGCAGAAAATACGTGAGCGGGTCACGCTAAATTTAGCCGCCGCGCACACCAGGCATACCTCCCGGTACAACTTACGATGCCGTGTGGGCAGTTTTCGCCCTGGGGATGAGGTATTCCGGAGAACCTTCTGGGTGAGTAACAGAGTTGGACGTTTCAGTGCCAAACTGGCGCCCAAGTTCGTGAAAGCTCGGATACGAAGAGAAATTGGAACTAGCTTGTACGAGCTGGAGGATTTGGCTGGTAAGAGCATAGGCGTGTATCACGCTAAAGACATACGTCCCTGATTGTCCTCGAAGCAAACGCTCCTCGGAGTAGCCCTAAGAAGGCATCTCGCCGGCTTCACTGGTTATTAATAGGGTGCCTTAATCCGCTTAGGTAGCTTCCCTAGCGGATGGTACACCTCCTTGCTTTCGGTCAGTCTGGAGAACAACACTCGGCGAATGGTGGTCCGGGCGATCCATCGGGGTTTGGTTAACGACAATGTGGTATTGCTGGAGACTGACCCGATGGACCGACAGGTGATCGGTTCGACGTGGAGGTCTGGATGATTGTAGAGACCCGGAGGGGGACAATGTGGTATTGCCTGCCGCCGGATCCCCGTAACTCCAGACTTACACTCCGAGAGACTCGTCAGACTGACCATCTCACAAAATTTTCATTTTTGACAGCACAACTAAATTCTCTCAGATTTTTATGGATAACGCCTTAGATATTGGATGCCCGGTTAGCTCTGCAGCTGTGGCATGAGACTCTGAATATCAGGGCGTGAGACGAGCCACACATTGGCGCCAAACACTAAGTCTTACGGCTGAAAAACCTTCCGTTTTTTTTCGGCTCCTCACTGCCTCGCAAGTCGGCCTTGTGGACCCGAGGGTATGTAACGGTCGGTTATTTACCGAAAGTTTCTCCCTTTTAATGGTCCTCCATCTATCGGAAAGTTCAGGCTTAATTAATGAAATTACTTCACACAAAAAATTTTGAGAAAAATTTTTTAAATTCTAGTAGTCGAAAAAAAATAGTTTTTTTTGTTCTGAGAAAAAAAATGGAAATTTTTTTAGAGAGTCGAGATTGGGTTTTTTAGAAAAAGGAGGTCGTATATAGACCAAACAAAAAAAATATAATAAGTTTTTTTTAAATTTGAATGCCAACAAAGACTGGGAATTTTGAGAAGGAAGGACGTTTGTTATCATAACGGGAGCAAACCGAAACCCAATGAAGCTCGATAATAATTTTATTTGTAGAAATAAAGACGATTGAAGACTGCCAGACATTATAGAAGGAAAAAGGTGTTCAAAAACTTACCTGACCACGCAGAAAGACCATTCAATTAAGACGTGCTGCTCTATATGCAAAAAAAGCCGATCATCACCCCTAGAGGCGCTCGGATTAATTAATTGCCTCAAAACGGACAATTGCTGAACTGAAATTGAAAAGAACTTTTCCTGTGTTCATGTCGTTTTTTTCCTTGTATCACGTATTTTTAATGTGTTGAGACAATGAAGGGAATGTGTGGTTTAAGTGTTTTACCTATTTACTGTTAGTTATCCACCAATTGAGAATTTCCAGTGCTAATAACCCAGCAGAACATAACGCCACAACAACTGGTGTCGTGGTTATCGCCGTGGAACGTCAGCGTCTGGATTCCAGAATAGCATACATTTTTCTGATAATCTTGCAGTTTGGAGGTGTTGCAGACGATTTATGGTATTTGTGCGTCAGGATATCGACTGGAAAAGTGCGAATGGTGACTTACTGAAGAGGCAGGTTTATTATTGGTTACTTTTACCTATTAATATAATAACTTTATTAAATATATACACAATTTTTAAACATATCGCTTAACCCTAAAAATATTCCTAAATATATGAACATACACATTAATGAAATTCAGTATATGACAATTTGGAATTTTAAGGCATCACAATAACAACATTCGTTCTGTTTGGAGTATTGTACCATTAGTTTTGGTAATTAAGTCATATACATCCAAACTGTTAACTAAAGGTATATTCCCCGGATATTTTTTCATATACAATATTTAATTGTAATATCCACTACCTACATATATTACAATACTTATCAAATAATTATATATTCATACCATTATTATACTCTTATATTTAACAATTTCTTAAAATATAAACTAGTTACTATTTTACTTTAGTACACGCCCTTAGTCATAAATTTCATCGTTCGGTTTGGTGTTGTACGAAAGAAAAGAATCCTCGACTGGTACCAGCGCGACGATTGATTTGTTTCCTTCCGTTGTTACATTAACGTTATTATTTGGTAGTAATAGTTGGCTGTGTCCACATTACCTAGATTATAGGAGTATTTGTTGTTTGATTTACATCTATTAGTTAAAGCAAACTTACCTCTGTTTTGTCGTTGAGTAATTGTATTATACTGTAATTATTTTAAAATATATTTGTTGTCACTTTCTTTAACCCCACTAGTATTACTAGGTATGACAGCCTAAGGGGATAAATTGTCCAGGATGGTTGGGTTGTGCTTTCTCTCCAGGGTCCTCTCAAAGTCGCGTTGAACACTTACAGGTCCACCAGGTCGATGGAAACGTCCAGCGATGAATCGCTTTGGCTAACCTAGGAAAAGAATGATATGAAGAGATATCCCTTTTATACAATAGGTAAGTGGTGAATCATAAGTGTAGTGTCCCGGTCACACAACCCCACGCCCCCACCGACGAGCTAGCGTAAACCGTGTGGCCGGTTTAGCATCCCCTAAAACCATTTAGGAAACCAGGGAGGATGTAGTCTTCTAAATTTTTTTATGTTTACCCAAGCACGATGGCAGTAGCCTTGCTGTCACCAGCAAGGAGCTCCATTGTGCCGGTACAACTTTTCAACAGAAACTTAAAGTTATTAAATTAACAAAACTTCTTTTTTTTAAAACTGGCCTTTTACTTTTCAACAGAAACTTAAAGTTATTAAATTAACAAAACTTCCTTTTTTTAAAACTGGCCTTTTACTTTTCAACAGAAACTTAAAGTTATTAAATTAACAAAACTTCCTTTTTTTAAAACTGGCCTTTTACTTTTCAACAGAAACTTAAAGTTATTAAATTAACAAAACTTCCTTTTTTTAAAACTGGCCTTTTACTTTTCAACAGAAACTTAAAGTTATTAAATTAACAAAACTTCCTTTTTTTAAAACTGGCCTTTTACTTTTCAACAGAAACTTAAAGTTATTAAATTAACAAAACTTCCTTTTTTTAAAACTGGCCTTTTACTTTTCAACAGAAACTTAAAGTTATTAAATTAACAAAACTTCCTTTTTTTAAAACTGGCCTTTTACTTTTCAACAGAAACTTAAAGTTATTAAATTAACAAAACTTCCTTTTTTTAAAACTGGCCTTTTACTTTTCAACAGAAACTTAAAGTTATTAAATTAACAAAACTTCCTTTTTTTTAAAACTGGCCTTTTACTTTTCAACAGAAACTTTTTCTTTTCCGATTAATCAAATTTCCGACCGCCGCGATTAATGATTCAAACAACACTCAATATTTTTATCTTCCACCGCCGCCGAGCCGTGGTTCTTAAAAACACACTGGGAAAAACGGTTCCCACGCCGCGCGGTCAAGGTCAAGCCCAAAACTCTTTTCGACTACGAAAAGGTAGCGAAAAAAAAGAAGCATGTGCAGCAATTCACACGGAAAAATTGTTACGATGCACTTTTCAAATTCCCGCAGCAAATTTTGCGAATATTATCTCGCAGACAGAAAAGCTCAGGTTGCTGGCTTCGTCGGGAAGTGTCCTATTACAACGGGCTTTTCTCGTGAGATAATTCTTTGAAATTTTTCCGTTTAGGATTTTTAGATTTTTTATGAAAAAATTTAGGTTTATAAAAAATGTTCCGTTAAGGATTTTTGAATTTGGGAATTTTTTTGCGGAAGTGGTTTTTTATACATAACAAGGTGAACAGGTGCAATTTCCGGTTTGTTCAGAAAAAAAATTGGCCATTTTTTACAAATAATTTTTGGAAGCGAATGCAAAAAACCGCATTCCGATCCGTCCGCGCCCAACCAATTAGGAACTTTTTTGCTTCATTGCCTCGAGTATTTCGGGGGGGGGGGGGTGGCGTGGCCCCCTTGAAACCGCCACTGTCTTGAAGTCTCTTCTTCCAGTCGTCTGTACGTCTTGCTAGTTCTTTCCAGTTTGTTACACGATGTCTCCATAATATCTTCTAGCACGTCATCCATCCACCTATTTCTTGGTCATCCCAAGCTTCTTTTACCATTAAAAAGCCTGCCCAGCATTATTTCTTCAACGTGGAGGAGAACCCTACTAGCAGAGGCAGAGCTAAGAGCTGTCGCGCAAAACAGAGTCCGCTGGAGGGCAACTGTTTCCGCCCTATGTCCCATGAGGGATTAAAGGAGCGTTAAGTATGTATTATTTCTTCAGAAGCTCGTAGAACATGTCCGAGCCATCGTAGTCTACTCAATTTTATATGCGTGACTACATTTATTTCGTCATACATTTCCTCAACCTCTTCGTTTGTTCTAATTTGCCATTGGTTTTGGTTAACCCGTACAGGACCAAATATTCTTCTTGGGATTTTCCTTTCGAAGATTTTAAGCTGATATTCTGCTTGTTTGGTCAATTCCCAAGCCTCAGCCCTAGAAATGGGCGGATTAGTGTTTTATATAATCTCACTTTACATTGTCTTGAGACATCTTGGTTCTTTAGAATCGGGACTAGTGAGGAATAGGTTTTATTTGCGGCTATAACACGTCTATGGTTATCGTCCTTTATCTCATTTTCCGCAGTAAGCATTGTCCCTAAATATATAAAATTGCCTACATCTTCCACTCTATGATCGTCTAGGTTGATGATTCGTCCTAATCCTTCTACTCTTTTTCATACAATCATATATTTGGTTTTTGAGTCATATATTCTTAGACTGAATCTTGCTGAGCTTTCCACAATTTTTGAAAAGGTTTCCTTCACGGCTTGCGCTATATGTCCAATTTGACTGTCATCTGCGAAGGCTAGTATCTGAATGTTACTTGTGAAGACGCTGTTTGCTCCGTTATGTTTTGCTTCTCTCATTATTGCTTCCTGAGGCAGGCCGAAGTAATCCTTTGCGGTTCGTACCGGTCAGAGCTCAAACATCATGCAAAGGATTGGTTCTGTTTAGTTAGTAGGAATCTAATACTACCGTTTGGGTGCGGACCCCCAGCGATGTCTCCTCTCTGAGGTATGGACCTTAGACAGGCAGTCGCACACATTCCCTGCTGCTAGACCGATGTAAGATTCTCACCACTCCCTCGTAAAAAAATACAATGCAATATGTGAGAAAAAAATTGGGCACTTTTTTTACAATAACCCCCTTTATTTCTATATTTTCCCATCATACAAGATTATTTTTATTCATGAAATAAGAGCTGCATTCCTTACGATAACAAAGATACCTAATTCGTGAAAATAGACCGTTTACTATAAACGGTTGTACAACTTGTGACGGAACACCCTGTACATTTTTATTTCTTTTCTTGGTGAAGGCAATTTTGTTTAAAAGATCTTGGAAATACCCCAAAATGGACACAGGAAATCGGCAAGTCCTGAATGGTATTAATGAACCTGCTATTGTCGCGCAGGGCATATATATTCTTAAGGGGCGGCAATTTGTCCTTTCTTGTCCGGGGCGGCGAAATCGCTAGAGCGGGCGCTGCAGCTATAGCACAGATTTCAATTTGTAACAAAAATATGTTACATTTGGGTTGTAATCCAGTTTTTTTAAACAATTTTAGTCACATATAGGTTAAATTATTGTTTCGAATTAGCATGTTGCAACAATTCATCCGGTTCAGTTACACTACGGTTTTAATTTTGTTACGGAAAAACGAACTTGTAGAAATGTTCCATAAAAGTTGCAAAAAAAGATGTCATATTTAAATTAAATTTACGTTAATAAAACATTTCGTTTTGTAGCACATTTCAAAAATGTTATTGTATTGGATTTAACGCTTTCGGCAACATGGAGCCACTACAGTTTCGTCTATTCGACTGGGCATCTGTATTTTACTTATCTGAGTTAGTAAGTTATTATATCAGTAGGGAAACTGGCAAGAAATTACATGCAGAATTAATTTTAGAGCTGCTTCATATTTCTTAAGGTCTCATTACAGAAAATAAGAGGTATTTACTCTTGCAAAGTACTTCCTTGCTGCATTACTTCCACATAAAAGTAATGCAAGGAGTAATGATTTGAGCGTTTTATGTAATGCAGAATGGAGGCGATTGGCTACCGCGTACGACATCGCCCGTGCAAACGTAATGCCAGAGATAACTTAATGTATGAAGATGCGACAGCTAGAACAAAAAACCTAAACGCATTTCGCATCTGCAGACTTCTGAGATTGCCTCCACCTTAGCAACATGCAACATATCAAAGCCTTCTACATTTACAAGCCATGCCCCAGGCATGTGCATGTATGTGTATGAAGAGCCAAAATTGTGGAATTAACATTGCCGAAGCCGTACGAAACAATTTTTTAACTTTGTTTTTGCACTTAAAAGTGGTAAAATAATGTATATTATCACTTTTTGGTGCACATGGATTATCAGTGATTAGTGCTTTAGTGAATTAATAAAAAAAAATTAAAAAGAATTGAGTGGTTAAGTGTATTTTTAGAGTGTTAACTGATCAGGTGACCGTTTTTGTTTACATTCGCGTTGGTTTTTTCGTGTTAATTTAGGGAACAAATGTTGAATTTGTGTAGTAATATAATAAAAAGTGCTTTTTAAGTGATTAAAGATTATTATAGAATAGTTATTAAAAACATAAGTGCAGAAAAATGTGAATGAAAAGTGAAAAAGTTATTGTTATTCATTTTGTGTGGTAGTACTTCCACTTATGTTTTTAAAAACTCTTCTATAATAATTTTTAACTACTTTAAATTCACTTTTAATTCCATTACTACACAAATTCAACATTTTTTCCCTAAATTAACACGAAAAAACCACCGCAAATGTAAACAAAAACGTCACCTAATCAATTAACACTCTTAAAATACACTTAACCACTAATTTTTTTTTAATTTATGGAGTCAGATCACTAAATAACTTATCACTGATAATCCGTGTGCACTAAAAAGTGATAAAATACAATATTGTACCACTTTTTATTCCAAAAACTAAGTTAAAAAATTGCTTTTCTCACAGCTAAATTGAAGTCCATTCTGACTGAAGTCCATTCTGACAGATAAATTGAAGAGCCATTTTCTTTGAATGAAAGTGTGAGATTTCGTAGGGCATGGCTTGTAAATGTAGAAGGCTTTGAACATATTAAAGTTTCCAGCTACACTACGATGCGAACGTATTCTTCTCAGCCATGGTCCGCAACACAAGAGATGCGCTGAGTTTCTGGATAGGGAAGCTGGCAGTTTAGGGGGCAAGGAAAGGAACTGCCAACAGAACATTTTTCGCAGCATTGTGATCATTCGAACTTTTGCCTCTAGTGCTGCATTGAAGATTGTGCTGGAGTTTTGTATTTTAATCATTTGTTAGAACATTCAGTGCATTTTTGGGGGCGTCTATTAATTACGTGAGGCGATTTTTCGAACCCCCTCCACCTTGGTGAGATGCCGTGAGATTTGTCTCGGGCCCCCCCACATAAACTTAATCACGCGAGAAATTTAAAAAATCTCTATAGGCCGTCAGAATAAATGATTTGAGGTCGATTTTTGAGATATTTCTTTCCATCAGATTTTTTTGGATAGAATGATAGATGTAGGCGTAAATACATAATTATAAAATCATAGTTAGTCCATGGAAATGGTACTTTAACATTGCAAAAATGCAGGACAAGGTTTTTTGGGTTGTGTAGAGGGGTTCCGTGTAAGTTTAAATTTGAGTTTTCGAGCTCGGGGCACCACCCATTTGGCCGCCATCTTGGAAAAGGTGTGCAAATGGTTTTTCCACTATATCTCCGTAACAGTACATCTTATATAAAATTTGTACAGAGGTTTTTTGTTTAGAATCAAATTATCTACAATTTATTATATAAGCTTTTTTGTCGTAAATTGAATAATTAAGAAGTTATAAGCCTTAGAACACAAAAATTAGTCACAATATTTTCTTTTAAGGGCTATAACTTTTTTCCTTCAATTTTAACAAAAAAAACAATAACAAGTATAGGGATTTATTTTTTAAATAAGCAAAACACCGGCAATTAAAGTAAATTGACAATTCAGACTTTATTTATTTAAAAATGAAAATGAAAAGATTAATTCTACAAAAAAGAATTCCTGTACGCGCACGTCCTCCGTCTTTAAGCATTAGGCAGGGGCGTAGGAACCGTATGGGCAGGGTGGGCAGCTGCCCACCCAGGAATTTTCCTGGGTGGGCCATGTCCGCTTTGTTGAAGGGATTAAAAATTTTATAGTTTAAATACAAATTGGTGTAATACCATTTTAGGGGCAAAAAGATCGCTTTTCACGAAAAAGTCGACCTTTCTAGTCTAACCGGATTAGATGACTCATCGATAATCCATAATCCATAATAAGAGGATGAGGTAGCTGCATTCAAATTTTTGCTCCTTGCGAACAACTTGCGCGAGCGCTACAAGCTCCTGGTCTAACAGCTATAGGTGCGAAACAAGCTGTTGATTTACTTTCGTCAAGATTGCAATTGTTGCGCCCAGACACCGAGTGCGACCGTTTATTTGAAAAAAACACTTGAAGAATCGAACCAGTTTGACTTGAACACTTTCAAAGAACCCCGCGTGAGGCAACCGAACAAACTTTACGAGCATACTTTAAAATCTTCTCCACCGGTGCGACTTTCAGCCAAAGATTCGTTAAGAAAACCTATTTCGAAATTTTAGATTTGCAAATATCAGAATTGAGTGAAAGGTTCGACCAAAGTGGTTTGTCTATTCTAGTGTCACTCGAAACTGTCTTGTTAAACGCGACTAAAGGTTTAGTTGGCGACGAAGCAAAGCTCGCGGAAGAGCTTGGTGTCTTTGCTGAAGATTTCAATATTAGCAGATTGCATGCTCAACTTTTTCTGCTCCAAAGTGTGCCTCACATTGCGAGCTCTGAGTGACAAACGCGAGAAGCTACCGACGACAACTAGGGATATGTTGGATGAAGTAATTTTACTGATAATTTTGATCCAAACCGTACCTGCGTCCGCCGCGACTTCTGAACGATCTTTTAGCGCTTTAAGGCCCGTCCTCACTACGCGGACTTAGAATCCACGCGCTTTTGGTCGTACGGCCAGCCAAAAGCGCGCGTGATCTTTTAATTTTCTGAATCATGAGTGAGAAAAAATCAATTCTTATTTGAAACGGCGTACGCGCTTTTGAAAAGCTCATAGTGTGTGGACGCACAATGTATCTTTTTAAGCACAGCCTTTTGTCCGCGTTGTTGTGCCGCACGACCTTTACCATGGACAAAGTCGTAAAAAAGTCGTAAAAAAGTCATAAAACTCTATATGAAAAAAAGGCAAAAGCGCGTACGACCCAAGACCGCGTAGTGTGGTCCCACCATTAAGAAGGTTGAAAACTTATTTAAGAAATTCGATGTCCCAAAAGCGCCTCACACACCTTTTGCTATTACATGTGCATAAAGAGCTCACAGCTGCTTTAGATTTGAATGTTATAATGAAAGAATTTGTGGCACGGTCAGAAAAACGCAAATCTGTGTTTGGCAAAGTTCTGCAGTACTCTATGTTTAAGGTTGAGAAAAGTTGAATTATAATTTAAGACTTTTGTATTGTAATTTTAGCAACAAAATGTAAAGTGAAAAAGTTTGAAAAAACTGAAAATGTAAATGGATAAATTGTGTAAACAAAATTGAATTATATAAAAACTCAAAATTTTGAAAAAATTATTTAGAACCAACAAAAACTGTTGAGTATAATACTAATAAACAATCACAAACATGTTTCATACAAAATTATTATCATCGAAAAGTTTAGGGGGGGGGGGTGTTTAAGATTTCAAACCTGCCCACCCAGCAAAAGTTTCGTTCCTACGGCCCTGGCATTAGGCGTCAACTGCCTCGAATTGCAGCTCTCTTGTTTTTTCCTCTTCTTCGTTCTCTTCGCTCGACTTTAAATTGCTCTTGATCCCACAATCGGCCATCCTGCAGGTAATGTCGCCCTCGACATCAAAATCCATTGCTCCCAGGTACCCATTATCTTCTTCCCCCAAGTTTGTCTGCATCTCATCGTCCACATCGCTATCTTCAGGTCCTGAATCTGTTTCGTTCAAGTCCAGGGGTTCACACCACCGCTTCATGTGATCGGCCGAAGTACTCGTGAAATTAGGTCCTTCTCGTTCACCAATCTTCTCCACTTTGTAACGATTATTACGTAACACACTGGTAATTTGATAAGGTCCCAAGAATTTGGTATGGAATTTTAATCCTGGACCTTGTTGCGTTCGTTTAATTGCAACCATATCTCCCAACTTATAGATAGTTGCTGTTTTACATCTCTTGTTGTAGGTCTTTCGATTTTCCTCCTGGACTCTTGAGATGTTGCATCCAGCCTCCTTTCGCAAGTCATTTCTCTCCCGCTCAAAATCAAGGATGCTCGCTTCTTCAATTGCTTCTCTTAATCTTAAGTCCTCCTTCAAGCGCATGGGACAACCGATCAGAAGTTCATAAGGGGTTTTCTTGATACTCTTATGAATAGTAGAATTCATGTACTGCTGAGCTCGATCAACATATTTATGCCATTCACCCGGATTAGAGATAGACAATTTGGTGAGGATAGGTATAACGGTTCTGTTTACTCGCTCCACCTGACCGTTTCCGCGTGGTAAGCCCGTCGTAACCAACACATGTTCTATATCTTCTTCTGCACAATATTGTTGAAAGACTTGAGCGGTGAAGGCGGTTCCACGATCCGTGATGATCCTTCGGGGGTTACCGAACACAATCGACTGTTTCCTCAACCTATCAAGAACCTCCTCAGACGTCGTAGACTTTGTCGGATATAGCCACGTGAATTTGGTGAAGGCGTCCACCACCACTAACAAATGCTTGTAATTCTTCCTCGTTGACGGCATAGGGCCTAAATGATCTAAATGGTATGTGTCCAATGGTGTGTCGCCTTTGACTATTGGGTTGAGATAACCTTCTACTTTTCCAGCTTTTCTTTCTGCCAGAATACATTGAGCCTAATTACACGGGCTAACACTTTTCCTCTTAACAAACCAGTTTGTGTATGTTATAAGAATTACACGATAAACTGACTGTTCTGCATTTTTTCGTGTAACGATGGGTATCTTCAAAAACGCATCACGGCAGCATCACTGCAGAATTCAGCAATTGGAAGTCTGTTGCTGAATTCTGCAGTGATGCGGAAGTGATGAGTTTTTGAAGTTACCCGATTCTATTTTCTATGTATGTAGCTGTGTACAAAGGAACAAAAATTATCATAGTTTGCGCAGCCCCCGAGAACGAAGCTATGCTTGGGTTAGTGTGATGATCGCTGCAGTCGAAATTTTTTACAACGAAACAATAGATTGACATTTTCAAAGTTAGTAGATATTTCGAAGTCGATTTTAATGATCCCAAAAAAGTACAAATCCATTATTATTTACCTCTTCTGTGTAATCTTTCAAATATTTATAAAAAAAGTTTAAACGCCGCCGTTGCGCGTCGAACCCACGACCTTTTGCCGCCGACCGTAGGTCCTTTTTTTTTTTTTTTTTTTAAAGCATTTTATTTTCATATCTTATATCTAACCTAACATAAATGCAGCTAATGCTTAAAGCTACTTATTCTATCCTATTCTAAACTATCTAACTTACTGGCCCTCAGCAGGCGCTCTAAATTACTCACTATCTTATCTAACTTATGCCTTGCAGCTAAAACTTATATATGTATTTTTACTTTATAAAAAATATCTTTATTTTTGGCTTACTTCTAAGAAAAATTACTAACAAAAAAACTTAGAAACTATATATATATATATTTTTTATATAAAATAAAACTTAAACTAACTTAACTTACTTAACCTAACTAGCCTAGCTATCTGGGCAGGGGATAGCAGAAGCAACGCTGCTTCGGCTAACCCCCGTCCAGGCGACGGGCTTCCATGGATTCGAGATATACAAAACATCAAGAGTTCATGGAAGCCCGCACTATCTACTCCCCTAATAAACAATTCAGGTCTTAAGGCAACTTAATACTAAAAGAGACTATCTGGACGGGGGGCAGCGGAGGTTTTACTGCCTCAGGTGGCCCCCGTCCAGGCGACGGGCTTCCATGGATCCGAGTTTGATAGAACAACAGGGGTTCATGGAAGTCCGCACCCTTAACCTAACTTACTTAACCTATATATATTACTACCGTAAAAACTAGAACTAATCCTACCTAAGCCCTAAGCTAATCATTAAAAATAAATTACAAGCTAAACTATTCTATATCTAAAATTATCAGGGCGAATACGCAATATCTAAGTATCCTCCACCCACCAGTACAGAGTACTTGCAGTGGAGGCGTCTCGTCTGTCTCTCTCCGAGATTCGAGTACTGAACCTCAGGAGCTCCTGAACTTGCATATCCTCGTTACTATATAAATATCGCTTATCTGTCGCGGAACGATGTAGGTGGTAAAAGAGGGGCACCCCCGAAACATCTTGGACCAATCTTTTTGAATCCAGATAGACAAATGCCTCTGGAGGGATAAAGCCGCGTTCACAAGCAGCTCTGTGATATTCAGCGTTCGGGTAGAACGCTCCCCGAATAAGAGGATTGTCGCTCACCGTCGCTCTAACAATATGTCTTCGAATCAACTTGATTATGAAGTTGTCGATCCTATTAACAAATGCCTTATCATAGAGGACATTGTTGGCGTGAAACTTCGTGAAGCCAGATTCGGCTGTCCGATACAACCTTAAGCACGCCCTTAAGCATTGTCTTTCGAAGACCCGAAGCTTTTCCATATAAAAGGGAGATATGTTGAACCATACTGGACAACCATAGGTCAAAATCGGTCTGACCAAGGCTTGATAGCAGATCACCTTTACCCGTGAGCTTAGGTGCCTGCTGTAAAAAAGCCTTTTTGTCATGTGAAACGCCTTGTTTGCCTTGTCGAGAGCAGCACTTACATTTCTATTGAAATACAAGTACTGATCCAGCCAAAGCCCAAGGTATTTCACTTCCGATTTATGTTCTAACGCTTGTCCAGCATAGTTCGAAATTCGGAAGGTTTTCCAGTTCCTCTGCACATCGCGAGAAGCTCTGATTAGAGGAGTCCGGAAAAGGATCGATTCGCATTTGCTAAAATTGATCTTCAACTTCCAATCATCACTATAGCGTTCGATTGTTTCGAAGTCACGTTGCAGGAGCGTCTGGATCACTCCAATCTTCGGCCCCGTCCTGTACACAATCAGGTCATCCGCATACGCTAATGCGAAGCGGAGTGAACTAATTAGGTCACTCGTAAAGATATTAAATAAGAGCGGCGAATTCACTGCGCCCTGTTGCAGACCATTTTTAATGTCAAATACCTTTCCTGATGTGAAGTTCCCACTTTTAACGATGAACTTCTTCTTGGAGATCATATTATAGATCGTGTATAGCTGAGGTCCGGTCATCCCGTATCTGACTAATTTGTAAAGGAGGCCCTCGATCCACACTGTATCGAACGCCTTCTCATAGTCGATCAAGCATGCTCCGGTGCACTGGCCTTTCATTAGGTTCCAGTGTATGTCTGATACCAATTTCGACGCGGCATGAATAGTATCATGTCCCGCCCTGAAACCGAATTGGTTATCGGGAATTATTTTCTTTTCCTCAACCCATTTGGATAATGATCTATTAATTACTGATTCAAACACCTTACTGATATTCGGAAGCAGACTTATTGACCGAAGATTCGCAGGGTTACTTTTATCTTTACCTTTCTTGGGTATTGGATACACCACTGCCGTCTTCCAGTGGCCTGGAAAATGGGCGTTGTTTAACGCATTGTTAAACAGAGTGGTGTATGTGTCTATAGCCACCAGGGGCAAATGCTTTAGGACGATGTTTGGAATACCGTCTACCCCAGACGACTTCTTATTGTTTAGACGACGAAATGTAGTGAGCAGAGGATTTGCTTGCGCCTCAGGAATATTGTTCGCTGGGCAGTCTTCACTGAACTCGATGATTCTTCGGTTCTCAGATTTCCAAACCTCGATCTCTCTGGTTAATCTGAAGTGGTTCAGCAGGGCCCTATTTTCAAGGTCAAAATTCGGTCGAACACCAGTGTTCACCGAATAAATTCCCTGATAGTACGCCCCCACTAGATCCACCTTCTCTTGCTCGTCCTCTATACAATAATTATCGTCTGCATGACTGGTTTCTTCAGGATCTATGTTTGCAGACCTCAGAAGTTCCTGGTTAGCCAGGGTCCTGGGGATACGTAACTTGTCCAATCGGTTATGTGTTTTACTCCTAAAGATTTTATTTATCTGTGGGAACATGCTCGCGCTATTGGATTGTATAGCACGAATCTTTTTGTTCCAGTACAGATTCACAGACTGTGAGAATTGTTGTTTGAGGAGTTGTTGGAGGTTTTTCATAACCGATTTAAGGGTTACAATCTCCGGGCTCTGTCTATCTTGGAACTGGCGGTGTAGGGACTTCAGTCTCGTCAGTACTCTACTTTTGTGTTTTTGTAGTGCGTCGATGGTAGCGTTCTTGTAACAGTCTGTACTGTTCTTTTTCTTCGTCCGTGGTATAGTTCTGTCCATAGTCTGTACAATGAGGTTGTCCATATCTTTCAAATATGTATCAATCTCGTTGTTGGTCAAGTTCCTAGTTGTAGGAGGTAGTAGTCCGTTATTTTGTATTGCCCTTTCCATAGCCTTCTCGAATTTTGGCCAGTGCATCTTCTGGTAGGCAAAAGGATGCACTTCGCAATATTCGAGAAGTTCCATGGAGTCGTCCGGGACTTGTACTGTTATTTCCAGTCCTTGGTGGTCGCTGTCGTACGGCACTGTCGTTAGACAGTTTGTCACGTTTGTGTTTACCCCTAGTAGGCCCATCCGAGAGTCTATCAAGCATATATCCAGAAAAGAACCGCCGTTTGGGTATGATGGCATATCAGTAGCGTAAACATTTACTTTTCGCTGTATTCTATTCTGGACCAACCAGTCATTCAGTTGGTTGCCCCTGGTGTTAGCCGTTTGATTTCCCCATGCCGCATGGCGTGCGTTTAAATCTCCGGCCAACAAGTAAAAATTTTGCTCCGACTCCAGTTGGAGGGTTTGAAAAAGCGAGCTCATTTCCTCTATGAATAGCCTGGATTGGGAGGTTTGGGGTGCGTACGCGGCAATTATGTACAACCTTCTGCCACTAGACAGAGGGAGGTATATAACGCACGCTTCTAACACCCGGAACTTTGCGATGTCCCTGCTATACATGATCTTGTGTTTAAGGGTAGTCTTTACTAATATTAGTAGACCCCCACCTTGTCTGGCATTAGGTCTATCGCGCCTAATTACCACATAATCTTTGTAATCCACTTTGTGTTTCTCGCTTAGTTTAGTTTCACTAGCGAGAAGCACATCAGGATTTTGGTTTTGCAACAGAGTTAGTAAATTCGCCCTTCTCTCGTTTCTTATCAACGAGTTGACATTCACCGCAATGACCTTGATCGTGTCCTCCCTGTGTAAAGCCATTAGATTTACCCAGAGATGGTTTCTGTCGTAAAGAGAGCTGAGTATACGAAGTCTAAACGAGTTGTTTGCTCGCTTAGTTGTTTTTGAAGCTGCGCGATCTGCCCTTGTATGGACAAGAGAACCGCCTTCAGCTCACTATCTCCAGAACTGGCTGCCGGAGCAGCTTTTGGAGCTTGCTGTTTTGTGGGCTGGGTTCCTGTTGCCATTTGGGCGAAGGACATTCCAGGCATTACAAAATTGTTTATCATTTTGCTCTTTTGCGCTTTCTGAGCCTCGAGTTGCTCTTTACGCGCTTGTATTCTTTTTTTGAACTCTGCATATTTTGGGCAACCTCTATAGCTCGCAGGATGCCCATTTGATCTGCAGAGTACACAGAACAGCTTGTTTTTGTCATTTACCTTATCTTTCCCCAGAGGGCATTCGCCAGGTTTGTGATTATTTTCGCACTTCACGCATCTAAATGCCATTTGGCAATTAGCTGCGGCGTGCCCAAATCTCTGACATCGCATGCATTGCAGGATGTCTCTTTTGTTTAATTTCTCCCATGACACTACATGGAAGCTTAGGTATTTAATATTTTTTAAATTGTCCAGCTTGCTCTCGGGAGTCAATTGGACCAAGAAAATCGGCAGTTGCCTCTCTGAGTCTCGCGAACGTGCGGTAGTGAATCTTTTAACCGCTTTAAATTTTAATTCTTTGACCTTGAGGGATTCAAGTTCTTCCAGGATCTCTTGAGGCTCAAACCCCGGGTCAAGCCCTTTCAATAGGACGCTTTGAGTTTTTTCGCCCTTAGCAGTAAACGTAAAATATTGGGTATTTGCCCTCTCTAAAAAATTTTTAATTTTTTTATGGTCTTCTAACTTACTTAATACTAGAGCATGCTTATTACCATTAAGCCGTTTGACGAAAAAATTAGTGTGTTTTAGTACCTGTTTTGTCAATCTAATGGTATCCACCGGTTTTTGGTGGAAGATATTAATTGGAGGTACCTTCTCCTTTTGTTGTTGTTTTTGTTGTTGCTCCTTTTGCTGTTTTCCTGCCGGCTGCTGTGATTGCAGCTGATACTGGGCCTTATTCTGCGTCCGTTGCTGTTGTTGTTGCTGCTGCTGTTGCTGTTGTTCAGCCACCGGTTTGGTAGCTTTCGGTGAGGGGAGCTTGGGGAAATTTTTTTCCTTCAGCTCCTCTATTAATTTTTTTAGTCTGGCTTCGTCTTCCTCAGTTTCGGTAGCCAGAACTCCGAAACTGTTTCCCTGGCCATTATATTGGTCAGGGACGGGATTATTTGCAGATTTTTCCTCTGAGTCAGTCATTATTGCATCGTGTGAAACCGTAGTTCCAGACACTGATGCCGTCGCCGTTCGTTGTTGATGCTGCTGTGGCTGCTTTTTTTCATTGCCAGCCTTCGACCTTTGAATGAGGTTGGGAATTATTTTTATTTTTCGACGCCTTTTATTTCCTAAACGCCGTTCGATATTATTGTCGTCGCTAACGATTGAGTTATCGTCACCACTTGCACTTGATGTGTTCATATTCGCACTTTTTTTTATTTTGGTGTCCACTTGAGACATGTCACTTACGTGCTCATGCTCTGCACCGCTATTCTTAACTTCCTTTGATTTGTCAATTATATCAAATATTGCTGTTCTCTTAACTAAACTGTTTTTTTTTAATGTTAATAGAAAAAAAACTTAATTAGGAATTAGTCAAACGGGATTCGACCCCTAATCACTCTGTACACAAGTTTTTCACAATACCTCGATACTACGCTCGCAGTCTGTCCGCTCTTGACAAGAGTTCAAACAAGACCGTAGGTCCTACCCACTCGGCTATCGACACCTATGGGCTACAGTGCACGAAACTGCTAGATATAATGTTCTTCTTGAATTTATAAGCCTTTGTAAGCGTGAACTAAATATATTTGTATGAATAAGTTAAAATTTTAGAAAGTTTTTATTGTATTAACAAATGTCTTTATTTTGTAGCACAATAATACTCAACTAATGCAACTAATTTTTGTTCATTTGAATAAATTTATTTATTTTCAGGCCTATTCTGAACTTTGCTGGAATTTTCTTACATCGGGAGCAAACTATGTAAGAAAATTCCAGCGAAGTTCCGAATATCCTGAATATCGTGAATAATAAATAGTCATTAAAGCAATTATTTCAAATATGTACAATAAAATTTCTTCAATAACATGTCGCACAGTTTATAGTAAAATAGGGAAAAATACGTAGGTCCGGCAGCACTGAATGTCAACAGTAAGCATTCTTTATACGTAGTGATAGTGTGTGCTAACTTTGTTATGTGTTGTGCAGTTAGATATTTTGTTCAATTTAATTTGTCAAATTAAATAAAAATTGCTGTGCATTTATAATTAAAAAGAAGATAATACTATATTCCAATTGATCTAAGTTCAAAAAGTTTTTATTAAAACTCATTAGTTCAATATTTGGAATAGTTTGATTAGTTTAAAGAAACTTGAAACTGTTAAGCTGCTGACAGAAACAGGCGCAAACGCCGTGCGGGCAATGACAGAGAGAATAGAAGTAGTGTATTCAAATGCGCACTAACGAAATGATGTTTTACGCTACGCACACACCGCGCAAGTTGCTTTACTTTCTACTTTCTGCGCGTTGCCGCCGCGTGTGTCAAGAGATGTTTGTGTTTTGAGTCGTGTTTTGGTGGTGGTGGGCATATGTTTGGAGTCGTGTGTTGGTGTTGGCTGTGATAGCAAATTTGTTGATTTTTATATTTTTTAATGAAAATCTTTATTTTTCCAAATTGGGGTAATTAAATTAGCACCTAAAAAAAAACAAACCCTGTAAGATAGAAAAATTATATGTAAATCATTCAGGTTTTTCAATTTTTTTTCCAATCACGTCCACTTGTCACTTTGATTTCGTTGTTGTGTTCAAAGTCGGAGCGCGCCGCCGACACCGCAACATCATGTCAGTGAAAAGTCGCCACATACCGCGAAGCCAATGTCCGCACGGCGTTTGCGCCTGATTCTGTCAGTAGCTTTAGGTGTGCAGTGTGCAGAGAGTGTGCAGCGTGCAGCGAGTGTGCAGTGAGAATTTTTTTTCAATTTAAATTGTGAAATTAAATAGAAAGTGCTGTGCAATTATAAGTAAAAAGAAAATAATATATTCCAATTGTTGATCTTAGTTTAAAAAAAAGTTTTTATCAAAACTGATGAGCTCAATATTTGGAATATAGTTGGATTTTGTTTAAAGAAGCCTTATTAATTAATGTATGTAAGTTGAATTATTATTTGTATGTTCATATATATATATATATATATCTACTTTTGCCCCTTTTCGAGTTTTTTTCATTTTTGCCTTACGTAAACAATAAAAAAATTAGTGATATTATAATCTGGCAGATTCCGCAATGCCCAGAACACGCAAAAATATATTAGTGGCAAAAAAAATAGCCAAAACGCCAGCAGAGCGTAATAAAACATACAGAGCGCGAAAATAAGAGAGAAAATAACTTACCACTAATTCTGGGTGGTGATTTTAATGTAAATTTTACATCTGATGATTCTTTACCATTAGTGGATTTTCTTCGTGAAGAATTTCATCTACGTATTAATAATAATCCTGATATTGCAACAACAAAATCCGGGACAACAATAGATGCTGTTTTTACACGATACCTTGAAAATATAGAATCGAGAATATACTCTTCGTATTTTAGTTATCACAAGGCTATAGTGTCAGCTTTATCTACACCCTTAGAAAACTCTTTCAGCGAGTAATCTGCAGTAGCTTATTTCGAATCGTCGAAAGAGTAGGAATTCTGTCGGATAGACAGTACGGTTATAGAAAGCCAAGGTGAACAAGATATACAGTATGCATGGTGATGAGACCGGCAAGGAACGCGGTAGGGGGAAATAATAGCTGCACAATGATTACTTTCGATGTGAAAATTGTTCCCAACCCGACGAGGTGGAGCAAGATCATCGAGGAGTTGATCAGATTGGGTAAGCCCAAATAGATGTCCTAACAGGCAAGACGCTGCACTGTGACTCGAATAACATAGCGATCCCATGTAGAAGAGGCCGCAAACCTAGCAATAGCTGCAGATCTCGACAAATATGAAAGTCACAAGATGATTGGTACCGGAAAATTCCCACAATGTACATTGGAATCGGGGGAATAAGACCCAGTCTGATGACCATAGGCGTACCCAGTAGACAATTGGCAGCTGCCCCCTTTGCTCGCCTGGCTACGGCAATTCTGATGACTGTGAGCTCAAGGACTAAAGGTAGAAACAGAATGGCACGGCGACCGTGGCGGTGACCGCCGCTCAGAGAGTTTCCCATACATTTAATTTCTCCCCAGGCGGCGCGGACAAATTAAATGTATGGGAAACTCTCTGAGCGGCGGCCACCGCCAAGGTCGCCGTGGCATTCTGTTTCTACCTTAACTTAGTCCACGGACTAATAACACGCAGTCCGACGAAAGGTTTTGTTTATAAATTTTGTTTTTGCACCTAAAAAAACAAATGGGGTGCGACTAAAGGATCAGTTCACGACTGGCAGCCCCGTTTCTACAGGAATCCTTTAATTTTTGGACTACTCATCTGTAGGGTAGTGCTTTTGCTAGTTACTTACTATTCATGTTGAATATGAAATCAGAATAAAACTATCAATGTTAAATGGTGACATTTACCATTAGTTAGTTTGCTTGTACGACCACAGTACACAAGTCTCAAGGAAGCACGTATACATCCCAAACGCAACATTTCTATGTGATAAAAGAGTTCCAGAGCTGCGTTTCCACTTGGCCTTTCGCCAAAGATGTTTCACATCTTTCCCGTGCACTGGGTACACGCGTGTTTTTTTGCAAAGTGGCTTGGCGGTTTTTATAAGTAACTTCAGCAAAGTCGGATAACTCATTTCCAATGATCATGTCATTATCCACAAGGTCGTCAGGTACGACATCAAACCCTAAAATGAATTCCAAATCATCAATAATTACCTTCGTGGTGAATCGACCTAATGTTTTATTTCCAACGGATCCTGCACCATTGAAGGGAATAGTTATTTTATCCAACTTCGGAGCACCTAATTTAACGTACAATGTTGCCTTCAGAAGATGTAAATCGCTGCCAGAATCCAATAACGCTTTGACGTTCAAGCCTAATATTTTTACCTCCTTGTATGCTTTCTTGTCAACTCATGGGAATGCGCCTCGTGTTTGTTCACTCATTGCAACAGTTGCAGTTTTCTTGCTACAATTGGTGGCAAGATGGCCAAATTCGTCGCACTTAAAACATCGTGGCCCCTTGTTTTTATTGGGACATTCACCACTCAGATGACCTCTGTTGCCACAATTATAGCATCTTCTTACTACGCCTCCTTCTACTTCGACCGGCCGCCTAGTTTTTTGTGGTACCACTGATACATTCCTTGAAGACTTCGCCGTGTTATTAACATTACTTCTCTGTGTTTCATATAAGAGAAATCTTTTTCTCAGCTCCTTGATGTTATTTGCACCGTATAGAATGGTCTTATTTGTTTCGCTATCCTGTACCCCGTCTATAATGTATTGAATTTGGGCGTCTAATTCAATCTTCGCATGACTTGCAATATTTAACATTTTGTAAATATACGTTTGATAAGATTCCTCTGGTTTTTTTTGTTCGTCATTAATTGATGATGTACCTGTTTGCTGTTTACAGTCTTCGCAAACTCCGTGCTTAAAGTTTTTTTCAAACTTTTCCATGTTTTAGTTCTGCACTCAAAGTTTACGAAAAGCTTTGCTGAGCCTCTCAGAAGCTTTCGTGCATAAATTACTCGCTGTGCATCCGTCCAATCGCACATCTCTGCAATCTCCTCAAAATTTTGCAACCATCGGGTTACATTTTCGCCACCGTCGCCTGAAAAAGTTTCAACCGCGTCTTCCACGTCTTTAAAGGTTAGAGTAGGTTGTCTCATTCGCCTTTTCCCTTCGTCCTTTTTACACTCGTCGTCTTTTTTGTGTTGGTCGTCTGTGGACACATATTCTGCATCTTCGTCTTCTTTGCCGTCGCTCTCACCGTCGTCATTAGTTTCCGGCGGCACGTCTTCCTCGCCATCCTCATCCCTCTCATGTCTATTTTCAGCTACGAGCGCGTCGCGCAGTCTTTCCACCAACGCAGGCTTATTCCCCGACACAGGGAGTTGTAATTCTCTTAACCTCTCTCCCAAGTCTTCCACTTTCATCGTTTCGGGAGTCTCCTTAGCCTCCGCCATTTTCCGCTTTGTTGTTTTTTTTTTAAATATTTTTTTTTCGCGACGTCTCTCTATTCGTCTCACTCTCTAACGCCGAACGCTTTGCCCCAAAAATCCCGTTATGGCAAATTCCGAAATCCGAACCGAAATCCCGGTTGAGCCCCAACTTTATAGGGATTTATCTATCTTCTTCTATATATATAAAAGTGAAAGTATGTCTGTAAATGTTCAATAGACTCCGAAACCGCTCAACCGATTGGCCTGAATTTTTATATATAGGGGTTTTCGGGTACGGCGGGTGTTCCTACGCCGTCTATTTTGCTCTATCTCGAACACTTCGGGTGGCTGTAGTGTACCGATATCGGTAAAATTCGAACTTTTGTATGGGAGGTACTCTTCGAATTACAGCTAAGAGCTCAGATCCATATTATTTTGGTTTTTTCCGAAGAAAATACGTTTCCCGTATAGCGCATTCAGCACTCAAGCTCCCTTTCCGAAAAAAATACGATTCCCAAAGTTTCAGATGGGTCCGAGGTGATTTACGGGTAGTTGTCGTACAATTTTGTTGGAAAAAGTAGATTTTTCGCGAAGGGCGCCGTTAGCTGAACCTGAATTGAAATAACTTCTGCTGTCTCGACAACAAATTCAATAATCACATATTCAACACTTTTACTTTTTGAGCTGTAGCAACTTTACCTTTTGAAAGGTGTGCACTTTTTCCCACAACATTATTATTTTCTTCTAAATCTCATTCAATGCGTTAAACAATACTTTCGGTGTGTTAATTTGAACAGTGCTTTGATTTCTCTGCGATATACAGAAAACCAAATCAAACATAGCAACCAATCAAAAAACCTTCACTAAGTACTGTATTGTGATTTATTGTGATCCATTGTGCTCAGTGCGTGTAATTAATTCGTCTTTTTACATCGTATCCTCTATCATTAAACAAAATAGTAAATACTAACCATAATGCCACCAAAGAAAGCCTTAATTGGAAGAAAATCGAAACATGCAAGGCGAGAGGCAGCCATTAGAGCAACACAAACATCTGAGCAGCGAGCTGTACGGAATGAAAACATTCGTATCGCAAATGCTACGGCCAGAGCTGCGGAAACAGCTGACGGGCGAAACACACGACTGTTAAGCGATCGAATCGCACATTCAACTGCAAGAGCCGCAGAAACAGATGAACAGCGTGACGAACGTCTTCAAAATGGTCGCTTACGAAACATTCGATCACGATTAAGAACCGATTTGAAGTTGGAAGCATTCGATTACGATAAAGACTGCGATTAAAGTAACCATCGCGATGTGGTGATTGGACAAATGGATAAATTGTGTCCATTTTGTAATGCGTTGAAATTCGCGAAGGAAACGCCCGGAATGTGTTGCTCGAACGGTAAAGTGAAACTGCCACCACTAAATGAGCCACCTGAACCACTTCGAACTTACCTGTCGGCCACTACTGATTTGTCCAAACACTTTCTAAAAAACATTCGAAAATACAATTCATCCTTTCAAATGACTTCGTTTGGAGCAACAGAAATTGTCAGTTACGGCTATATGCCCACGTTCAAAATACAAGGACAGGTGTACCATAAAGTTGGCTCCCTTCTTCCGCTACCGAATGACAACTCCAAGTTCCTGCAAATCTACTTTATGGGTGACGACGATGCAGAAGCTGATCAACGTTGCGCTTTTTATTCCGCCACCAAACGTGAAATAATTTTATCATTGCTACGATTATTTCACGAGCGCAACCATCTGGTGAAATTATTCCAAACTGCGCTTGAGCGAATGCCAACGGATGATTATAAAGTCGTCATTAGAGCGGACAAAACACCATCAGGCGAGCACGAAAGACGCTTCAATGCTCCAACGATCGATGATGTAGCAATTGTAATGGTCGGAACAGAGTTTGATCGGCGAGACATCATTATCAACCGACGAAGTGCAGTTCTGCAACGTGTTGCTGAAACGCACAGATCGTACGACGCATTACAGTATCCGATACTATTTTGGCAAGGAGAGGACGGCTATCATTTCAACGTGATGCAAACCAATACTGTCACTGGTACAGCAACAACAGCAAAGGTGAGTGTTAATGACCTTTTCACGAAGTTCAATGTTGCGATAAGGTCTATAATTACAAATCATAAGTTTTGATTTCTTTAATTGTGCTGATGGAAGATTATTGCTTGCGACTATCGACCCTACTGCCCAGTTTTCATGATAATCGGTTGAACATATTGAAATTTTTTAAAGGCCACATATACAAAAAGATAGATAATAAAAAAAATTGCTTTATAGGTGTCCTCTATGGATTTTTATGCGCATCGTATCATGATTAGAGGCGAACCATACAATCACATCCTGAAGTGTCGTCAGCTTTTCCATCAATTCATCGTGGATATGTACGCCAAAATAGAGAGTGAACGACTTCTTTTTCTTCGCTTAAATCAAAAAAAACTGCGGGCCGAAGAATATATTCACTTAAGAGATGCAATCGCGAATGATGGAAACGTTGCTGATATCGGACAAATGGTACTGCCAGCTACGTATACCGGAAGTCCGAGGCACATGCACGAATATGCACAGGATGCGATGGCATACGTGCGAAATTTTGGACGACCAGATCTTTTCACCACGTTCACATGCAATCCAACGAAATCAAAGATTTACTGCTGACTGGCCAAACGTCTGCCCATCGTCATGATCTCACAGCAAGAGTCTTCAAGCAAAAACTAATCCGTCTGATGAATCTCATCACGAAAAACCAAATTTTTGGAAAAACACGCTGTTGGATGTATTCGGACGAATGGCAAAAAAGAGGTCTACCGCATGCTCACATATTAATTTGGTTGATGGAAAAAATCGTTCCAACTCAAATCGATAGTTTCATATCTGCTGAGCTACCCGATCCACAAGAAGATCCAATACTCTTCGACGTCATCAGTAAAAATATGATACACGGACCATGCGGAGCATTGAATCCGAGTTCACCTTGCATGAAAGATGGAAAATGCACAAAACGATATCCACGAGAGTTGCTTCAAGAAACACAAACTGGTGACGACGGATATCCAAAATACAGACGACGAACACCAGACGATGGAGGTCACACAGTAACTATCAGAGTGAACAATGTTGATATCGATGTCGATAACAGATGGATTGTTCCTTATACTCCTCTATTGTCGAAAACGTTCAAAGCACACATCAATGTGGAGTCTTGCATGTCAGTGAAATCGATAAAGTACATATGCAAATATGTGAATAAGGGCAGTGATATGGCAGTTTTTGGAATTTCCGACCGAAATGCAGCGAATGATGAAATTACACAATTTCAAATGGGGCGTTACATCAGCAGCAATGAAGCTGTTTGGCGAATTCTTGGTTTCAAAATTCACGAACGCTATCCAACTGTGGTACATCTCAGCGTTCACTTGTAAAATGGTCAACGAGTCTATTTCACGGAAGAAAACGCTCAACAGAGAGCTGTACAGCCACCGAATACGACATTGACTGCATTTTTTCGTTTATGTCAATCAAATGAATTCGCCAGAACGTTGCTGTATCACGAAGTTCCAAAATACTACACTTGGAATGCATCGAAAAGTGAGTTTCAACGAATAAAGCAAGGTGCGATTGTTCCCGGTCATCCTAATGTACGTGCTTCTGATGCATTAGGGCGAGTGTATGCCGTTCATCCCAATAATGCTGAATGTTTTTACCTCAGAATGCTGCTTCACGACCAACAAATGACCAACATTGGGATAAAACATTAACAGAAGCATCTGCAACATGTCATCCACAACAAATACGCACTTTGTTTGCTATCATTTTGACAACTTGCGCACCATCAGATCCAAGAGCTCTTTGGGAAAACCATAAAGAAAGCCTCAGTGAAGACATACTTCGACAAGCACGTACGATTAATCCCGACATACAGATTTCAGACTACATTTTCAATCAAGCGCTCATATTACTTGAGGACAAATGTGTTTCCATCAACAACAAAATGCTTTGTCAGCTTGGGTTACCTTCACCGGCACGTGGCAGAAACGATGTTCAGGATAGAGACGTATTACGGGAAAAACAATACGACGTTGAACAGTTGCGAGTTTTTGTTGAAGCTCAAAAAAGACGCTTAACTGATGATCAAAGACTCGCGTACGACACAGTTATGCAACATGTCTCAAACGGAAAGGGAGGACTCATTTTCCCTGATGCACCAGGAGGCACTGGAAAAACGTTTCTTCTGAATTTGATACTGGCCGAAATTCGCAAGCAGAATGGGATTGCACTAGCAGTGGCATCATCGGGAATCGCATCAACGCTGCTCGATGGAGGACGCACAGCACATTCAGCTCTCAAGCTACCGCTAAATTTACAACATGCCGAATCTCCTACTTGCAACATCGGAAAAAGATCAGGTATGGCGACAGTGCTGAAAACATGCAAACTCATTATTTGGGATGAATGCACCATGGCACATAAGAGAGCACTCGAAGCACTTGATCGTACTTTGCGTGATCTCCGAGCAAATAATCGTCTATTGGGTGGAGCTCTCATACTGCTAGCGGGCGATTTTCGTCAAACTTTGCCAGTCATTCACAGATCGACAGCCGCTGATGAGCTCAATGCTTGCCTGAAAGCGTCACATCTTTGGCAACATGTGAAAAAAATCACACTATCGACCAATATGCGTGTGCATTTATATCACGACGATTCTACGCAAACATTTGCCAGGCAGCTTTTGGACATGGGTGATGGCAAGTTTCCGATTGATTCTGCAACAAGTCAAATATCATTTCCATCAAACTTTTGTCAAATGCAGTCATCAATTCAGGACGTTGAAAAAAAGGTTTTCCCGAATATTTCACGCAACTACAAAAATCACGATTGGCTCTGCGAACGGGCAATTCTAGCACCGAAAAACGATCACGTCAACAGGATCAATGATCGCATTCAGCAGCAACTTCCTGGTCAACCAACCAAATACAAATCGGTCGATACAGTCACAGATGAGGATCAAGCCGTGAATTATCCGATTGAGTTCCTCAATTCATTGGAACCATCTGGAATGCCACCTCACATATTGACTCTGAAAGTTGGTTCACCGATAATACTCCTTCGGAATTTAGATCCGCCGAAGCTGTGCAATGGAACGAACTTGCCGTCAAAAAGCTCATGCCAAATGTGATCGAGGCAACAATCATAAGCGGCAAAAGTAAAGAAGAAGATGTGCTGATTCCGCGCATTCCAATGATACCCACCGATTTGCCTTTCAGCTTCAAGCGACTACAATTTCCAGTGCGCCCTGCCTTCGTCATTACCATAAACAAAGCGCAAGGACAATCTCTGGGTGTTGCAGGATTAAATTTGGAATATCCATGCTTTTCACATGGCCAGTTGTACGTTGCTTGCTCCAGAGTTGGAACACCAAAAAATTTGTTTATTTTTGCACCAAATGAAAAAACGAAAAATCTTGTATACCCCCTTGCATTACAATAGAAATAATACTTAACAGAATCCATAGGTAATTTTGGTCATACTTCAAATAAATGCATTTTGATTCTAATGTCCCAACTTTTATAGGAATAGTTTGTTTTTCGTGAATGGTTATGAAGAGTTTAATTTTGAAGATTTGCATTAATTTTAAATGATTTAACGTTGGTGGTTTAAATATGATACATAGGTAATTTTGGTCATACTTCAAATAAATGCATTTTGATTCTAATGTCCCCAACTTTTATAGGAATAGTTTGTTTTTCGTGAATGGTTATGAAGAGTTTAATTTTGAAGATTTGCATTAATTTTAAATGATTTAACGTTGGTGGTTTAAATATGATACATAGGTAATTTTGGTCATAGTTCAAATAAATGCATTTTGATTCTAATGTCCCAACTTTTATAGGAATAGTTTGTTTTTCGCGAATGGTTATGAAAAGTTTAATTTTGAAGATCATATAATTAAACGGCAAGCACTTATTTTGTGACACCATTTTACAGAGTTTAAACACAATTTATTCCCATATGAAACGTATGGCATCTGTTACATTTAATTCGCATATATGTATAAAGACCCAATTTTGAAACATGTGACATTAAGAGATAATAAAAGTTGGTTTTTTGTCATTGCTTTTTCCAACTATAAAAAATTTGTTTCATTTTTCAATTTAGTTTTATTGTTCTCGAAAAATTTTGATATTGCAGACTTCTAGATTTTCAATTAAAAAAAGCTATAGAAAATTGCCATCGAATTTCGAGTGCTGGATGCTGCTATTTGCATTAATTTTGAATCTTTTAACGTTCATGGTTTTAACAGAATACACAGACAATTTTGGTCATAGTTCAAATAAATGTATTTTGAATCTAATGACTTCAACTTTGATAGGAATAGTTGGTTTTTCGTTAATTGTTAAGAAGAGTTGAATTTTGAAGGTTTGGATTGATTTTAAATGTTTAAACGTTGGGTGCAGCGAGGCGCACCGAGTCCCAGCTTTCCAAAATACAGAATATAAGCGGTTCATTGAGACACTTCATCTGTGTATGAAAATTCATATCTCGAAAAATGCCATGTCAATGGATGGTTTTTATTGTCTCGATCAAAATGTCAGATCCCTAATAGTTATTTGGAATCAAAAATACCAAAAAATTGCCTTTTTCAAACTCTCCTACTGTACATTAAAATTCATATCACCTGATTACTACTATTGGTTTATGGGTGCAGCATAGGCGCGCCGGGTCCCAACTAGTTTTTTAAATAAGCAAAACACCGGCAATTAAAGTAAATTGACAATTCAGACTTTATTTATTTAAAAATGAAAATGAAAAGATTAATTCTACAAAAAAGAATTCCTGTACGCGCACGTCCTCCGTCTTTAAGCAATAGGCGTCAACTGCCTCGAATTGCAGCTCTCTTGTTTTTTCCTCTTCTTCGTTCTCTTCGCTCGACTTTAAATTGCTCTTGATCCCACACAAGTTTTTTTAGAGGGTTTCATAACGAATAATTTTCATTCATTTTTTTTAATTTCATTCACTACGAAGGGTCTTACAGCGCCCCGAAGGTATCAAAGTGACCGATTTTCTGAATATTTTTTTTAAGATTTTACCCCCTCCTCTCCCTAGAAATTCTCAATAACAGGTAGCAAGTAATAATAATGACTTTACGTTTTAAGAAATGTCGATGTTTGAGTAATGTAATAAAATTGTTTAGCAATTTATTGCGTTTATTATTGTTATGATATGTTTTACAAGGTTTAAAATAAAATTCTTTGAATAATAACATGTATTAGTTACTCCAATTTTTAACTTCCCAGTAGGAAGTTATTGTAATCGGTCCGAAAATCGGATTCGAAATTTTCAATGTATTTACACGTTTCAAGGTCCCAATAGCATTTTAAGCAAAAATTTGAGAAGAAATATGTGTGTGTGTGTGTGTGTGTGCGTACGTATGTGGTCATTTTTTCCTGCACGATTTCGCGCGAACCAAAAAAGATATCGACTTCGTTCAGGTGCAGTTCGAAGCGTGTTCAAGGAAATATGATCTGAAAAGATTTTCTTAAAAATTGGTCGAGCCGTTTTTTTGTTTGAACGACTTAAGTGATTTTTGTACCAGCACGATTTCGCGCGAACCAAAAACGATATCGACTTCGTTAAGGTGCCGTTCGAAGCGTATTAAAGGACATATGAATTGAAAAGATTTTCATAAAAATCGGTCGAGCCGTTTTTTTGTTTGAACGACTTAAGTGATTTTTGTACCGGCACGATTTCGCGAGAACCAAAAAAGATTTCGACTTCGTTAAGGTGCCGTTCGAAGCATGTTAAAGGACATATGATCTGAAAAGATTTTCATAAAAATCGGTCGAACCGTTTTTTTGTTTGAACGACGTAAGTGATTTTTGTACCAGCACGATTTCGCGCGAACCAAAAAAGATACCGACTTCGTTAAGATGCCGTTCAAAGCGTGTTAAAGGAAGTATGATCTGAAAAGATTTTCATAAAAATCGTTCGAGTCGTTTTTTTGTTTGAACGAATACTGGGAAGTTAATCTTGTGGACCGAAAGGGTCAAAAGCCACATCCCAACTAGTTTAAAATAATTTGTCAGGGCTGCGCAAAAAAGTGCTTCATTCAGTTATGCTAACTATCTAGCACAATACGGATGTATTGATTTTGTGAGAAAAGTTTGAATTACATATTTTAGTCAATTTCAAAATTGTTATATCAGTTTGATCTTAGTCAAATTTTCAAATTTATGAAAGTGTACTTAGTTATTCAGTTCTGCTATCTACCAAAATAGAAAATATTAATTCCGTGACGAGCTTTTGAAAGTTATTACTATAATTTTCAAGTGTTAATTGCAGTTTGTAGTTTAAAAGTTTATAAAAGTGTAGGTTGTGCTATCTGAACCGAAGGTAAATCGGTAACTGTGAAAGCAAAAGGAGTAAAATCATTAATTGAACGAAGCTAGTTTACACTCTAGTTGTTATAAAAATTATTCTGATAGTAGTACAGATAAGGGCGTTCGTTGTCATAGTAGCAGCAGCAGTTCAGTGTCTTGTACACTAGAAGCTCCTTTGATTAATTTTAATTTCCTTTCCAACTGTTTCATTTTCTCTGAGGCGATTATTGATCAATCAGAAGTGTCTCTAAATCGACAACGACGTGTCTGTAATGTAACTAACAATTCATTTAAAAATACTGTTTTGATTTTGACCATCTCGTACTTTGTAAAACATACCATAACAATAATTAAAAACTGCAATAAATTGCTAAACAATTTTATTACATTACTCAAACATCGACATTTCTTAAAACGTAAAGTCATTCATTCATTATTATTACTTGCTACCTGTTATTGAGAATTTTTAGGGAGAGGAGGAGGTAAAATCGTAAAAAAATTATTCAGAAAATCTGTCACTTTGATACCTTCGGGGCGCTGTAAGACCCTTCGTAGTGAATGAAATTAAAAAAAAATGAATGAAAATTATTCGTTATGAAACCCTCTAAAAAAACTTATTGTTGTTTTTTTTGTTAAAATTGAAGGAAAAAAAGTTATAGCCCTTAAAAGAAAATATTGTGACTAATTTTTGTGTTCTAAGGCTCATAACTTCTTAATTATCCAATTTACGACAAAAAAGCTTGTATAATAAATTGTAGATAATTTGATTTAAAACAAAAAACCTCCTTACAAATTTTCTGTAAGATGTACTGTTACGGAGATATAGTGGAAAAACCATTTGCACACCTTTTCCAAGAAGGCGGCCAAATGGGGGGCCGAGCCCTAAAACTCAAATTTAAACTTACACCGACCCCCCCCCCCCCTACACAACCCAAAATAAAAACCTTGTCCTGCATTTTTGCAATGTTAAAGTACTATTTCCATGGACTATATTATAATTATATTATAATTATGTATTTACGCCTAGATCTATCATTCTATCCAAAAAAATCTGATGGACAAGAAATATCTCAAAAATCGACCTCAAATCATTTATTCTGACGGCCTATAGAGATTTTTTAAAGTTTGAAAAATTTCTCGCGAGATTAAGGGGTTGGGGGAGGGGCCGAGACAAATCTCAAATCTCAATCTCAATCTCAATGGCAACGCCGCAAGTATTTGTAGATATTTTTTTTAAGTTTTTTTAGGGCTGGCAACCCCTATTTGCGGCCACTTTGACAGAGCCAATCCTATTGTATCTTGTAAAGAAAAAAATTAGCTTTAATTTGATATATAACTTAAGATGATACGTCATGAACGTATATATTTAACAGAGCTTATACCTGGCTTTAAAATACTTGCGGCCATATTTTAATAGGCAACCCGGCATAAATATATTTCTCTACTTAAAACTATCAATAGAAATTGCATTTTGATTAAAAAAACAGATGAGTGCAGAAATTTGCAGCCGGCACAGATAAGTAATATACAGATGCCCAGTCGAATAGGCGAAACGTGTTCCATGTTGCCGAAAGTGGTTAATCCAAGCAAAATATTTAAATGTTGCAGCCATTTAGCTGGCTAGAGGTTTGCAACTTTTGGTTGAGCTCCAGCCAGAGACACCAGCGTACAAGGCTACGGTTGCGAAGCAAAATAGCTACGTGGAGCGGGAGTGGGTGGTACACACAGAAGGAAATTAATGTCGATAGTGACGTCAATTCCTCACACTCTTCGTAGCTATTTTGCTTTTCACACCGCTGCTCTATGTTGCTGGAATTCAACCAAAAGTTGCCACGCTCTAGCCAGCTACATTTAAGACACTTGGCTGCAACATTTCTTTGCTACACAAAATTTAGTTGGCTAGAGAGGGAAAAGCTGGCTAGCGAACTGTTGATAATGGGACACGATTTTATACAGCGACTGGGCATCTGTATATTACTTATCTGTGGTTTTACGATGAGGCTACTATAATGTAAGACATGGCATAACTTCCCCCTGCCATTTTTTAAGATTTCCGGGGGTATGCAATCCGTCAATTCAACTACATTACTTTTATTAAAAAGTTTCTGCCGATCTAAATAGCCTTGATGTAGTTCAGCGACGGGTTTATCGATATCTGCAATTTCCGTGTCATCTTTGTCATTTGTCAAAATACCAGCGCCGACTCCAAATGGGTAGATGCAGTATCTTTACCATAATTTAATAAATTTTCAATATAAGCGCGATAATTGTAATTGTGGTCGGATGGAGCAATTGCCCAGTAGGACTTTTGGAAACCGCTGAAATTTCAATCAATTATTTCTTTGATAAAAATCGGAAGTTAATACAAAGTAATGCAACATGTAATGGCCTGCTAGATTTTATTCCTTGTAATAAAAAGAAAGGTCTTACCAGGGCGGACATTGCAATGTAAATGTAATGCAGTTGGTATTGCGTGCGGTAAGGTCTAGAGCTTGTGAATTGTGATTACCAAATCCTTTCCATAGCCATTACAAGTCCTACTGGGTGGTTTCCCATTCAAATATACGATGCACTGGCGAAATATGGAGTGTAAAATATTGGCCTGGAGCATCACCTTCTTTTGAATAAAGTTCTTCTTTTCCATCTTTTATTTTAGTTAATTGCAATTTTAAACGAAAATAGATGCTAGATAAGTCACGGCATGTATCTCCATGACCCAAGGTTACAAACTCTAAAACGGAGAAGTTGTCTAGTGAGGCTATTGGCTTACATGCTACTTCTTCTGTTTTCAAAATATTGCTCTGAACTGGTGGTGTGGAAAAAAGATCCAATTCCGATTTCATACATTCTTTGTACGTTATTATGTTTATTACTTATCAAAAATGTCCAGTATACGTTTACGCATCTTTCGTTTTGTTTTCAAAACTCTTGCTTTTATTCCTTTTCTTTGATTTTTAGTTTTGCAATTTCTCGTGTCTTTAGGTGTTTTGCCACGTCTCTTGCGTTTAAGAGCTGGTTTTATATGCAAGGTTGTAAATGGATTGGGTCTTTTTATACCTGCTCCACTCATACCGTCAAACACTTTATTTATACCTTTCTGAGCTAAATCTTGAACAGCAACTCTACCGCGTTCTTTTAAAATATCTTGAACTGATTTGTTGTTGATGTTTTTATCTGTATTACAGCTTGCCCTGTTTTTACAGCCTGTTGTGCTAATGTTTTTAATCCCGATGTAGCTAGAGGTTTTAAGTGTCGAAAAATGCACTGAAAAAGCTACCGATACCTCTTCCACGTTGATAAATAAGTGAACCACGATATAATTCTCCAACATCTGACAGACCCCCAGCGCTTTGTATTAAATAATAACGCGTATAATAGGAATTAATCTTGTAATTCTATATATGTATACCTACTATGCAAAAACAAGTTGTTGTGTAAATATTTATAGTTTTTATAGTCTCTCAAAATGCATCATTACATATGTAGGAATATAACTTGTTTTAAAGGCTACTAATTCACCTTGATGATCATTTACTTTTATAGAAATACTTTCTATAAACGTTTTTTCAATAGGACAGTATTCTATATGTTCAAATCTCAATATAGTACCACACTCTTGAATCGGTATAATTCCCCAGTAGGAAATGTAAGCATTACCGAATCGATTGAGTAGTGTCGATTTGTAATGTCAATAGGTTACATTACCAATTACAGAATCGATTAGTTTTACACGTAGATGTCCTAGGGTGGTAAGTACTTACAAGAGACATTACACGGAAGGGCTTATTTCAATATTGCGAAGTTGTTCCTGAAAACATCGATTAGCAGTAAGTTGCTTTGGAAGGCGTTCAATCGTACATTACAGGGAATCGCTTCTGTAATTTCTTACTTGTAATTAATATTTTCAGTGATTCAAATTCCACTTGCTTTTGAACATGATATAATCCAGCTATAGAAAGAAAGTAGTTCCATTTTAAGGAATACTGCATAAAATCCTCATAAAATAATACTTTTGTCTTATTTTGTTTTGAATTTTTTTAGTTTTCTAAATACCTAAGAAAAAATGACTACATAGTTTCATGAGAATTTTATACAGCAACGTAGCGTACCTCAAAATGGAACTATTTTCTTTTTATAGCATTAACTTGTTAAATATGTAGGTCCTTAAGGTGAAAGGATATTTAATTCATCACAAAGTAAAAGAAATATTCGAAAAATAAAGACATTTATTTCACATAAACAAAAACCGCTTTTCAAGCATAACAACAACAACAAAAAATAGTTTAAAATGTAAAAATTCGAAAAATCAACACATCTATTTCAAATATAAACCGCTTTTTAAGCATAACAAAAAAAATTAGTTTCATACCTAAATAAAAACCGCTTTTCAAGCATAACAAAAAAAAATAGTTTCATTTCTTAAGTTCTTGATTTTTTTTTTATTTTTTATGCATTCATTTTTATGATGCCTATTTTTAAATATTTTAAACGCCTTTTTTATGTCCTCTACATAGTCCAACATTGTGTATCCATCCTTTTGTAGTGATTCTGAAAAGTTATTATAAAGCAAAATGTAAATATGTAATCAAAACGTGTAATAGTAAACTGTTAAAATACTTACTAAATAACATAGAAATTATATTTTTGAAGCTTTTAAAGGCTTTCTTTCCCTGGACTCCATCAAAATTATAGTTCAATATTAAATTTTCCCCCAATATTCTATTGAACTTTTTTCTTATTGTTCCAGGTAAAATTATTTTTCTAACGGCAGCAACCTAAATGCAAAGGGAAATCAATGTAATAACATATTTCTTATGTACTTTATTATAACTTACAATACTTTCGTCGTTATCCTTAATTTCACTTTCAAGCTCCGTTAGTGCTTCTTCCGTTTCTAATGGGAATTTTCTGAATCCTGTGTCAGCATATTTGTTTTTAATTATCTCTTTTAAAAATACCGAAATTTCAGCCTGGATTTTTAGGATTTCTTCATTTTGTTTTTTTATTTCTTCGTTTTGTATTTTTATACTATTTAGTTCATTTAGCAGTTTTGTTTGTTCAGTGGATGTTGATGTTGATGCTAAAAAATATAAATTAATGTTTCAAAATTTTTATTTCTACATTAAACTTATTGTTATTATCACCAAAGAAAGCTTCCGGGTCAAGTGTTGCATTCATTCTGCGGAGTTTTCCAGGATAATAACTTCTAGCAATTATGTTTTCCTTTTCTTCTTCCATGTTCCTGGTTGTACAAAAATGATTTAATGATTTATTGGCGTTGATGTATTATGGGAATAAGTAAGAAATTTTCTTCGGCCGGTAAACACATGAATTTAAAAGCTAGTTGTTCCAACAGAAAGTTCTCGGTTTCATCAGATGTACTCCCATTGAATAAAATTATTCCCAAAGACGCTGAATCCACAGGCTCGTGAAAATAACTTTGAGAGTTTAAAATTCTTTTTCCAATAATATATTTGCTTTCATTTTCCGAAAATCCAATTACTTGTATAGGTATGAAAGGATCTATGCAAATGTAATTGTCAGGTTTTGTTGTACTTATATATTCTGATTCTGATTCATAGCATACTATATCTCCATGGGCATTTTTTTTAAAACGGCGTTTCTTATTATGAAGTTTTAAATTTTCATTCCTATATCTATTGCGGAGTTGCTCTAAAATTTTGGAGGGTCTTTTAATTTTTTTTTTGATATTTTGCATAATATTTTCGAAGTTATATGCACTGAAGGTGTTTATGTGTCCAATTTCCTTTATGCATTTAGATAAGTGGAGCAAGCCATGTACATTATATGTGATACTGTTGGGGCCATATATTGTTGGGAAATATTTGACGAAATCTCTAATTAATTCATGGGCAATTTCAAGATTGGCAGCATAAGTCTTTGGGCATGACATCAGTCGATAGGCACAGAATAAAAGTAAAAAATGATAGTATTGGTCGCTATCAAAAAATTTTTTAAAAGCAACAATACCTGTATAAAGTATCAATTGCCTGAATTCTGTAGCCTTAAATCTCATGACTTCGTCTAAAGTTCGCGGTTTTCGGCTAAATTCTCTCGGAATGTAAGGTGCTAATGAGGTCAATTTTGTACTTAGCAGTTGTTTTTGATCTTTGCTTAACTTGGTTTTCGCTTTCCTATTAAGCGTAAAAAGTATAATTTTGCGTGCTACACCTAAATCAACCAAATTTTTTTTTTTTTTTTTTTTTTTATGTGGAAGACTAGAGCTCAGGGAAAGCCCTTTGTACTGTCGACAATCTATTTTCTTCGTATAGAGTGCAATGTCGAACAGCAAGCTCTAGTCGATAGATAGTGAAGGGGAAGAGAGAAGTAGGAAGGAACTGCCACAACCACCTAACCCCAACTATTTCTATCGCGACTCTGGCATCGGGGCAATGAGAAACAACTCGCTGGAGTGTTATGCCTCCCTGAAACAAGTTGAATCCCATCAACCAACCGATGACATGCGCTTGGTGGAGCAGGGCAGTGCTGGCGGAAGGCATTGGATCCAACGGAAAACATGAAACCATGTCAATATTTAAAGTTTCGAATAAACTTACTTTATTATGAAAGCAAATGTTATGATGGTTCAGATCTTCCCTCCGTTTAAAACTTTCCTTGGTACGCAAATTTCCTACATCTGTGCTATAGGTCATAACGTAATCAATTCTTCTTCCAATTTGTGTGCATTTGCTGCAACCATACGAGGAATTATGACCAACTGTCCCGGTTAGAAAAGCACGCGCTGGTGCATCGCAAATGAAAGCCCTTAATTTCAAATTAATTTTTTTATTAGACACCCACAAACCATCTCCCAGCAACTTTTTCATTTCTTCCACAAAGTCATGTAGATAGGTATCTACATTGTAGGGTTTTTTTCGCCAAAATATGCGCCAATAAGAAACACCTTTATATTTTTTATATTTACAATCTTCCCTAATATGGGCCACAGAGATTTTCTAGAACTTTTAAATAATGGTAGACCGTCTACGCCAATGTCTATAATTATTTCATCATAAGCTATGATAATATCATAAATTTTTTTAAGTTGGTTTTCCAGTCCAAAATGATAATATTGGCCAGGAGGAGCTGTCCTTATAATAATTTTTTCATCTGTATTTCCCAGGAGACTGCTAACAGTCGCAGGAACTGATAAGCCTTCAGATTGAAGAATTTTAAGAAGCGCCTCACAAGTTTTCCTGGGTGGATTATATTCTCCATACCAAGCTGATAATTTCTCTTTTAGAGTTTTCTTCTTATATGCATCCTCATTCCTCTCGTTGTTGCTTAAGCTGACAGGTTGATCATTTTCAGGAGTTACTTCACCTGATAGCAAATTAGCATTGCTATATGATTCATTTTCCGCATTATTATGCAGTCTTTTCATAATTTCCTCCCTTTCTTTTTTCACCAATCTACGTAAATGCCTTTTACTCATAGTTCAGCCGTACGAAGCTCTTTATGTTACACTAAGGAAATTTATGAGAACATAAGGCAATAAGGGTTTTAAAAGATTTATTTTCGGCTACGATTTAAAGGGGCGGTAATATGTTACAGTATCGGTCAGTATGGAAATACAAATTGTATATTCAATAACGACAAAATATAAGCAGTAAAAAAATGAAAACAAAATATAAAATGACTTGAAGTGATCTGAAGTCAAAGATAACCAAAACAAATTTATGAGAATTTTAGCAACTTTCTTAAGGAATTTTGATTCCATTCCAACGGAATCTAAATTGGGCAGATTACTAGTTACATTTGACGGCAACAATTAATTTATTATTATTGTAAAAATAGTTTTTTACTGGCCAAATTAATTAATTACTAACTGCCCAATGTAACAGCCCAGATATTTCAAATGTACTCTTAATTACTTCGTAATGTAACATTATATTCTTAATAAATTATATATATAATAAATAACAAAAATAAATAATGCTTACCTTAAAATTTTATGAAATCACGCGAGCACTATTCACTGCACGAAATTCGCTTCAAGACTGACGATGACGACGCAAAGTCGCAACAAAACCAAAAACGTGAAAATAGTTAACTGTTTACTCATTACATCTTCACTTACCAGACATTACATTTGTAAAAGGTACCTTCAGCACGTTCTGACATGTTTCATTCTCGCCCGACTAAAGTTTAGTTATTACCTATTCGCTTCTTAGTTATTACAAATAGAAGAACTTACTTTCTTTGATTTTTCATGCATGAATTCTCTGATTACCCCATAAGCGCTTGCAGTATTTCCTACTGGGTCGTAGATATCTTACTAGTTTGTCGCCTATAGCTCTAGGTTGAATAATATCAGTGTATATATGTATTATATTTTTCTCAGAGCAATCTTTTATAGTTTCTTGTGTACTTCTTGGTAATCGCTGTGTCAATTCTTTAATTGTTGTATCGAGAGAATTAATGTTTTCCATTATTGACCTGTGCTCTTGTTGTAATCCCGCTGTGTCAAATAACTCTTTTATTTCTGCCAACAATGCATCAGGAATACACTCTTGTTTTCTGGTGTTTGGAGGAATACATCTGTGATGAACTTTGACAGATTATCTATATTTGTATTAATTGGTACTGCTATGGATAAATAGTCGCCCGAGCTTTGTTTTTCATATGGGACCTGAAAATTTCACTGTTTTTATTTATTTTTCGTTGCTCGTGTGCTTTTGCTTTGAGTGAATCCTTCTTCAGTCTATTCAATATTTCGAAAACTGTATTTTTAATTTCAATAATTCGTTTATGCTTTTTTCCTCGTTAAGTTTTTTATCCTCAAAGTGTCTTCTTCTTTAACGGCTCTACAACCGGGATCCAGTCTTGGCCTCTCGCAACTGTTCTCTCCATCGGTCCCGATTCTGAGCCGATGTCATCCAGTTTGGCATTCCTAAGCTCTGAGCGTCCTGGTCTACGCCATCCTTCCAGCGGAGATTGGGTTTCCTCACTGTCGCACCCCATAGGTCTTACCGCAGAGAACTTTCCGAGCAGGCTCATCTTCACTCATAGATGTCCTGCCCGCCGGAGTCTACCGAGATATATTTTCTTAACATCTATGTCGCGATAGCGCTCGTAAATCTCGTCATTGTAGAGTCTCCGGAATCGTCCTTCCTCACATCTGGGGCCAACAATCCTCCGAAGTATATTTCTTTTGAATACCGCCAAGAGGTTAGAGTGCTTTTTGCTAAGCACCCACGTTTCGGATGCATTTGTGAGGACCGGCAAGACCATCGTCTTATATAGTAAAAGTTTAGACGTTATGGTTAGATGCTTGGATGAAGAGCCTTGACAGACTATAGTAGGGGTTGTTGGCTTTTAGCAGTCGTGCGCGTATTTCTGGTTCCATGCTATTGTCGGCTGCTACTATTGACCCAAGTTAGGTAAATGATTTTACCACATCAAACTCGTGTTCCTGTACCTTGATTGTGGGGCCAATGTTAGGTGTTCTTGCAGACGAGGCCACCATGTACTTTGTTTTGATTTCGTTGATGTGCAGTCCCAGATTTGCTGCCGCCCGCCATTTTTCCATAGCCTGCCTCCAAGTGGAAATCTGATCGGTTGTTGATTTTCCTGGGCTGAACCCACGCTGGTATTGGCCTATGATGTTTGTAGCGTAAGGGGCCATCCTGTTTTGTAGGATGGGGGAGAATATCTTATACGCGGTACTCAACAACATTATACCACGATAATTTCTGCACGTTATGATATCTCCTTTTTTATGTACCGGGCAGAGGATGCCTTTTCTCCAGTCTTCTGGCATCGCTTCGTGCTCCCATACTTGCACAATTAGTTCATGAATCGCTTGGTGTAATGTAGGCCCTCCATATTTAACCAGCTCCGCAGGGATGCCGTCTGCACCCGAGGCCTTGTTGTTTTTGAGCCGGGTGATGGCACTGCTAACTTCTGCTAAGCTTGGTGGTGACAGCATAGCATTATCGTATTTGTCTTCGCGTTCTCGTGTTCTCTTGGACTGCTGCATTACTCGGTACGCAGCATTCTTACGTTCAGTTCCCAGCTTGCATTCATTATAGATCCAGTCGTTCCGATCTCTACGACTTCTGCCTAAGGTGGAATTAGTGATGTACGATTCTGTATCGATTTTAGAAAAAATCGACTTTTTCGTCTAAGAAAATCAGGATTTTCCGATTCTTTTCCAGTCAATACGATTTTAGATAATCGATTCTCTTTTGGAGAATCGTAATCATAATATTACAAACTATAGTATTATAGTTTATGTGCAGGGCCAAAATATCAAAGAAGTACAAAAAACCCGCATAAACGAGGTCGTGACCGGGCCATTTCTGTTATTTTGGTCTTGATTTTGGGATGGAGTTTGAGGACTGAACCATTTCGGACTGTTTAGGCCAGTTTCAAAATCTGCCCTTCCCATCGTCCTTTCTCACCCTCTTCTCCACAAACGAACGTTTTCAGTAAATTTTTGTTGGCTGGTTGTCGGTTGTCAGAAACACTGGCCTTAACAACACTGTGTTTTAGATGCCTTTAGTGAATTAAAATTAAATTATTTTTATTGATTTAGTAATGAAACATACTTTTCTTTGTTTTGTTATATTTAATAAAATTAATTCAATATTTCTTTAAATATTTTACTCGATTTTTATAAAATCGATTTTTAAGACAATTTTATCGAAAAATCGATTTCATTAAATCACAAATCGGTTCTGAAGATCGATTTTATATTTTTAAAATCGCCCATCACTAGCATGGAATCAGCAGTACTAATGGCAGTATTTTTAAGGCGGGTCCAGCTCTCGTCGACGCCAAGCATCTCAACCCCAGGACTTGCTATTCTGAGCGCGAGTTCTGACGCCTGACCGTAGCTGTTTCTGGCCATTTCATTGCGTAGTGCGTGTTGATTCGAGCCTGATCAGCGGACACAAAGCTGTTCAGCGTTTTATTCCGCTCTCGGAGCACCATACCAACAAGATAGTGATCCGAATCGAAGTTGGCACCTCGATACGTTCGTACCGTCATCAAACCCGAGAGGTGCAGCGGTCTATCAACACATTGTCTATTTGATTGCGAGTCGCTCCATCAGGAGATATCCAGGTGGCTTTATGGATATCTTTACGCTTAAGTTCTTAGTTGCTGCCATCTCTATAACTCGCTGTCCATTGTCATTTGTGTTCTCATGCAAGCTGTGGGTAACGACATATTGCCTGTATACCGACTCCCGGCCTACTTTGGCGTTCAGATCTCCCAGTATGATTTTTATATCATATCTGGTAGGGCATTAAGTTCCCGTTCAACTACTTCGAAAAATTTTTCTATTTCATCGTACGGGGAGACTCTTCTGTAGGCCCGAGAACGTTTATGAGGCTGATGTTCTTAAATTTGCCTCGCACATGAAGTGTACATTCTTTGTTTATTGCTGTACAGCCTTTCGTTTATTGCTTTAAAGCCGATAATTGTAGGCTTCATTCTTTTGCTGACTATAAAACCTACCCCGAGCACATGGTGTTTTTTCTGTCATATTCAGGTTTTTGCAAAACACCATTACATGTCCATCGCATCTCCTGAATGGCGGTAATGTCGGCTTTACATGTTGACAGGGTATCGGTTAGATGTTATGCAGCTCGAGTTCTATACAGAGTTCGTACGTTCCATGAGAAAATTCTTAAATCATTTTGCCTTTTTCGTTGCCGTGGTCATCGTCGTTTTTTCCAGTATCCGAGGCATGTTGCTCGTTCCGTAATAATTATTTTTTACGGGTGAGGTTATTAGCCTCCCGCCAACCTTACTTGGAAGGGACTAGCCCGGTCATATTAGCCTATCCTCTCTCACTGGCCACCGTCAAAGTGTACATTAGCTAAAAGCAATGTCATGAGATCTTTAACATTCAAGTGTGAGGGTAGTGGGTTTTTATTTTTATCGTAACGCCCAATTCCTCTAAACGGAGTTCGAACACACCAAAAAAGGAGCATCATTACCTTTTTTCTCTTTATTTTCAGCTGTTTTTATACTAGGCGTTGGATGTATGTAGTTATCTATTGAACCTGTAGCGGTCACTATTTCCGGCGGCCATAGAACCGCCGCATCCAAATCAACAACTTCCGCCGATCGTGTCCATCCAGTTCTACTACCCAAGTCATGGTGATCGCACCCCAGCTGACTCCGAAAAAAGCGATTCGTGTCCGGGTTAAGTTAATTCAATAAAACAATTAGTTAATAAAACAATCAACAAAATACTAAAATAGTTTTCAGTTTATTTAATAATTTAATAAATAAATAAAGTGGAAATCGGTATATTCGAAGCCGACTATATAATTCCGACAGTGGTGACCCCGAAGTTTTTGGAAATAAAATTGAACTTAAATTAAAAAAATAAAAAGTGAAAAACTAATAAAGAAACATAGAAAACAACGTTTCATTGTAAATCGTATTCTTTAAATAAGAACTATTGAAAAGTCTTTTCAACCGGAGTAAATAACCAAAAAACAAAAAAACGACACGTGCTAAATCAAAACGGTGTGCATAAAGGTGCATTTCGTAAATAGCGAACAACGAAGCCTACAGCCAAAAATCAAGAGCCAAACAGAAAATAGAAAGCTATCTGTACAGGTTAGGTAGGAGGCACACAGATGCAGATGAAAAGAAATTAGGAAGGAAATTGCGGATCTTCACGACCACGCGGAATTCCACCAGCAACGAACAAAAATTCATAAGTTAAGTAAATTTCTAATAAAAAGTTTTAGAACAGGTAGCTCATCTAGACTTAAAAATATTTTAGGTACCCAATACCCATATAATAGAAGTTGTAAGGGAAGCAAAAAAGAAAAATTGCATTAATATACGAACAATAGGAAAAAGAAACAAAAGGCGAATCTGCCCAGAGACAAATGCTGGTTTACAGGAGAAGTTCGAATTAGCACAACGCAGTGAGTAAACGTTAAAGTGAATTCGTGCATTTTAAATAAAAAAGTTGAATTCGTGCATTAAAAAAAACAAAATTTCGTTGCAAGACCTTCCTCTTTCATAATTGTCTCTATTATAATGTAGTGAAACTTTTGCTTTGATATACCTATCAGGAACGACCGTCTATTATTATTGTAGTATAAATGAAACCGATATTTATTTTCGTTCGTTGTTTTCACCAAGTGTCCAAACGTTACCCTACGACACACTTGCGCGTAATTTATAATTGAATTTAGATGTGCCAAACGAGAAATTGACATAAAAGAAGCATTTTGAACAATTTTAATGCAGAATTTTAACCCGGATTCTGTGATTACATATTTATATATAAGTTAATTTGTTGGTGCATAACAGAACAGTGACAGTAGAATAATCATTTACGAGAAAGCTGGACCAAATTCCAATTGGGGGCTCACCTAAAAAGAAGTAGAGTACCTTAGGTAGCTTCTTTGTGACTTGAACTGTAGTACAGGAAGGTGGATTTACAGCACTTAACGAAAGCTATGATTGTGTCTCCGGCTTAGGGTTACTCGCATACCAATACTGGCATGGAAGAATCATATAATGCCCGGGCTTTTGTTTTAACTTGCCTGGATACACTTTTCTATTTTATTAGCGGTCGTTACAACAATAGTGCGGATAGATTGTGAAACTCTCTGAAACTCTTTGTATCTTTAGTTGCCTTATTGCGCATAGTTATTGTTGGTATTTATCGCATCCGTAGATTTTTGGTGAAATTTGTTTGGGATAAACTTTTTTCGTTCTACATGAGATTGTTGAGCGGCGCACACATCCTCAGGTTAGCGCATCCCAGTGGGAAAAATTGCGAGCGCTGTTCAGAGGAGCTTACTTTGAGCGCTGTTAAATATGCTCCCGAGGGAGCATTACCGGAGCTTTCATAAATTTTATAGAACGAAGAAAATGAGCGATTACCTTGATGACCATAAAGGGTGGCATTGGCATTCTCAATGGACTGGCTCTCGTTCGATACGAAGGACAAGCAGCTTTTAAAGTGGTTAGAATTTAGTTGGGGGACTGCTTTGATAAAACCACACTCGCGCTTGGAAAGGAAAAGGCAATAGCAAAAGATAAACAAAATAAAAGCTTTTCGATACCCGGATCACATATCCACAGGCGTCCATGAAAATTCTTTATTAAAAAGCTTTTTTATAATGCTCCTAGAATGCCTTTGAAGGAGCATAAAAACGTATGCTCCCCTGCAATGACATGCAATGTTAAAAAGTATATGGAACTGGAGCGTAACGGGAGCGCTGTAAGCTTTTTAAGGAGTGCTCAAACAGCGCTATTGGAGCCCTCCATTTCCCGCTGGGATATTTCTGAGACGATCAGCCGATCTCGTTTTCCTCTCGTGTTCGAAGCTTTTGTTTAGGTTTAGTAGGTGAAAAAACGTAAAGATTAGTCATTAGGCGCGTTTAGGCCGAAGTTAATTTAACTGAGCTAGGCAAGTTAACAACGACATAAACAGCAATTTGTTTAGCGCTGTTAGCTAACTTATTTCTGCTTTTTGGCTTAGCTAAAATTTAGCACAGCCAAAATGAATTGACGTTTGCTTGTAATTTTTTGTTGTGTTAAGCTTGGTATATTATTTTAAATAAAAAACCCGTAAAATCGTTTTTGAATCGTTTATTCACGCACGTACAATCAATCTGACATTTTTATATCGTCTGAAGTTAGTTACATTTTATGTTAATAGTGATGCCCTATTATACAGCGGTTTATTCCGTAACAGCTCGGTCTTCCTGACAAGCTGAATCGTCTCGATTCTCGGTTGGTTTGTCATTCTCGTAGTCGTCTTCTTCATCCAGTAGTTCTTCATCGAAGCCTTCGCACCATCGTTTCATGTTGTCCGATGAGTAGATCGAGTTGAATTTCCGTTGAGTCCGTTGAGCTTCTGGAATGTCTTCTATTACATATCGGTCATGTTCTAGTACCTTGGTGACAATGTAGGGACCCTTGTATTTCGGATCCAATTTCCGAGACTCGCCTGTAGAAATAGAAGGTCGATCTATTAGGACGAGTTCCCCAATGCTATATTTCTTCGGAGGAGAATGTTTCGAATCAAATCGGCGTTTTTGGTAGAGTTGCGACTTCTTAATAACTTCTTCCACGTCCTTCCGTAACTTCTCTAATTCGTCGACCAATACCTGATCGTTGCTGTGTAGTGCGAGTAACACTTTATTTCCCAATGAATCTCTGGGTTGAAATCCAAAAAGTAAGTTATGAGGAGATTGCTTCGTAGTGTCGTTGGAGCATGAGTTCATACCCCACTGGAGTCTATGAAGATGTTTATCCCAATCTTCCGAATTGCTACTCATAGTTGACAAAGCATGGAGGATCGTCCTGTTGCAGCGCTCGATCTGTCCATTTGCCCTTGGCGTTCTGACAGCGGTCAATATGTGGTTGATGTCATTATTACTGCAAAAATTCTTAAACGACTTAGAGGTGAAAGCTGTGCCTCTGTCAGTAATAATTCTAGCAGGAGTTCCAAAATATCTAAATATCTCGTTTAGAGTCTTAATTACTGGTTGCACTGATGTATTACGTACTGCCTTTAAGATGATGTATTTCGTGAATCCATCGATGATTCCTAGCACATGTGTACATCCTCCACTGCTTTTAGGGAAGGGACCTAGCTGGTCCATGTGTAATGTATGAAATGGAGTTGGAACCTTTTCGATGCAATGGAGCTCTCCCTCTGATTTGCCACTAGGTCGCCTATGATAAGCACATTCCACACAAGACGCAAGGTAATTTTTTACTTTCTTCTTTATTTTGGGAAACCAATAGTCCCTCATTAGAAGTTCTAGTGTTCTATTTTGGCCACAGTGCCCCACGTCATCGTGACAAGAGCGGATAATGCGTCCAAGCGCCGGAGCAGGCACTACCCATCTTAAGTTACCATTAAGATTCCTGTAGAGCCGATTTCGTTCCACCACAAAGTGTTGATGAATTTGCTTCTCCTCGTTACTCTCTGCCTTCCGTTCCAGAATCTGCACAATATGTTTCAACTTAGGGTCCTGCAGTTGTATTGTCATAAGCCAATCCTCGGTATCTATTTCCACTGGAAAAATCTTAAAACCGGCAACATCACATTCTGATGATTCATCGTGAGGATTTCTACTAAGACCGTCCACATGTGAGATACTCTTTCCTTTTCTATAATCAATTTCCAAATCATATTCCATAAGCTGCAAGAACCATCGAGCGATCCGAGGTATTATGTTTTTCTTGTTTAAGGTTGCCTTTAAGGATTCACAATCGGTAATGACTTTGAAGCGTTTCCCTAGAAGATAAGCTCTGAATCTGGCTACTGACTCCACAACAGCTAGCGTCTCCAGCTCGTAGCTGTGATAATTTCGTTCGAGGTTGGTAGTTTGTCTACTAAAATAAGCCACAGGACGAAGTTCGGTATCCGTATCCCGTTGAAGGAGAATTCCTGCCAACCCTAACGAACTCGCATCCGTGTGAAGTTCATGCTCTCTTTCAGGATCGTATAGTGTGAGGAGAGGTCGTGTAGTCAAAATGTCCTTTAGTTTGTCAAAGGCTATCTCCTGTTCCTGTGTCCATGAAAATGGGGTATCCTTCTTAGTGAGAGCTGTCAGAGGTTTAGCTATTAATGCATGATTGGGAACAAATTTCCTAAAATAACTAGTAATTCCCAAAAATTGCCGAAGTTCATGTAAATTCTGTGGTCTTGGAAAATTTCGCACAGCCTCAATTTTCTTATTATTCGGACGTATTCCATAAGCATTTATGTCATATCCTAAAAATTCTAACTGCTCCTTAAAAAAGAATGACTTTGTAAGTTTCAGTGTTAGTCCTTCCTTAGAGAGAATTTCTAAAAACTCCCGAAGTATTTTCATGCCCTCGTTAAAGTCTCGACATGGAATGAGAACGTCGTCCATATACACTAGCAATCGTCCGGTAGTCATTTTTCGTTGGATGTCACTCATCATTCGTTGAAAACAAGACGGCCCATTTGATAAGCCGAATGGCATCCGCTTAAATTCGAATTCGCCGTCTGGTGTCACAAATGCTGTAAATTTTCGACTCTGTTCAGATACTGGGATCTGGTAATAGCCCGACGCCAAGTCCAAACCTATAAACATAGTGGCCCCCTGAAGCTGCAACAATAAATCCTCGATGAGTGGTAAAGGGTGTTTATCCTTAACCGTAATAGCGTTGAGGCGACGATAATCAATGACCATGCGGTCTCCTCCATCCTTCTTCTTCACAAGTAAAGCAGGTGATGTATATGGTGAATTGGATGGCTGGATAATGTCGGCCTCCAACAATTCCTGAACCATTTGTTTTATTATTGCCCGTTGTGTATAAGCCAATCTATACGGTCGTGAACTGATGGGATCATTGGACTTCACAGAAATTTCCAACTCGTAAGAACATGTACGTCCTAATTCTGCCACATTTGTCGCGAAACAGTTTTGGAATTCGTTTAAGAGTTCAATGAGCTTATGAGACTGCTCATAATCAAGTTTTCCACAACTCACATCCTTGAGAAGAATTCTCTGAAACGATTTGGCTGCCTGGTCTGTAAACGGCTGCCTGCTACTATTTGTGATCAGGTTATTGGATAAACCCGAAGCTATCTTCCTAAGAGAGACTGGTGCACTGCTCTTCTCAATAGACGTTTCGGCATCGCTTGTTATCTCGAATCTATTCTCACCTCCATGCAAGCAATGTTTTTGGTTATGCTGACCTGTAACGTTCGTATCCTTGCACTCAATTTCCTTAGAAGCAAGTTGTTTCTTTGCATTATAAATTCTGACGACTCCTTCGTTTTTTGACATATCGATATTGGGTAAATTCAAGAAATTTTTTCCTATAAGAATAGGTCGCGAGAGAAGTCTATCCTCCACAGCATACAATTCAACGGTGGCTTCCGCCTCGTCTACCTGCAAATGCGCGACAATTCTACCCAATGTGTGACACGTACCGTCTGCGAATCCAAAAAGCGGTTTTGTGCATTGATCTAGAGGCAATTGCAGCGCGTTCACCACTGACATTCTCACAAGTGTGACTTCACTGCCTGAGTCAATATCCCCTGTGGTGATAAACCTCTTATCCAGAATGATGTTCTTCTCAAATTCATCCACAGTTATCCGTGAAACAGTTGCGTGTTTGGTTTGGTTGCATTCCGCCTCAACGTGACCCACCTTGTTGCACACTCTGCACCTCTTATTTTTCTGAGGTCGTGGACATTCTCTGGATAAATGTCCCACTTGGTTACAATTGTAGCACTTTACCGGCCTCGGAATTCTTCTGTCATAAGTGTCTCTAGCATTACTACTGCTGACTTGTTTGTCAATGACATGCTCGCTGTTGCGCTTGTTTGAAAAACTTTTCACTTCCTGGTACCACTTTATCTGATTTAGCAACTCATCAGTGCTGTTGCACTTGTTCAGTGAAAGGCCCTTTCTTAAATCTTCATCGTCTAAGCCGTTGATGATATATTTCGTTATCGATTGGGTACTGAGATTTGCTCTAGCGGCAATAGCCAGCATTTCATAAAAATAACTTTCAACGTTTTCCGTTGCCATTTTCTTCCTTTTCATCAGCTTCATGTGGATATCCGCTTCGTCCGCGTACGATGGAAAAGCGATGCAAATATCTCTCTTTAACTGCTCCCACGTAACTATGTTGGTGCCTTTGCTAAGCAACCAAAACTTTGCAGCCCCTTGGAGTTTAGTTGAAGCTGTAAGTAGAGTTATTTTGTCCGTCATATTGTATATTATCCTCAAATTGTCCACATTTTGCACCCATAATTTCGCTGATATAGCATGTTTTGCTGCTGGGTCGAATTCTGGAACCAATAAACTAAGGTCAGTGAAAGGAAGGCATGATGAGGCACCAGCTAGACTCGTACTGTTAACCTGTAAAGAACCAATTTGTCTTTTAATTAATTCTAATTCTTGCCTCAATACTTCCTTTTCCCGTGTCAAAATCTCGATTTCGCGTTGCTCTAGAGATGATAAACGTAATACACTGCGATCTATGTGCTGCGTCGTCGTATTTTTGCGTGCCCCGTTTTCGTTGGATTCCTCTTCCGATTTGTCCGCTTCAATCATGGTTGACGTTGTGATGAACGTTCCCGTGCGTCCTTCTATGAGCGAATCGTTGCCCTCTGCCATTTCAGCCACGATTTTATCTTTATCGTCGGCCATAATACACTGCACCACAAGATTTTTTTTTTTCGTTGTGTAGTCCCAATATTTGTCTAAAGCAAAAAAAAAGTTCGCGTGCAAAAACAAAATTGCGATTTTTCGTGACCATCCGTTTAAAACAATTTATACACGGACCCGATGATGATTTAACGAGCGATGTGTAATCATCCCACTTCTGAATTGTTAAGCTTGGTATATTATTTTAAATAAAAAACCCGTAAAATCGTTTTTGAATCGTTTATTCACGCACGTACAATCAATCTGACATTTTTATATCGTCTGAAGTTAGTTACATTTTATGTTAATAGTGATGCCCTATTATACAGCGGTTTATTCCGTAACAGTTGTAAGCAAATAATTTAGAAATATTTCAATACAGAATGAAGATTTTATTATTATTATTCATTTTTTAGCTTTTTATTATTTGTAAAATGGGAAATGTTATTATTTTTTCCTGTTATTAGCTGTAAAATGAGAATTGTCAAATGGCATGCCAGAAACGGTGCTAAGTTAACAGCGCTAATTTAACAGAGTTAAAATAACTCGGGCCTAAACGCGCCCATTGATTGTGTAATCACAGCTCATTTAACAATCTGAGAGCCAGTTGGAGGGAATACTGGCAGAGGCCTAACGCACACCACAGTAGTGATCATTTTTTTTTTAAAAAAATTCTTATTTTCCTTACGAAAAGGGAACCATTTTTCGCGATTTTTCACCAACGGTATCGTCGACGGCGCACGTATAGATAAAGGCTCAAAAGTCCCACCAGGGTAAACTCGGAAAAGCGGCAGACCCAGAACAATTATTTTCCTCCATAAGGTAAAGAAGTTCGTGCCAGCTGGTACCTTCTGGAAAAGAGTACCACGCCCGCTAGCACTATACACAAATCGAAGGACAAGAAGTGACACGGACTGAAAAATGGCAAACGACGAAAACAGAGAAATGAAAGCCAAGGGGGCGCCCGAAATGAGGAAGTATCACGAATATCCCTCAAAACTCCACCGTTCTGGGAGGAGTCGCCAGAAATCTGGTTCGCGCAAATGGAGGCGCAGTTTTCAACGTGTGGCATCTCAACTGATACTACAAAATTTAACCACGTAGTAGGTGCTATCGATGGAAGAGTCCTCCAACAGGTTAGAGACGCAGTATTAAATCCGCCGGAGTAAGACAAATATGGCAACTTGAAAATATGCTTATGATAAAGATATTCCGATTCCGATGAAGCCAAGATTTCCAAGCTGTTGAATGAGATGGCGGCACCTCGGAGGCCATAGCACCACGGACTCGTTACTACGATCTTTGTGGTTGAACAGGTTACCCCTTCAGGTGCGTGCGATTCTGTCAGCAAGCAAGGACAACCTAGAGACATTATCTTCTATGGCTGACAAAATTCTCGAGGTCAGCGATTTCAGCAGTGTAGCGGGGGTAAGTGAAAAATTACAGGGACCACCTTCACCAATGGCTACGTTGGAAGCTAAAGTGGACGGATTAGTGAAGGCCTTCTCGGCTATGCAGATTGGACGGTCTAGATACCGCCAACGCCGGAAACGGTCGAGGGAAAGCAGCCGAAGCCGGCCACGAGATTGGACTTGTTATTACCACCGGAGATTTGTAGATAATGCAACGAGGTGTAGAAAACCGTGCAATTACAAGAAGGGAACATCGTCGGGAAACGGACCGACCACCTAATCGGAGAGGCGACATTAGGTGGGGCAAAATGTTAGCGCCTTTTTATTAGAGATGAGCTTACCGGGAAGAAATTCCTAATTGATTCGGGATCAGATGTCTCCATACTTCCACTTGACTCAATAGATCGAAAGAATGTAAATCCTAACCATCAACTCTATGCAGCAAATGGGACAACAATCCAAACATACGGCACTAAGCGTATGACACTGAGCTTGGGACTTCGCCGACGGTTCACATGGACATTCATCATCGCCCAGACAACAAGCCCCATCATCGGAGCTGACTTCCTTGATCAGTTCGGATTGCTAGTAGACATTAAAGGCGCCAGCTTAATTGACAAGCTCACAAACATCTTCGTAGTAGGTGCGGTCAAATCGGTTAAAGAGCTGAGAATCACTATGGTAGACGCGAACAACCCATTCGTGGCCCTGCTAAAAGAATTCCCTGACATTACGACGCTATCGCCAACTCCACAAAAAACTAAGTCACCGACTGCCGTCACCCATTATATAGAAACGAAAGGCCCACCAATATTTGCGAAGCCAAGAAGACTGCTCCCGGATAAACTAAAAATCGCAAAAACCAAGTTCGAATATTTGCTTGAAATGGGAATATGCACACCCTCAAACAGCAACTGGTCCAGCCCTCTCCACTTGGTGAGGAAACCTGGCGCTTAAATGCGGTTACACTTCCAGATCGGTACCCAATTCCTTTCATACAGGACTTTTCAACAGTGTGTACGGCAAGAATATTTTTTCTATCATTGACCTCCAAAAGGCGTATCATCAAATACCAATTGAACCAGAACACATCCCGAAGACGGCGATAACTACACCCTTCGGACTTTATGAGTTCAACTATATGACATTTGGCCTCTGCAACGCGGGCCAGACCCTACAACGTTTTATACACGAAATCCTGAGAGGCCACGCCCAGCGGGAAAATTCGAATTGATTCCATCCGAATTAATTCCGAATTTATTACAAACGAATTAGTTTGCAATTAAGAGGCAAACAAAAACCTTTTTACCCTATGTTGTCCTTTTCTTTTCAATGCAGGTTTGTAATTCTTGGATTCTTGGAAGTTTCCGAAAAGTTTTATGACTTATGTACATAATTTGAAATGGGAGGACCTGTTGAATGAATTGGGAAGAAATTTTAATTCATTGTTTATGTTTCAAGCCGTGACGGCTGAAAAAAATTTTTAGTTGGATCAATTTTTAGTGAAAAAAGTGACATTTAGGGAAAATTATATATTTGTGAAGAACTAATAAGTGAATAATATTTGTGAAGAACTAATAAGTGAACTATATTTATGAAGAACTAATAACTGGAAGTGTTTTATTTTAATAGTTCAAAACCAGCGATAAAAAATATAATTAAAAAAAGGTAAGTGTTCAAAAGTTCTCCATATTTAATTTAATGCATTTTTAATATGATATTATTAGCAAAAAAACCGGCGTGCGTTGCAACGCCTTTCAGAAAAAAAATTCCCCATACAACCTATTCAACCGCATTTCACCCCCTTAGGGGATGAATTTTGAAAAATCGCTTCATAGTGAATGTCCACTTTATTATAGGGATGCACTGTCAAAATTTCAGCCCTTTAGGTCCAGCAATTTGGGTCAATCCCATTTCACCCCCGTATGGGATTAATTTCGAAAAATCGCTTCTTAGTGGATGTTCATGTCATTGTAGGGATGCACTGTGAAAATTTCAGCACTTTAGGTCCAGCGGTTTGGTCTGTGCGTTGTCTGTCAGTCACTTACTGTTTTATATATGTAGAAAGAAGATGAATCAACAATTGGCTCTAATGGCAGAGTCCATCACAGCAACGGAAGCAATAGTATGGAAGTTGCTGCGACAAGAAGTTGCTACCCAAAGAGAACTGCTGCAATTTCCACTAGATAGTACAGATAAAGTGCAGGAGTTTGAAGAAGCTCTAAATGAGCCAAATCGCGTTCATCATGTAAGAAAGATTATTTATGACAAATGCCTAAGAATATGTTTTAATTTATCTTGTTTCAGCTTACTATACATAAGCGAATTCTCCCAGCAGATCAATTTGAAAAAAATTTCCACAAATTTATAGGAGAAAACATAATTAACACTTATAATTACGATGGAAGTCATGGAAAACTCTCGTTTAAAGTATTTAAAAAAATAACTGAAAAATTAGAAGGTAACAAACATATTTCATAGTTTTAAATATAGGTTTTAATATTAGTTTTTACAATTTTCAGAGTTGCTAGTTGGTAAAGATGCAGAAAAACCATAAGAAATGGTTTCTGCTTAAGCAAGCAAAAATTAAACAAGCGTGTTTATGACCAGAGAAAGAAGCAGTAAATTAAGTTGAAGTCCTTATTTTACTATAAATTTCAAAATTAAATGAAGTTAATTTTTTTATTATTAGTATTTAAAAATACATACTATTAAAAATCAATAAATTAAAAACTATATTAAACTATGCTTGAAATATTAAAATAAATTAATTGAAATGTTATAACTGTCAAATTATTTTTTTATCTATGTTATATACAACGCTATTTTCACAGTAATATTTGTCATATGTGTTCACAGTTACTCAGCGGGAAAAAGAATTAATTCGAAATTAATTTAGAATCAATTCCCGTACAAACGAACTAATTCCATTTGTATTCTTTTGTATGAAACGAATGAATTACTTTAACACGGCCATTGCATTGGGCGGAATGAATTTATTCGCTCTGCATTACAAAATAATTAATTCTGAATTAGTTACAAAGTGTTGCATTTTGAACTAGTTACAAAGGAATCCATTCTGAACTAGTTACAAAGTATTGTATTCTGAATTTATTACTTCGTAACTAGTTCAGAATACAACGCTTTGTAACTAATTCAGAATTAATTATTTTGTAATGCAGAGCGAATAAATTCATTCCGCCCAATGCAATGGCCGTGTTAAAGTAATTCATTCGTTTCATACAAAAGAATACAAATGGAATTAGTTCGTTTGTACGGGAATTGATTCTAAATTAATTTCGAATTAATTCTTTTTCCCGCTGGGCGAGTACATTTTCTCATACGTCGACGATGTGTGCGTGGCATCAACCACAATGGAAGAGCATCGAGCAGACCTACGCGAGCTATTCTCAATTTTCCGCAAGCATGGCTTAACGATAAATATGTCAAAGTGTCAACTGGGAAAAGAAGAGGTGAAATTTCTAGGCCATGCGGTAAACAAGGACGCCATACGACCACTGGAGGAAAAGGTATTGGCCGTAAAAAACTATGAGCTTCCAAAGGTGGCAAAGGACTTAAAAAGATTCCTGGCTCTAATTACTTTTTACCAGAGGATCACACCTCACGCCGTTAAAAATCAGATGATCCTACAGGAAATGATAGTAGGAAACAAGAAAAACGACCTCACCAAAATAGAGTGGACACCGGAAGCAGTAGGGGCATTTGAAGCGTGCAAGAAGGACTTGGCAGAAGCAACTTTACTAGCACATCCCGCACCGGACGCCGAACTGGCTCTACACGTCGACGCGTCCGAGAAGGCCATTGGAGCTGCCCTGCACCAATTCAACGAAAACGGTCTTAAACCACTTGCGTTCTTCTCAAATAAACTCTCGCCAACGGAACAAAAATATAGTACCTACGACACGGAATTATTGGCCGTCTACAGAGCAATCAGGCAGTTTAAAAAGCTGCTGGAAGGAAGAACATTTCATATAATGACCGATCATAAGCCGTTAATTTTCGCGTTCAAACAGATCTCGGACAACAATTCACCTCGACGCACACGACAACTGGACTATATCAATCAATTCACGACCGATATCCGTTACATAGCGGGAAAAGAAAATATCGTGGCTGATACCTTGTCGCGAGTCGAAGCCAGCTCAACCAGGCTAAAGCCTGTCGACTACCGCCAGCTTGCCGACCAGACACTGGACCAGAGCCTTCAGGAGATTATAAAAACCCTGAAAGGTCTTCTATGGAAATTAAGCACCTAGCATTCCCGGACGATGACGTATCCGTGTATTGTGACATATCGCAGGGTCGCGTAGTCCCTCTGATCCCGGAGAGCATGCGATCGCAGGTTCTGCGAACAATGCACGACCTGTCGCATCCAGGGATTCGGGGCACGACAAAATTAGTCAGCGAGAGATTCGTCTAGCCAAGTCTTCGGAAAGATTGTGCAGCATATGTTAAGACCTGCATTCCGTGTCAAAAATGCAAGATCCAACAACACACCAAGTCCCCATATATAGACATTATCGGGCCATTGCCGCCATCAAGAGGACACCGATACTGCTTGACGTGCATCGACCGCTTCACTCGATGGCCTGAGGCCATACCGATGGCAGATATAACGGCCGAGACAGTGGCTCGCCATTTCCTGGAGGGATGGATATCAAAGTACGGCATACCGTTAAGGGTAACGACAGACCAGGGTAGGCAGTTTGAGTCGTCGCTGTTCCGCGAGCTGACAGCCTTGCTAGGGATAACTCATTTAAGGACTACACCGTATCACCCTCAGGCAAACGGCCTGGTGGAACGATGGCACCGAACACTGAAATCGGAGATAATGTGCCGGAGAGTATCCAGCTGGACAGAAGCTTTACCGACAATCCTCTTAGGGCTAAGGGCCACTTTCAAGCCCGATCTACAGGCAACGCCGGCGGAGATGGTATATGGCACGACGCTCCGCCTACCGGGAGAATTCCTGACGGAGCCGTCGAAAAAGAGAGAGGAATAGGAGTTCGTAAAAGACTTACGACAAATAATGCAGGCGGTAAAACCCCAAACCACCGCTCACCATGGCAGGACGAGGGTATTCATGCCAGGGGTACTAACCAAATGCACGCATGTATTCGTGTGAAACGACGCGGTGCGACCACCACTACAACCACCCTTCGACGGCCCCTATAAGGTGACCCAGCGGAGGAGTAAGTATTTTCAGGTGGGGGTGAAGGGACGCCGAGTAAGAATCTCCCTGGACCGACTAAAACCAGCGTTCTCGACACCAGATGATAAAGGCGCCACACCAGAAGAATGTCGCCAAGAGATAAAAGACAAAGCGGACGACCCACCCGAGTAAAAATAAAAAAACGGCCTTATAAAGGGCGAACACCGGCCGCTTGGCTTTTTAAGGGGCATATGATGGCCGTAGAGTTTTTAACCATTTTTAATGGGAGCACATACGGCCTCACGACGGCCAAATTTGACCAAAAGATTTAAAAGGCCAAGTACTGAGCTGTAGAAACGGGCATTCCACGGGAAATTTGAGCCAAAAAAAGAATCTGCACCAAATGTATTGTTGAATGTGTTTTATGGGAACTTCATCATTTTCGTTATGTACAATGGTTCTTTCGAATGCACAAGAGAAACGAGCTCGCCAGTGGTCGGTTTGTTGTACGTGAAGTGTGTGGTGCGTGTTGATTTATATTTTAGTGGGAAATTTTGTTATTTAACGGCTTGAAAAAAAACACAACCGAAAAAAAATCAAACATTTAATTGCAGTGAAATATATTTTCTTATAGGAGGGCGAATATCCACGTTGCTGCCACTGTGCCACCGTCGTATACCCGTAATAGCAACCATACGGCCGCCGTACCACCGTCGTATGGCCGTTATTGGAACTGTAAGGCCGTTGTTTCACCGTCAATCGCTCCCTGTACGGCCGTACTGTCCTGCAACGAGCCTTCTGTTAACCGCCAGATGGCCGAGGACTATGTTTCAATCACAGTCGGCATTTGCCCGTTCTAAGGCCATCATTTATTTTTACTCGGGCACCGTCAAAGGAGGTGGTAACACGGTATGGACGGAAGGTACGGTTTACGGAAAAGGCAGAAACAAATCTCGCGGCACTAGGAGGGGAGTGCCATTTTAGCGACACCCGCGCGTTGTCACATCTCAGGTACATAAAAACGCCGTTTTAGAGCAACGCCACCCACAAGTTTTCTTATCGGTAGCGAGTTAGCAAAGTAGTTCACCATAAAACTTAGAGTAAGTGAAAATCGCCAGACTAGCTCTTCATCGCGAAAGAGAAATTACGGAAGAAGGTTTTGCACCGGAAGTCTTTCCCAACCAAGTTGAAGTGTAAGATAATATAGCTGCGTTCGAACACCAGTACACGCGTATTTGCTCTGAACCAGATACGTTTAAGTAGAAACGGATTCATTTAAAAATATAATCGAAGTGATTAAACCTATTTTTCTTTTTTCCTTTTCAAATTTAGGAAGTTTCCACGCATAAAATCCCACATTCACAATAATAAAAAATCATACTATGATGTATAAAAGAAAAAGATGAAATTTAGTGTAATTATAAGTAAAACCAATATATCTATTATTATTAAATTAGTAAGCACTAACGAAGCAAGTTTTTTTAGACCGAACGTAGTAGAAGAGAAAACAAGTAGAAAAAAGGATTTACAGACTCCAATTATTATTATATATAATACAAAAAAACAAATACAAGTAATTTTAGAACTTTAGCCTTTAGTTATTAATTATTACTTTTTCTTAATTATATACAATATAAAAAATAATACCATTTTATTTGAAAAAGCTTTAAAAACGTATATTTAAGCAAATGCGACAATTTCAAGAGTTGTAAATGTACTTAATTAGTAAAATGGCATTTGTTTTTATTAACAAAAAAAGTTGAATAAATGATCTGTGCTGTTACTGAAATTATATCACAATAAAGAATGAACCTATGAAATACTATATATCGATGTGAATAAATATATAATGCAAGAATTATTAGATAAGGCGTTTCACAGGCAAAATGTAATATTCGCCATAAATATAAGTAATTGAATTGGAATATAAAATGTAACTTAGGATGTTAAGATACTGATACTGAAATATTGTACAACCTACGCACGAAACGCTTTCTACCAAGGGGGAGTGATGTAGCGGTCACTACTTCCAGCGGCCATAGAACCGCCGCATCCAAATCAACAACTTCCGCCGATCGTGTCCATCCAGCTCTACTACCCAAGTCATGGTGATCGCACCCCAGCTGACTCCGAAAAAAGCGATTCGTGTCCGGCTTAAGTTAATTCAATAAAACAATTAGTTTATAAAACAATCAACAAAATACTAAAATAGTTTTCAGTTTATTTAATAATTTAATAAATAAATAAAGTGGAAATCGGTATACCGAAGCCGACTATATAATTCCCACATACCAGTGTTGGGCAAAATTTAATTGTTGGACAATTAAAAATTAACAATTAATTAATTGTTAATCACATCTATTGCAATTAACAATTAATTAATTGTAATTGTGAAAACTCGCAATTAACAATTAATTAATTGTAATTGTGAAAACTCGCAATTAACAATTAATTAAGTCGTGAGTGAGTCGTGAGTTTCCACAATTAACAATTAATCAATTGTTAATCTTTTTAATGGATTTGATTAAAAACTAACAATTAAAACTTATTATTGTATGAAAAGCGTAGTGTCGCACCAGTGATCGCAGAGCTTCGAAATTTTGCACGAAGGTCCGTGTGGGTCTCCCATGATGCACCTCGAAGCCCGATTTTCGAAATTCAAAATGGCCGCCACAAAATGACCGAAGTTCAAAATGGCCACCCAAATTTGCCAATTGTGTACCGATTTCCATGAAAATCGGTATCTGGAGGTTTTTAAGGTAGCAAATAACGAATTTATGATCAGAACTTATAAATTCAAAATGGCCGCGCCAATATGGCCGACGAATTTGCCAATTGTCTTCCGATTCCAATGAAAATCGGTATTTGGGGTTTTTAAGATAGCAAATAACGAATTTATGATCAGGACATAAATTCAAAATGGCCGCGCCAATATGGCCGACGAATTTGCCAATTGTGTTCCGATCCCAATGAAAATCGGTATCTGGGGTTTTCTAAGGTAACAAATAACGAATTTATGATCAGAACTTATAAATTCAAAATGGCCGCGCCAATATGACCGACGAATTTGCCAATTGTCTTCCGATTCCAATGAAAATCGGTATTTGGGGTTTTTTAAGATAGCAAATAACGAATTTATGATCAGGACATAAATTCAAAATGGCCGCGCCAATATGGCCGACGAATTGGCCAATTGTGTTCCGATCCCAATAAAAATCGATATCTGGGGTTTTCTAAGGTAACAAATAACGAATTTATGATCAGAACTTATAAATTCAAAATGGCCGCGCCAATATGACCGACGAATTTGCCAATTGTGTTCCGATTTCCATGAAAATCGGTATCTGGGGTCTTTCAAGATAGCAAATAACGAATTTATGATCAGAACTTATAAATTCAAAATGGCCGCGCCAATATGGCCGACGAATTTGCCAATTGTCTTCCGATTCCAATGAAAATCGGTATTTGGGGTTTTTTAAGATAGCAAATAACGAATTTATGATCAGGACATAAATTCAAAATGACCGCGCCAATATGGCCGACGAATTTGCCAATTGTGTTCCGATCCCAATGAAAATCGGTATCTAGGGTTTTCTAAGGTAACAAATAACGAATTTATGATCAAGACTTATGAATTCTAAATGGCAGCGCCAATATGGCCGACTAATTTGCCAATTGTCTTCCGATTCCAATGAAAATCGGTATCTGGGGTCTTTTAAGATAGCAAATAACGAATTTATGATCAAAACTTATAAATTCAAAATGGCCGCGCCAATATGGGGGACGAATTTGGCCAATTGTGTTCCGGAACAGCCTTATTTATCAAATTTGTTAACGTATGGCCAAGGGCAATTTGTTGGTCTCGATATTATTAAACGGTGTTTCTCCCTACTTCAACTGTATGTAGGTTGTCCAAGAGTTGGAAAATCTGAAAATCTTCACATCTCAGCTCCAAATGGAAGAACATTGAACATAGTATCCTGAAGCTGCAATCGGGTCAGAATTTTTCAACAAGGTTTTTGGGAAAGATTCTCCAATACGAGAAGGGCCTGGCATCTGGGTAAACAAATAAAACCTGGGTCAATGACATTGCAGAAGAGAACCATGGGCAATATCCATCTGAAGTCACACTCCTTCGTACGTGACTCCAAACGTATAATGTCCATCACCGTCAAAAGCCCATTTTCAAATCTTGAATTAGCATAATCCTTTATTTTTTTTTTCAGAATGTAATAATATTTTTTGGATTATTTAATGTTTAATTTATTGTATGGACTGCCTCCCCTCCCCAAACCAAAGATTACAGCATGAATAAGAGTGTGGATCTGACATATTTTCGTGAGATTATACTATGTAGCTAACAATTGTTTACAAAACCGCCATTTTGAATTTTCAAATTTTAACCAAAAATTCGTCATTTGGAACCCTTTAAGCCACCAGATACTGATTTTCAGTACAATCGGAACACAATTACAAAAATTAGTCCGCCATTTTGAATTTTCAAATTTTAACCACAAATTCGTCATTTGGAACCCTTAAAGCCCCCAGAAGCTGATTTTCAGTACAGTCGGAACACAATTGCCAAAGTTAGTCCGCCATTTTGAATTTTCAAATTTTAACCACAAATTCGTCATTTGGAACCCTTAAAGCCCCCATATACTGATTTTCAGTACAATCGGAACACAATTACAAAAATTAGTCCGCCATTTTGAATTTTCAAATTTTAACCACAAATTTGTCATTTGGAACCCTTAAAGCCCCCAGATACTGATTTTCAGTACAATCGGAACACAATTACAAAAATTAGTCCGCCATTTTGAATTTTCTAACTTTAACCACAAATTTGTCATTTGGAACCCTTAAAGCGCCCAGATACTGGTTTTCAGTACAATCGGAACACAATTACAAAAATTAGTCCGCCATTTTGAATTTGCAAATTTTAACCACAAATTCGTCATTTGGAACCCTTAAAGCCCCCAGAAGCTGATTTTCAGTACAGTCGGAACACAATTGCCAAAGTTAGTCCGCCATTTTGAATTTTCAAATTTTAACCACAAATTCGTCATTTGGAACCCTTAAAGCCCCCAGATACTGATTTTCAGTACAATCGGAACACAATTACAAAAATTAGTCCGCCATTTTGAATTTTCAAATTTTAACCACAAATTCGTCATTTGGAACCCTTAAAGCCCCCAGAAGCTGATTTTCAGTACAGTCGGAACACAATTGCCAAAGTTAGTCCGCCATTTTGAATTTTCAAATTTTAACCACAAATTCGTCATTTGGAACCCTTAAAGCCCCCAGATACTGATTTTCAGTACAATCGGAACACAATTACAAAAATTAGTCCGCCATTTTGAATTTTCAAATTTTAACCACAAATTTGTCATTTGGAACCCTTAAAGCCCCCAGATACTGATTTTCAGTACAATCGGAACACAATTACAAAAATTAGTCCGCCTTTTTGAATTTTCAAATTTTAACCACAAATTTGTCATTTGGAACCCTTAAAGCCCCCAGAAGCTGATTTTCAGTACAGTCGGAACATAATTGCCAAAGTTAGTCCGCCATTTTGAATTTTCAAATTTTAACCACAAATTCGTCATTTGGAACCCTTAAATCAAGTTAACATAAAATTGAAGAGGATTAATTGTTAGTTTTAATTGTCTTTAATTATTTGACTAAAAAATTAATTGCGATTAATTTAATTGCAGTTAAAATTAATTGCAATTGATTTAGTTGCTATATACAATTAACACGGATTAATCCAAATAAATTAATTGTGGGGTGCAATTAATATTTCAATTGCAATTAATTTTAACTGCAATTAAATTAATCGCAATTAATTTTTTAGTCAATTAATTAATTGATTGAAAATTTAATTGATTAATGCCCAACACTGCCACATACCCTTCAAAACTTAGTTCTTACATTTAATTATAACGTTTTCTGAAGATTTTTAACCGACTTCAAAAAAGAGGAGGTTATCAATTCGACGCGTAGGTATGTTTTTTTGGCCCTGTTCACGCATAACTTTGTAACGCAATAACTTTTTTGCTTTTTCTTTTTTTGCTTGAAAGGGTAGTGTTTAACGTGAGCTTTTTCACGTTTAGAATAACAACACCTTTTATTTGATTTTGTCTTTTTTCTTTAGAGTTTATTAACAAAATTTGCACTTCAGGTTAACTTCAAATATGACAGTTTATACAATAGAAGAAATAATAATTCAATATAAATATTCCAATATACAATAGAAGAAATAATAATTCAATATAAATATTCCGGATTACTTTTATTACAAAACCGAGCTAGATATTAATGATTTTTATTTTGGATATAATTTTATGTTGCGAAAAGGTTTACGTTGTTGACTCGTCGAGCGCTGGATCGGGAGCGACCATCCGGATCAAAAGCAACACACAAAAAAAAATTTAGAGTCATCATCCGGTATGCAGTTCAGTGCAGTCAGTTCATTCACGATTAATAATTAAAGCTTAACGAAGGTTGCCGCTGCACATGCCGCCGCCTTTTAAATTATCTAGTAGATAATTTCAATCTTCTTGGATTGGTAAGGGTGCGATTTTATGAACCGCACGTTGAAGTAATCCAGATGATGTTTTTATTTCTACGACACGGATGTGTCCATCGCTGCCTTTAATTGTTCTAGTAACACGTCCTAATTTCCACTTAAAGGGGGGTAAGTCATCTTGATGAATTAGAACCACTGTGTCTGGTTTGATATCAGGATGCACTTTCTGCCAACGATACCGATTTTGTAACTGCCGTACATATTCTTTCGACCATCTGTTCCAAAAAAGTTGAAATATTAATGTTATGCGTTGCCAGCGAGATAAGTAGGTGGGATTTTTGATGGTTATATCTGGCTCAGGGAAAAAGGATATAGGAGCTTGTGTTAAAAAATGCGTGGGAGTAAGCGCGAAATGGTCACTGGGATCCGAAGGAAGTGCTGTAATAGGACGAGAGTTAAGAGCTGCTTCAATTTGTGCCATGACCATTGTGAGCTCTTCGAAAGTAACTGTGTATCCTTGTGTTGTACGATAGAGATGATTCTTAGTTGCCTTTATGGCAGCTTCCCAAAGCCCGCCAAAGTGAGGAGATCTAGGTGGAATTGGATGGAAGTTGATACTGTTATCAGCACACCATTTAACTATGTCAGCCTGATAATCTGGATGTAAAAAGCTGTCTTTGAACTCTTTCAGTTGTCGCTTGGCCCCAATAAAATTAGTAGCATTGTCACAATAGATGTGCTTGCACCTGTTGCGACGAGCTATAAAGCGCTTCAGGGCGGCAATAAATGCTGCTGACGAAAGATCTGATACTACCTCAATGTGCACTGCTTTTGTAGCAAAGCAGACGAATAAGGCTACGTATGATTTATATAATTGCTTCCCTCGCATCCTGAGTGTTGTTAAAAATGGCCCACAGAAGTCGACTCCACAATGCGTAAAAGGAAGAGAAAAGTTCACTCGTCCTTCTGGTAAATCGCCCATGATCTGCTGAATGAGTTGTGGGCGGCATCTAAAACATTGAATGCAGCTGCGAACTATTTGTCGAGTATATTCGCGTGCGTTTATAACCCAGAAACGCTCACGTAGAATTCCCACTAAAGCGGAAGGACCTGCATGAAGATTTTTTAAATGAAGATATTTAACGTATGATTTGGTAAGTTGGTTTCTCTTAGGAAGAAGGATAGGATATTTGGTGTCAAACGAAATATTTGCATTTCTCAATCTTCCACCGACTCTCAGCAAAGATAACGAAGAATTTTTATCTAGGAAAGCGTTTAAGTTTTTTATCGCACTGTTATGGTTAACATGTTCCCTTTGTTGTAACGCTTGAATTTCTTCTTTAAAGTCTGTTTGTTGGATACAATAAACTATATGCATAAAAGCGTTGTCGATTTCTGATGCTATGAGACTGCCCTTTGTAAGAGGAAGTTGTTGTTTATGTTGTTTCAGATTATTTATGAATCGCAAAACTAATGCAAATCGTCGACAATTTCTTATGAAATCACTACAGTTGTAAATGATGTTGACGAAATCATCCGATATACTGCAAACCAAAATAGTTTTTTGCTTTTTTCGTTCTGGTGTTGCGTCATACGGTTGACAAGGGGTTTTACTGGGCCAAAGTTCTGGAGGTTCTCGTAGAAACGCTGGTCCAGAGAACCAAATACTCGAACTGGATAACAACTCACTAGCTTCCGCTCCCCTTGAGATGATATCTGCAGGGTTATTCTTCGAATCAACGTGTCGCCAAACTGCCCGTGCAGTTAATCGTTGAATCTCCGCTGTGCGATTTGCTACAAAGGTTTTCCAGGAGGAAGGATGACTGGAAAGCCAACTAAGAACGATTATCGAATCTGACCATAAATAAATTTTATCGTATGAAATAACTAACGTAGATTGTATTTTTTCCCACAATCGTGCAAGCAAAAGAGCGGCGCAAAGTTCTAGACAAGGCAACGACCGTACTGTCTTAATGGGTGCCACTTTAGATTTTGCTGTAAGTAGTTTCACGTCAACGTTATCAGAAGTATCAATAGTTCGGATGTAGAAACAACAACCATATGCTCGCATTGATGCGTCCGCAAATCCATGAATTTCGATTCTTTGTAGATTGTTATTAGATAAGAGGTAACGAGGTATTTTAATTTTGTTGAGTTGTTCGAGGTTGATGAGGAATGCTTTCCAATTTGATTCCATACTTAAAGGAAGTGACTCGTCCCATTCCAACTTTTTCAACCATAATTCTTGCATAAAAATTTTTGCTTTCACCGTAACGGGATTAATGAGCCCCAGGGGATCGAAAATTTTTGCGATGTGTGAAAGAATAGCTCTTTTAGTACACTTTTTTACGGTGTGGTCAGCCTGGTAAGATATACGCAGATGATCATGGTTTGGATCCCATTGAATCCCTAACGCTTTAACTACATCGAGATCGTGGATTCTTTTAAGTTTTTCCTGATCCTCTTCAGGAATGGTAGCGAGTAAGGTAGAATCGCTTGAATACCATTTCCTTAATTTAAGTTGCGCGGACGAAAAAATGTTTTCAATAGTTGATTTGATTGAGTGAAGCTCGGTTGAGGTATTAGCACCAGTTATTAGATCATCCATATAAAAATCTGACTTTATTATATTGGCAACTTCTGGATTTGAGGACTCATGTTCTTTAGCCAATTCTAGCAGGCATCTTGTAGCTAGAAACGGTGCTGGTGCGGTACCGTACGTGACGGTTTTAAGTCGATAACATTGTAATTGCTCCTCACTTTTTTCACGCCATAAGATGAGTTGATAGTAGGTATCGTCCGGATACACCCAAATTTGTCGATACATTGCTGAAATATCAGCCATTAAGGCGTATTTTTTAAACCGAAAACGAAAAACGATTGAGAATAAATCGGGCTGTATAGTAGGTCCAATCATAAGAATATCATTCAACGACTTTAAAGATGATGTACGGCAAGACGCGTCAAAAACTACGCGTAGCTTAGTTGTGGTGCTCTCAGGTCGTAAAACGCATTGACATAGTGGTATAAAGTAATGCGACTGCGGCACTTGTGATTCATGTAACAATTCCATATGACCTGCCTCACGATATTCTTTTAAGAATTCTGAATATTGCTGTTTTAAATTAGGATCTTTGTTTAAGCGACGTTCTAATGATAAGAAACGTTTTCTCGCAGTGTCGAACGAATCTCCAAGTGTTTCTTGAGGACTGGCTTTAAAGGGCAATTTTACCATATACTTCCCATCTTCAACTTTTTTTACGTTATCAATAAAGATTTTTTCACACATAATATGTTCTTCGCTAAGATTTTTATTGCTAGTCGATACATTTTCTTCTTCCCAAAATTTTTCTACCAATTCCGTTAACTTTGGTTCATTTTCAACCGTATCTGTTTCTTGAAGAGAAGGTGCATTACAATTTAGAACGTTACGATAAGATCCATGTTCAGTGTGATCGAAACTTCCAGAAACAATCCATCCGAAAACCGTCTTTTGCAATACCGGCAATTGTTTCCCTAGCTCGATTTGTCCTACACACAATAGCTGGAAAAAGTGTGAGGCTCCTAAAAGCAAATCTATTTTATGAGGTTTGAAAAATTGAGGATCTGCTAATTTTATGTTTGCAGGTATTTTCCACTCGTCGATACAAATACGCTTTTCCGGTCGTAAACTTGTAATATTGGACATAATGTATGCTTTGATAGCAATTTGCAAATCGTTAACACAAGATTGGACGACTAATTCTGCAGAATGTTTCAGTTTAAGTTCACAATCGCCTACTCCGAATAAATTAAAATCAATTTTAGTTTGTTTTAATTTTAAAACCTGCGCTAAATTTTCTGTGATTAAGTCTAACTGTGAGCCCGAATCAAGTAGTGCGCGAGCATAGTAGATAGTACCTTGCTGATCTTTAACACGTACAATTGCAGTTGCCAGAAAAACATGACTTTCTTGTTCGTTAGATTGTTGAGAAACACAAGAGGTTTTAGATGATGCTTGAGCTAAAAGACTAATTTGAGTGGCTGCCATGCTACTGTTAACTTGAGGCGCAACGATTTCTGTTTCAGACGAATTGGTTTTAGAGGAAATATGGAGTAAAGTGTGGTGCGATTTATCGCATACCCGACAACGAATGGCTCTACATTGTTTTACTGAATGACCTATACGAAGGCAATTTATGCAAGCTGAACGTCTTTTTATTTCGGCGAACCTTTCGAGAGCAGATAACTTTTTGAATTTCATGCAATGGTAAATTAAATGTTCCTGACTATTACAGAAAATACACGTATGCAAAGATTTTGTTGAGGACGTAACATTCGTTGAATAAGTTGGAGTTTGTTTTCCCTTTGGATTAACATGCACATTTTCTACATTAGATGATTTCGCTCCTCTGGACTCCAAATATTGACACCGTAAATTCAACCTTGTAGCGCAATCTTTCCACGAAGGAAGTTTCGAAAAATCTGCCTTATCCTCCCAATAGCTTTGGGACTCGCTGTCTAACTTTGAATGTACTAAATAAGTAATAAATGCATTTGTGATATCTTCATAATTTCCTAGGGATGTTAAGGCACTGAGATGCGCAGATGCATCATCAATTAATTGTCTTAACTGTGATGCCGAATTTTTTGAAATTTTGGGCAAATTAAAAAGCTCTATCACATGTTCTTGAAAAATTAAATATTTGTTGTGATATCTTTCAACTAAATATTCGACTGCTTTATTATAATTATTTTCCGTTAACTCGTACGCTTTGATCGTATTCAATGCTGGACCACTTAAACATGTTAGTAAATGATTGAACTTTTCTAAAGTGGTTAAGGAATCATTATCGTGCACTAATTGTTTAAAACAGCCATAAAAGTTGGGGAATTCTGAGTACTTTCCTGAAAATTGAGGTAAACGAAGTTTCGGAAGTTTATTTGTTGGATTTGGATTCACAAACGATAAATTTGGAGGGACATCTGCGGCACTAGATCGCCTCCAACAAGGCAACGACAAAAGTTTAGTTTTTACGAAAATAAAAAGTTCTTCAAGTTCCGCGCGATTTTTCATTTCTTCTAAACATTCTTTCTCCGACAACAATTTTTCTAACGACGTTTGATACGAAAGATACTGTTTAAAATATGCCTCCAGAATTCCTAATCTGCACTCAATTTCGGGAGTCGATAAATTATCCCCCTTTTGTTCAATAATATTTTTTATACGTGTAATACAACCCTTTGTTGATGCCCGTAATGATTTCAACGACTCGATTGATTCCGATTTCACCATTCCTTCTGATTTTTCGTCCGTCATTTTTTCGCGTATAACTTACAACACTCACTATGTAAGAATTAATAATGTATTTGCTTTTGATTTAATTATTTAATCTTTCCGAAATTATATCACTATGAAGTTTAGTTTTGGATATTTTGATTGCAAAAAAAATTAGTCTATTGTTCTTTATTTTAAAGTCTATTGTGTTGTATATTCTATTGTAAAGTTTTTTTTTTTTTTTTTTTTTTACTTACAGTCGCCGTAGATTTATTTACCGCTTACGATTTTTAATATGAGGCTCGGCACCAGATATATGAATGTATTAGAAGCCAATGTCTGCCAAGCGCTTTTAGTTTCTTTTAATTGACTTCCTAAAAGAGATTGGAAATATTAATTATAAATTTGATAGAGCAAATATGCCAAATTTTAGCTGATTTAGGTTGGAAGATTATCCACAATCCACGAGGTTAGCTGATGATCCACGATCCACGAGGTTGGATGAGGATCCACGAGGTTAGATGATGTCGATTCTTTAATATGAGTTTGATTCCGAGATTAATTGCTGTTGACTGTAAGTCCCTGCTCGGGCGCCAATGTTTAACGTGAGCTTTTTCACGTTTAGAATAACAACACCTTTTATTTGATTTTGTCTTTTTTCTTTAGAGTTTATTAACAAAATTTGCACTTCAGGTTAACTTCAAATATGACAGTTTATACAATAGAAGAAATAATAATTCAATATAAATATTCCAATATACAATAGAAGAAATAATAATTCAATATAAATATTCCGGATTACTTTTATTACAAAACCGAGCTAGATATTAATGATTTTTATTTTGGATATAATTTTATGTTGCGAAAAGGTTTACGTTGTTGACTCGTCGAGCGCTGGATCGGGAGCGACCATCCGGATCAAAAGCAACACACAAAAAAAAATTTAGAGTCATCATCCGGTATGAAGTTCAGTGCAGTCAGTTCATTCACGATTAATAATTAAAGCTTAACGAAGGTTGCCGCTGCACAGGTAGTTTCCCACGGTGGTCCCATGCAATTTTTTTTAAATTCTGATAATAAAAAACTGGTAAAATTAGTAGATAAATATTAAAATTAACAGATAGAATTACTTTCAAAGGTATCACAAAATTCTTTATTGTCACCAAATACTTGAGAGGGACTTGGCGTAGCGTCTACGTAAAAGTCTACGCGAATACCCAATTCTTTACTTACACTGCTAGAAGTGAAAAAACACAAAGTGTCCTTTTGAAAGGTCTCGACCCTGATTCTGATACTCAGGAGCTCTTGAACGAACTCCAGTCTCTCGCGGAAGACAATTTAAAATTTTCCGCGGTAAAAAAGTTCAGTACCACCTATTCGCGTAATACTGAGAGGCAGCTCCCCATATTCTTGGTCCAATTGACTCCCGAAAGTCGGTTGGATAACTTAAAAAAGATTAGGTATCTCAACTTCCATGTGGTAACTTGGGAGAAAATAAATAAAAAAGCAGACATCCTGCAATGTATGCGCTGCCAAAGGTTTGGACATGCCGCAGCTAACTGCCAAATGGCTTTTAAATGCGTGAAATGCGACAAAAACCACACTCAAGGCGAATGTCCTCTCGGAAAGGAAAAAGTTTCCGATAAAAACAAGTTGTTCTGCTTACTCTGCAGATCTAACCTGCTAACTATAGAGGATGCCCTAAATATGCAGAGTTTAAGCAACGCATTAAGGCGCGTAAAGAGCAGCTAGAGGCGCAACAAAACCGTAAGGGGCAAATGTATAAAAATTTCGTTGTACCTGGAATGTCCTTCGCCCAAATGGCGACCGGAGCCCAGACAACCAAACAGCAAGTCCCAAAAGCTGCGCCTGCAGCAAGTTCTGGGGACAGTGAGCTGAAAGTGGTACTCTTATCTATACAAGGGCAAATCGCTCAGCTACAAAAACAACTAAACGAGCAAACGGCCCGTTTAGACCTCGTATACTCAGCTCTCTTTACGACAGAAACCATCTCTGGGTAAATCTAATGGCTTTACACAGGAGGACACGATCAAGGTCATTGCGGTGAATGTCAACTCGTTGATAAGAAACGAGAGAAGGGCGAGTTTACTAACTCTGTTGCAAAACCAAAATCCTGATGTGCTTCTCGCTAGTGAAACTAAACTAAGCGAGAAACACAAAGTGGATTACAAAGATTATGTGGTAATTAGGCGCGATAGACCTAATGCCACACAAGGTTGGGGTCTACTAATATTAGTAAAGACCACCCTTAAACACAAGATCATGTATAACAGGGACATCGCAAAGTTTCGGGTGTTAGAAGCGTGCGTTATATACCTCCCTCTGTCTAGTGGCAGAAGGTTGTACATAATTGCCGCGTACGCACCCCAAACCTCCCAATCCAGGCTATTTATAGAGGAAATGAGCTCGCTTTTTCAAACTCTCCAACTGGAGTCGGAGCAAAATTATTACTTGTTGGCCGGAGATTTAAACGCACGCCATGCGGCATGGGGAAATCAAACGGCTAACACCAGGGGCAACCAACTGAATGACTGGTTGGTCCACAATAGAATACAGCGAAAAGTAAATCTTTACGCTACTGATATGCCATCATACCCAAACGGCGGTTCTTTTCTGTATATATGCTTGATAGACTCTCGGATGGGCCTACTGGGGTAAACACAAACGTTACAAACTGTCTAACGACAGTGCCGTACGACAGCGACCACCAAGGACTGGAAATAACAGTTCAAGTCCCTGACGACTCCATGGAACTTCTCGAATATTGCGAAGTGCATCCTTTTGCCTACCAGAAGATGCACTGGCCAAAATTCGAGAAGGCTATGGAAAGGGCAATACAGAATAACGGACCATTACCTCCCACAACTAGGAACTTGACCAACAATGAGATTGATGCATATTTGAAAGATATGGACAACCTCATTGTACAGACTATGGACAAAGCCATACCACGGACGAAGAAAAAGAACAGTACAGACTGTTACAAGAACGCTACCATCGACGCACTACAGAAACACAAAAGTAGAGTACTGACCAGACTGAAGTCCCTACACCGCCAGTTCCAAGATAGACAGAGCCCGGAGATTGTAACCCTTAAATCGGTTATGAAAAACCTCCAACAACTCCTCAAACAACAATTCTCACAGTCTGTGAATCTGTACTGGAACAAAAAGATTCGTGCTATACAATCCAATAGCGCGAGCATGTTCCCACAGATAAATAAAATCTTTAGGAGTAAAACACATAACCGGTTGGACAAGTTACGTATCCCCAGGACTCTGGCTAACCAGCAACTGCTGAGGTTTGCAAACATAGACCCTGAAGAAACCAGTCATGCAGACGATAATTATTGTATAGAGGACGAGCAGGAGAAGGTGGATCTAGTGGGGGCCTACTATCAGGGAATTTATTCGGTGAACACTTGTGTTCGACCGAATTTTGACCTCGAAAATAGGGCCCTGCTGAACCACTTCAGATTAACCAGAGAGATCGTGGTTTGAAAATCTGAGAACCGAAGAATCATCGAGTTCAGTGAAGACTGCCCAGCGAACAATATTCCTCAGGCGCAAGCAAATCCTCTGCTCACTACAAAAATCGATCTCCTGCTAAACCTTCGTCGTCTAAATAATAAGAAGTCGTCTGGGTAGATGGTATTCCAAACATCGTCTTAAAACATCTGCCCCTGGTGGCTATAGATATATACACCACTCTGTTTAACAATGCGTTAAACTACGCCCATTTTCCAGGCCACTGGAAGACGGCAGTGGTGTATCCAATACCCAAGAAGGGTAAAGATAAAAGTAACCCTGCTAATCTTCGGTCAATAAGTCTGCTTCCGAATATCAGTAAGGTGTTTGAATCAGTAATTAATTGAGATCTAGTCTTCCACATAAAAAAAAAAAAAAAAAAAAAAAAAAAAAAATTAATAGATCATTATCCAAATGGGTTGAGGAAAAGAAAATAATTCCCGATAACCAATTCGGTTTCAGGGCGGGACATGATACTATTCATACCGCGTCGAAATTGGTATCAGACATACACTGGAACCTAATGAAAGGCCAGTGCACCGGAGCATGCTTGATCGACTATGAGAAGGCGTTCGATACAGTGTGGATCGAGGGCCTTCTCTACAAATTAGTCAGATACGGCATGACCGGACCTCTGTTATACATTATCTATAATATGATTTCCAAGAAGAAGTTCATCGTTAAAAGTGGGAACTTCACATCAGGAAAAGTATTTGACATTAAAAACGGTTTGCAACAGGGCGCAGTGAATTCACCGCTCTTATTTAATATCTTTACGAGTGACCTAATCAGTTCACTCCGCTTCGCATTAGCGTATGCGGATGACCTGATTGTGTACAGGACGGGGCCGAAGATTGGAGTGATCCAGACGCTCCTGCAATGTGACTTCGAAACAATCGAACGCTGCAGTGATGATTGGAAGTTGAAGATCAATTTTAGCAAATGCGAATCGATCCTTTTCCGGACTCCTCTAATCAGAGCTTCTTGCGATGTGCAGAGGAACTGGAAAACCTTCCGAATTTCGAACTATGCTGGACAAGCGTTAGAACATAAATCGGAAGTGAAATACCTTGGACTTTGCTAGGATCAGTACTTGTATTTCAATAGAAATATAAGTGCTGCTCTCGACAAGGCAAACAAGGCGTTTCACATGACTAAAAGGCTTTTTTATAGCAGACACCTAAGCCCACGGGTGAAGGTGATCTGCTATCAAGCCTTGGTCAGACCGATTTTGACCTATGGTTTTCCAGTATGGTTCAACATATCTCCCTTTTATATGGAAAAGCTTCGGGTTTTCGAAAGACAATGCTTAAGGGCGTGCTTAAGGTTGTATCGAACGCCCGAATCTGGCTTCACAAAGTTTCACGCCAACAATGTACTTTACGATAAGGCATTTGTTAATAGGATCGACAACTTCATAATCAAGTTGATTCGAAGACATATTGTTAGAGCGACGGAGAGCGACAATCCTCTTATCTACCCGAACGCTGAATATCACAGAGCTGCTTGTGAACGCGGCTTTATCCCTCCAGAGGCATTTGTCTATATGGATAGAAAAAGATTGGTCCAAGATGGTTCGGGGGTGCCCCTCTTTTGCCACCAACATCGTTCCGCGACAGATAAGCGATATTTATATAAAGTGTGTTCGATGACTGCTCCATCTCAAGCTGGAGCAGAAAAAATCAGCAATTTGCGTTCATTGAGACTTTTTGACAGTTCTTTTCTGCTCACAATTTCCCTGCTCTGTGTTTTTTGAGCCTGCTCTGTGTTGAGAATTCTCACTTTCTCTGCTCCACCAAATTTGTAGGAGTAGGCAGAGTGGCAAAATTCTTCTTCTTCTTCGTGTTTTGACTTTTCAAATTGTTTATGTTTTGTGAAAACAGACAACGGAATGTTTTGTGCGGACTAAAGAATTTGTGTGAATTTATGAGTAAAAGGCGTAATTAGTAAAAAAAACCTTGGTTTTGGATAAAAAAATTAGTTAAAAAACAATATTATAAAATTTTAGTGAAAAACACTGTGGAAAAACACAAACAATAAGTGGAAAAAAGAGGTTTTGAGCAAAACATTTTTTGCTCAAAAACTGTTAAAAGGAAAAACGCTTTTAGTGCAAAGTTTTATATTTAAAAAAATGGAGCAATTGCGATTAACAATCGAGGACAAAAGCATAACAATTGAGTGTTCACCAGGAACATCACCATTAATTCATTTTAATATTTTTTCTTTATAGATCCGTAATCATAGTGCCTGTTTACACGGTTCGCTTCCGCGACTTTTCAACACGAAATTTGTAGATGCGGAGAGGATTCGGGTGGGAAGGAAGTGCGTCTCAATTTTAAGAAGACTCACGTTCGCCTTTTCTGACAGCTCTCTGTTTTAATTTCATTCTGTATCATTTTTGTGTTCCATTTTATTTTCGTTTCAGCCGCAGTGATGAGCAGACGTGTTTTTTATTAGGGCGGACAATGTTTTGGCATATGTTCTCTAGGGTGGGCCAAAAAAGCAATTTTTAAAATAAAAGCACTACATTAAAAAAACTATTTTTGCACAATTAAAAAAAAAACACTGTCGTAGTCAGTCGGGATAAGTCAGAAATCGAAGGAAGAAATTTATATAGTCTAATATTGTTTTTTTTTTCGTTTTTCTGTCGAGAAAATTTAAAACATTTATTATAAAAAAATAAACGTAAACAATTTTATTTAATTTAAAATTGTTTTAACAATAATGAGGCACCCTTAAATCTCATTTGCAAGGGTTCTCCTTGAACGAGCATTTCTTTTGACTACCATTCTTACAATTTTTCGAATATCACTTAAAAAGAAATATTGCTTTTTTTGGCCCACCCTAGTTCTCGTTCCGTTTGTTCCATCTGTCTTAAAAGCGTCTGGACTCAAAGCGAACCGTCTAAACAAACTTTCGCTTTGGGGCGCCTCAAAAGGAGAGACAAAGCGAACCGTCTAAACAGGCACATATTCGCACCTTTTTAATCAAAGTGTGACCGAGGAGGAATTTAATGCTAGTTACATTCCAATTACTGCATTGGAGGCTAGCGTTAATGGCCAAGAAAGTGAAAATATTGATTTCAATAATGCGCCAAAAAGAGATTTGGACAAGGCTGTTTGGGTCGACAGCCAAATAAAATTATTAATAGCACTTTATCAAGAGTGTAGACCTAAATTAGGGCGTTCTGTCGAGTTTAAGACAAAAAAAAATGTGGGATGGAATTGCCCAAAAAATGGAAGCGCATGGCCACTCTTTCACACCCTTGCAAATCCAAAGCAAGTGGAAAAGCCTGGAGAGGAGCATAAAAAGCACCACGAGCCACCACAAAAAAACTGGTAGAGATCGGGCATCGTGCAGTTATGAAAGGTAACCTTTGTAATTGTAAAAAAAATCGTTAACTATAATATATTTTCTAGAGAACTAATGGATATAATAAAATCGAATGCTGCCGTTTTTCCCACGCATACTTTGGGCTCGCGTGGTTCAGGGAAAAGAAAGAACGAAATTATGGATCAAGCTGGGTTGTCCGAGTATGGAGGTATAATAACAAACATATTACTTGAATTTAAAAATAACAACGTTTTCCATTTTACAGAAGGAGCAGATGGGCAGAGGGAAAAAGAAAATTTACCACCTTCAAGCGAAGTTGTCGGAGCAAGGAAGAGGAAGTCCTCACCATGTTCCAGCTACCGCAAAAATAGTGTAGAGAGTTTTAATTTTAAAAATCTAATAAGCAATTTATATTTTATAAAAGGAATTTAAGAAGCAAATATGCGCGTGACGTTCCTGACATTGATGTGGGATATGTTGGATATGAATGAGAATATCTAGGATCACATGAATACTCGGACAAGTTGCTTTGTTTGGAAGTGTTCCCTGATCTAGTGTTTGATATTACATACATAGCTTTTGATATTGCAGAAACATCTGATTGTTGTCGATGCATTAGCATTGTTTGTGGAGATCTACCAGCATTTGGTAATAATGGCAATGAATATGATGGGGTTCTTATTGATCCAGAATAATCAACATTTGGTATAGGTGAATCTCTTGCATATGAACGACATAAACTTGCATTACTATAATCCATCCTAGGAAATGTATATGAAGATATATTCGGACTTGGGAAAGCACAATCGATTCCCCTCGGTGGAGGTTCGTTCATTTCATGTGAGAAAATTGCAAATGGCAAGCGAATTGAAATATTTTTATATATATAGGAGTACAGATGACCCAGAAAACGATACGCCAGATCCTACAATAGAAGAAGTTGCAAATGCCATAGCGAAACTGAAAAATCATAAGGTCCAGGTCCAGATGGCATACCCCCGGAAATCTTAAAAAATGGTGGGGAGAAGTTATGCCATGTCTTACATAGCCTCATCGTAAAACTATGGAGAAGCAGCAAGTTGCCAGAAGAATGGCTTTTAGGTACAATAGTCCCAGTCCATAAAAAAGGTGAATTGATGAACTGCAAAAACTACAGACCAATATCTTTGTTGAACACAGCTTACAAAGTGCTTTCACATATTTTATTTAATAGACTGAAACCACATTTGGAAGATAAAATAGGTGATTACCAAGCAGGATGTAGAACAAATAGATCGACAACAGACCAGATTTTCATAATGAGACAAATACTTGAAAAATGCTGGGAAGAAAGCATTGATATACATCTTCTTTTTGTTGACTATAGAAATGCTTACGACCTGCTTAATAAAAGAGAGTTGTGGAAGAAGATGAATGAAATGGGTTTCCCGAAGAAATTAATAGACCTATGCAGAATGACGGCCAAAAATTGTAAAACACAAGTGAGAATACGAGGATGCAACTCGATCAACTTCCCTCAAGAATCGGGTCTACGACAAGGAGATGCGATCTCACCAATACCTTTTAACATTGCTCTGGAAGCAATAATGAGGGAAACACAGCTTAATGGAGCAAATAGCATCTTCACAAGGAACATTCAGGTACTAGCCTTTGCAGATGACGTAGTCATAATTGGACGCAAAGCGCAAGATGTAAAAGAAACCTTTTCCAAAATTGTCGAAAGTTCAGCAAAGTTCAATCTACGAGTAAATGACACAAAAACAAAGTATTTGATCGTATCAAAACGAGGACAACGATTAGGGCGAAGTATCAGCCTTGACGATCATAGTGTGGAAATTGTAGAAAACTTTATCTATTTAGGGACAATGCTTACTGCAGAAAATAAGATAAAGGATGACATCCAAAGACGCATTGTAGCCGCAAATAAAACCTATTTCGCACTAGTACCGGTCCTAAAAAACAAAGAAATTTCAAGACAATGCAAAATCAGACTATATAAAACATTAATCCGCCCAGTCCTATGCTATAGGTCTGGACATTAACCCAACAAACAGAAAATCAACTTAAAATCTTCGAAAGGTAGATCTTAAGAAGAATATTTGGTCCTGTAAAGGTTAACCAGAACGAATGGCGCATTAGGACAAACGAAGAACTTCAAGAAATGTATGACGAAATAAATATAGCTACATACATAAGACTGAATAGACTGCGATGGCTCGGACACGTTGTACGAGCTTCAGAAGATAGAATGCTAGCCAGGATTTTTAATGGAAGATCAGGAAGAAGAAGTGCTAGCAGATATACGAAAATTTCGTATAACAAGCTTCAGAAGATAGAATGCTAGCCAGGATTTTTAATGGAAGATCAGGAAGAAGAAGTGCTGGCAGATATACGAAAATTTCGTATAACAAATTGGAGAGAACTAGCAAGACGTAGAGACGACTAGAAGAGGAGACTTCGAGAGGCCCGAGTCCTGCAAGGACTGTAGCGCCATTCAAGAAGAAGAAAGCGTATTTTCCGGGTAAAATTGCATAGTTATTTCTTAAAAGACATACGTAAAAATCATTCACCTTGTTTATGCGTAAGATGGTTTTAAGCTTAAAATCGTCTTAAGACGAATTGCCTGTATAAATAGATTCGGATTCTCTTTCAGACAATTGAAAATTTACGTTCTATATTATGCATTAACATAACCTTAATCACTAACCGGAATAGAGTGAGATTATTCTTTTAATGTAAGACCAAAATCAGCCATTTTGAGAACTCCTCATTTACCACACACAATAATTCGTCTTAAGCTGAAATAAATTAAGCTTGAGACGAATTTCGACTAAAGACTGTTTACGCGGAGCCGAAGTTTCTATCTTAAGCCGAAATTCGACTTACGCATAAACAAGGTAATTTTCTTTTTTTTCCACTGGCATTTTTTTAAAGTCTTTCCCAAGGAATGTCCGAAGACGAAGTATTTTGAGTTCTATCCTTTTGAGTCTTCAAACGATCACTCTGTCTAATACCGAGCTTGCGCCCATGAAATGAAAGCATATATTGACCAGATTTTAGTTCAGATTGTCTTAATATATACTGTTTCTGGACGGGTTTTTGTTTTTCACTTGGTTCTAATTCTTCTATAACATCGTTAGCTTCATCGACAGTCATATTCATTGGTACAGTATATTGTGTTATACCATCTGCTGTATTTTGAAAAGTAGTCATTAATTATTAAGAATATTTGTTTTCCTATTTCGCAAATATCCATACAGATCTTGTTAAAAGGGATATCTGGTACTTCATGAGACATGCACGGCTCTTTTATATTACTGCTTCTATATTTCTGGCAAATGTGACACTTTGTTATTAAATTTCAATGGCTTCATTTATGCCAGGCCAATAAACTAAGGATCGAGCCCTATTTTTAGTTTTTTCAATGCCCTGATGTGGTTTATGTAAAATTTCCAGGATCTCTCGCCTCATTATTTCAGGAACCACTATTCTGTCATTTAAAAATATTAAATTATCTTGCAGGTATAATTCATTTCGAATCTTCCAATAGAATTTAATTTTGTCGTATAATTTAGTCTTATCTTTAGGCCAACCATTAAGTAGAACGTTTTTTAGCAAGACTAGTGTTGCATCTCTATTTGTTTCGTTTATAAGCTTTTGTTTCCTTTCTTCACCCACGTTTATAGAATGCATCATTTCGTTTAAGTCGGGTATTTCTGGTGTATTTTCTTCTTTTAAAAAAAATTCTGGATAAAAGGTCTGCAATGCACATATATTTACCAGGGCTGTATGCTATGTTTATATCATATTTACTTATGTAGTCTTATTGATGCAAGTTACACTATCCATCATTTCGTTTATTATCCCCATACACAAACTGATTTTTTAGGCAAGGGGTCGCAGGGAAGTTATGCCATGGGTCATAATGTCTCCTCACTTTTGAGACAGAAAATTTGCCAGACTCACCCATCGATTACACTTACACAAATATAACATCGTACTCTGGGTCAGCGAAAACTATGAGAAATTCCCCTTCTCTTTTGCGTTTATTGTACAACTACAAAGACATTACAATCGTTACAAGAAAAAGAGGCAAAAAAATTAATGCTTACTGTAATCCTCGCATCATACACAAACCGTTTTGATGTGAGTATCGAGTGATGGATAGTGTAATTTGCACCAATAGCATTCGTTGTAAACGGGCGTTTGGTATCGTTATAATCGAGAAAATAATGGAACTTATCACATGCGAACACGATAGCTAATAATTCCTTTTCGAATTGTGAGTATCGAATTTCAGTTTCAGTGAGGCTTCTGGAGGCATAGTATATAGGTTGTCCTTCTTGCATCATACAAGCTCCTAATCCGAATTTAGAAGCATCTGTTTGAATGCAGATATCTTTATTTACTTTGAAAGAGTTTAGTGTGAGAGCTTCAGAGATCAGGGTTTTAATTTTTTCTAACGTGATTGCATGTATATTTTCCCATTTAAAATGTATGTCTTTTTTTAGTAAGTTTCGAATTGGTGCTGAGATTTGCGCTAAATGTGGAACGTTCTAACATAATTTATCATTCCCAGCAGTTTTTGTAACTCTAAGTTTTTAGAGGATGTGAAAGATTCTGTATAGCTTTTACACGATCTAGGTCACACGCGATACCCTCTTGTGAGATAATATGTCCCAAAAATTTTACTTTTCTATCTTTGTATTGTATTTTATCCTTATTGAACTTTATATTCAATTGCCTTGCCCTTTCTACTACTTTCTGTAGAATTAGAATGTTTAGTTTCATTTTCTGCCGTTATTAAAATATCATCTATGTACATTAATACCCCTTCTACTTATGTCCGCAAAATTTCTTTCATTGAGATTTTGAAAAATTTCGGGCGCTATCTTGATACCGAATGGTAGTATAACCAGTGGCGGTTCCTCTTTGGAAGCAAAGGAAGCACTGCTTCCCTTGACCAAATAGGCAACTTCATAAAAAATTAATTTAAATATATTAAGATTAATCAAAAACAAAATCTTAATATATTTCTTCATCTGGAAACATAAAGTAAGCAAGCAATGTACAGATTTTTTTATATAAAATGTACAATTCATACGATAGGGGACATCCATAAATTACGTGAGGTGATTTTGGCGATTTTTCGACCCCCCCTCCCCCCTTGGTGAGATGTCGTGAGATTTGGCTCGACCCCCTCCCCCCCCTCAATCTCACGTGAGATTTTTAAAATTTTAAAAAATTTGTAGGATTTACACTATTATGCGTATTTTTTGTGTAAATACCTTAATCTGTGCTTGATTGCATTTAGAAATCATAATTTGTGTTGAAGAACAGTACCATAAAATCATAACAGCACCAACTCGACATGCACCCAATATAAACTACAATACCTGTGGATTACCATTTAGCAGGTGATTCTGCCTACCCTTTGGAAACCAACCTCAGGGTGCCTTACAGGGATAATGATTTCTTAACAAGAGAACAGAAAACTCATGTATTTGTAGAGCAAGCATATGGAATATAAAAAAAATTGAGAATTTTACAATATATTGACATACGAAGGTTGGCTTGGCATCCACTGATTCGTTTTTAGAGAGTAACGACTTGACTGTTTGAATAGTAATGGTAGAGCTATTTATGACTCTGGAGATATACAAACTTCGGAGCATTCTTCTATATATGTCATCGTTAGGTAAAAAACCTGTGACTGAAAGACCCAGGGGGGTTATCCTGGAATCCGATTCGAAAGTCATGAAATTCGGAAATAAGAAAATGGTATCTTCCACCAATGCGAATTCGAAATAAATTTGTCCGCCTGTTATCGGATTTCAGTCCGTGAATAAAGCCATTGCCGCATGCGCTGCAATTATTTGTTTGTTTTCAAATATTCTAAAAACTCTTTAAATATTCTTGAAATAATTTATTGTTCGCATCAAAATATCAAATTAAGTTAATAAATGAAGTTGGTTGGCTGAAAATAATTTCTTTTCGAAGATTTATCAGGCATCGCTACTAGCTTCCGTTTGCTTCCTACTTTCGTATCGCCTTAGAAAAGCGGAGTCTGAAGTCACATCCAGCTTCTCAAATTGATGTTTGAGCCGCCTGTACACCAGGGTACAGATTCAAGAAGTGCGGATCGTTAGACTTCCATTCTTCCCAACTCTCGATAATGATAACAAAAGGTTTTCAAAATCTATCTTGGCCTCTAGTAGGTATGTCAGAGCAGATAGTCGTCGATTCAAAATTCGAGTCCTGTAAGATGCTTAGATAACTAATTATGTCGCCTGGTGCAAATGTCTGCTTTTTGTAATGACAATGCACCGCAGATAGCATGTGTTCTGACTGATGTGAAAAGAGCCGATTCTTAATATAATCTCTATGATTGCAGTAGGATTGGGTACATTATGCACTTGAGATTCTTAGGAGCGCATTAGGTTCCAGGTTTTTCAATTGGGCTTCTAGGCCTTTTTGTTTTGTTTAAGCTTAGACCCCCACACTAGTTCATCGTAGGGTGGCAATCTGTCCAAAAATGGTGGTATAAGTCAATGCATACATTACTTTCGCAGTTTTTCCCAGACCATTGTATAAAAAGATAAGAATTTTTCATCACGTCTTCATTCCCAGATATTTAAATTATTTTGTTTACTTTTTTTTGGATGTTCCAGTTGGATGGTTTTTGAAACAGTGAACAAATACAGTGTAAACGGCAGTGCAAAATTTTTATACCCAATTGCTATTGGGTCGAAATATAGTAATAATATCACGAGTCGAAATATAGTAATAGTATCACGTTTTGATTCATTATTCCTTCTCTATTTGCAATATGTTTTGATAAAACCTTTCACCATGTTCATCTGATACTGCACCAAGATTTTCGTGAATGAAATCTGAGTGCGGGTGCGAAAAGACGATTTTAAAGATTTTCTCATTTACAGATATTGTACTTAAAATTGAAAAAAACAAAAAGATATTAAGAAATATTGCAAAAAAATTACAGAAAAATCGAAAAATACCCATTTTGAGGGCTATAACCCCCTAAAAAGTGGGCTCCTCGGAGTAGAAAATCGGTAGACTTTATAACCCCTTATTAAAAAGCATAAAAAGAAGCGCTCTGCCAATTTTCAGCCTGTGCTTAATTTACCTGTAACTATTAATTTAACCCAGTTTTCTCGCGATTTTACACTGTTTCTTGCGGAAAAAAATTACGTGAGATTTGCGGAGACCCTCCCCCTCCCCCACGTGAGATTTGGTGAGATTCGGCTCGACCCCCTCCCCCCCCTAAACACCTCACGTAATTTATGGACGCCCCCATACTACTGTATACAAAGAATAAAGCCTTGGCCACGATACGAGCGGAGAGCGGTAGAGCGGCAATACTAAAGTGCCGCTCACCTCTAATCCGAAACATTAAATTTTTCTAGTGCCGCTCGCCGCTGTTATCGTGACCGAGGCTTAACACAACGTAGGGAAGCTGTAATATCTCCAGCTTCTTTGGCACCGAAAATCAACGTGAAAAGTCCAACACATTCAATTCAATTGAACTCACACTCACGCAAAGGTTTGCGTTGATACATAACCTTCTATATTTACAAGCCATGAACAAGAATCTCAATTGAGAGAATCGGACTACCAAATTCTCCCAAATTCTCCAAATTACACTAACAACATAACGTGACTTCACCGAGTTGTAGTCCGATTGAGCGGAAATTCGCTCTCAATATTTTCCTTGTTCATGGCTTGTAATATAGAAGGTTATGGTTGATACCAAAGCCTTCTGTATTTACAAGCCATGCACTAGAAAAATATTGAGAGCCAATTTCCCCTGAATAGGACTTCAAAGCTCCAAATTACACTAACAACATAACGTGACTTCAGAGAATTGAAGTCCTGTTGAGAGGAAATTTTGAGAGCCAAATTTTCTAGTGCATGGCTTGTAAATACAGAAGGCTTTTTTTTTATGTGGAAGACTAGAGCTCAGGGAAAGCCCTTTGTACTGTCGACAATCTATTTTCTTCGTATAGAGTGCAATGTCGAACAGCAAGCTCTAGTCGATAGATAGTGAAGGGGAAGAGAGAAGTAGGAAGGAACTGTCACAACCACCTAATAATCCCAACCATTTCTATCGCGACTCTGGCATCGGGGCAATGAGAAACAACTTGCTGGAGTGTTATGCCCCCTGAAACAAATTGAATCCCATCAACCAACCGATGACATGCGCTTGGTGGAGCGCGGCAGTGCTAGCGGAAGGCTGTGACAGGAGGGAAGGTGGGAAAGGCGAAGGACCGTGGGGCTCTGCCGGGACTCGAACCCGCGACCTCTGGGATAGTAGCCAGGCGCCTTACTCCCTAGACTACCGAGGCTTTGGTTGATACAGGTCCCTCAGAAGCTGAACTAAACGCAGCTTCTTCGGAGCCGAATACCGGGATATGAGAAGTCGAACATAGACAAATTTTCTCTATCCACCATATTCTCTTGTTTTCTTGGTTTCGTTTTCTGGTATTCTGCTCTGGTTTCGCCTGCTGTGGAGTTGCTCTTGAAAATTTTGCTTCGAAATTTGTTTTGACTCTTAATATGAATTTTCGTTTGAGTCAATAAAAAAAGAGATCGATGATGGGTGAACTTTCTCTTTATTATAATGGGGTGGCAGGAGGTGTGTATTGAAGAAGCTGAAAATTTGTAGCTTCCATTTGTTTTTTATGATTCTCTTTAATGATGATTTAAAGGGTTAGAGAGAGATTATTTTTTTGAATTGTGTTATACAGTGGCGAACAAAAGTCAACGTACACCATATAAAATAGCGAAAATTCGTTTACTATAGCATAAAAAAATTGTGATATTACAAAATAAATAAGTACAATCCTCTGTACAAAAACATTATATTGAAATTGCATAATGAAATTGTTTCTACAAAAAATATTAATAAAAATTTTTAAGTGTACGTAGACTTTTGTTATTTGTGAATTCTGTATATTTCACTTTTTTGTTATTTTTTTTGTAGAAATAATTTATTATGGAATTTCAATAAAATGTTTTGATACGTATATTGTGATATCACAATTTTTTTCAATTTTTAAAAATAAAATAAAAATACGAATTTTCGCTATTTTGTATGGTGTACGTTGACTTCTGTTCGCCACTGTATGTATATCTTACTATATTATTTTTTATTATATTAAAATAAAAAGAATATAGATTGGTAGTACGGGTTTCTACTTTTTGCATGGGGTTAATTACTTAATTCGTTTTCAAATTTGTTATTTTTCAGTTTTTTTAATTAAAGCCGCCGATACCTTTACTTTTATCGCTCGCGGGGTACATTAGCTTTGACGCCCTACGCATTGCTTCCCTTATCCTGAACCTTACGAACCGCCATTGAGTATAACCCATAGGGTGTACAAAAAGTGCAAATATTAGTTGTGGCTTCGTCTAATTCTATCTGTAAAAAACTTAAACTTCAATAACTCCTAGACAAATTATCATAAAGCAACAAAATTAGGCTCATCTTGTAGGTAAATGTGTATTCTTTTATTTGATATAAAGATAAAAAAGTTGAGTGACCCCGTTTAGAATATATGAGGAGCTTATTTTCAAAAGGTGGCATGTCCTCCATCCATTTTTATACAGCAACGAGTAAAAACTGTGCGTAAGCCTAGTTAAATTAAAGCTATTTGTTTTTAAAAAATATGCCGACACACATAAAGTATTTTATTATTTTATTGTCAAAAAATCGTAGAAATACATTAACTGGTTATTGTGAAAAAAACAAAAACACAATGGACATCTACCTTAATATACGAATGGACATATCACCGTTTGATAATAAGCTCCTATTATGTAGGTTTAAGTAATTTTTTTAAAAATAAATTGTTTTTTTCTTAAACACCCTGTATTTTAGTGGATAGTGGGGATAGCCCCCTCTCTAGAACAATTTTTTTCTCAAAATACGTCCAGGAATCACTTTTGAAAATATTAGCTACGTAGTCCAACAAAGGATCTTTTGAACGTCTGATGACCTATACAAGTTGCAAATGAGTATTTCAAATCTTTGAAACGGCGATATCTCATGAATAACAATTCGTACGGGAAAATGTATAATATCTTTTTTTGTAGATAATCGCATAACCTACAAACTTTGTACACACTATTTTATGACAAGACTTACCGTTTAAGAGATATTAGTCAAAAACGGATTTTTTTAGGGGGTTCCCTTACCCAGGCAAGTGATAAGTTTTCATGAGGTTAAAGTACACTATTCAATGAACAAATTAAAAAAGAAATATCAGTGTCAGGATTTTTTTTCAACTTTTAGGAGAAAATATATTTCACCCGCCTGGCCTATTCAATTTATTTTTATTTTTCCTTAAAGTCGGTTTTAACTGCTATTTTATTTCATAGTTTTATTATTTGTAAACTGATTTTTATGATTTTGATCATTGTAGAAAGGTAATAATCTGTAGAATTTATAAAAAATTATTATTGACTATTTCAGGGCTTTTAAAATGGTAATCAGGGTTGAACAAAGTGAAAAAAGGTAAAAAATCATCACTTTTTAAGATTTCGTTCGCAATGAGCGACCTCTAAATCTTTTCCGATTCATTTAAAATTTTATATTTCTTAGTTTTTTGCCTATTCGAACATTTGTAGTGGGTGAGACTTAGAATTTAAGCACTTTTCCATTTGGCGGCCACCCTAATATACATAGAAATAGATATACATATACATAGATATTGTAGTATCACAACAATAGCATAAACTTAAATGGAATATTCATAAACAAAATTTATTGATCCTTATCCTCCTATAATATTAAGATTGATTTGGAAATATAGACTGGGTGGGCATAGAAGTTTTCACTTCCAACGTGTGGTCCTACGCACACTCATTTTTATTTTTCAATATTATATTAGGTTTGTTTTCATTTGATAATTTCTTTAGATTTTATTAACTTCTCAGTTATACCGACTGCGCCATGTTGTATTTTACCTTTTATTTAAGTAAAATACAACACCATCTTCATCCGTAATTATTTTATAAACCTTTTCACGTGCGTTAGTTGCAGATGTTGTTCTTAGTATTTTTGGTGGCGGCTTTACCGTTTTTGCTATACCACTAGCTGATAATTGTCTTTTGGCCGCTGGTGATAAAGATCTTATTGGTGGGGTTATACTATGTGCTTCTTCAAGGACTTCTTCTTCGTCCAGAAAATCCTTTGTTGTTGGTGAAGTCTGTGTTAACACATCATTTTTTTTAAAAATAAATTTCGTTTGTGTGGCACTATCTCTTAAACCTTTTTGCTCATTGAATAAATTTGTTTCTTTATCAATCAATTAGTTGATTTCGATAGCCATACCATTTTTCTGAATCATTCATGTCTTTATTCTTTTATTCATTGCTCTATCAAAAATGGACTGATTTGCAGTCATTCCAATTTCATCTTTAAGCTTGTTGTAAAATTCTGGCGACAGAAGTAGCATCTAGTTAAGTCCATTATTTCTATGCATATTTTTCAATTAATGAGCCGATTACTCCTGATAATACACGGGTAAAACACCTTCTCTCTGTACTAGTATTTTACGTTGTTTACCAACAGATCTCTTTGCGCAAATCAACTTACGCATATCCTTTGTATACCTTACATAAAGAGTTGAAGATATTTCCATGCGGCATATGGTTACCTTTTAAGGTGTTGAGTGTAATTTCACAAAGAGTTTTTATAACGTCAGGGTCAGCATTTTGTATGATGGACTTTCTTAGATTTGGTTTAGCCAAAGTTAGTTGTTGTCCCTTAACCGTTTTATTGGTGATGCCATTCTTACCATTTAAAGAATTTTGCGGACAAAAACAGGTTACAAAGTGTTTATTAAATATGTCAGTACGAAATCTTAGAACAGCGTTAATGTCTTGAGTTAAATCAATTAGCAAATACCCATAAGGCATTTGAGTTATCTCTTTATATATTCTCACAAGTTCTAAACTATTTTCTGGGTAAATTTGTCTTTTATTCGGGGGTTTTTAAATACAAGAAGATATTTACAATTGAGCGATATGTCACGACTGAATTTTCCTGGATGAAATACGTTTTGTGTCACAAGAATTACTGAGAAATTACGATGATGAGACCCCTTAGTGAAGAGTTCACAAACTTGTTTACTAAATGCATTTAACATCATGACATCTATGACAATCAACGTTGGCTCGTTTACATGATTTACAAACTCCTCCGGTATAGCATTTAAATATTCAATGTTTTGTAGTTTGATATCCGTTGGCAGTGTACCGTGTTCTGCATTGCACCATATCATTTTTTTAATTTGCGGTTCTATAAATGCTTGATTAGTATTAAGAAGATTTTTTATAAATGTTGTTTTCCCACATCCCGAAGGCCCCGCAACCATCATTGTAAATGGGTGATTAGACTTGATCATTCTTGCTTTGTATATAAACCGGTTATTTAACCTCAGGTATTTATACGTTCCGTACAATGAGCAGAAGGCAGTTAATCAACCAGTTAGACGGTACCAAAGGTATAGACGATTTGTGGCAGGCAGACTTGGTCGAAATGGGTTCTTACTCATCAGAAAACCAAGGTTTTCGTCTTCTACTCACTGTGATTGATACATTTTCAAAGTATGCATGGGCCTTACCGCTTAAAAGTAAAAAGGCCATAGAAGTTGTTAAAGCAATGCAGTCTATTTTTAATACAGGACGCATCCCACAACATTTACAAACTGACGTTGGAAAAGAATTTTTTAATAAACCATTCCAACAACTGATGAAAAATTATGAAATAAACGAAAGCCTCAATTGTAGAAAGATTTTACAGAACGTTGAAAAGTATGATGTGGAAAGAATTCAGTATGAATGGCAATTACCCGAGTAAAAATAATTTAGTTGGTTAATTTTCGCACGCGACCGCTGCTAGCGCGCATAGCGAACAAATAGGGATGTCACAAAAGTATGCGTGCACCCGTCACAGGGATGAACGCCCCCGCCACAGGTACGAAAATCTAAAAAATTGTTCGCTACAGGAATCCACTGGCACGAAAATCTAAAAATTCAGGCATGAACATTTTATAAATATATCCGCATCGGCATAAACCATTCCAAGCGCGAGTGTCGTTTTACCAAGCAGTCCCCAAGCTAAACAGTAACCACTTCCAATGCTGCCTTTTTATTGAGTATGCTATTGGCAGCCTTTATGGTTACCAAGATAGTTGCCCCTTTTTTTCGTCCTCTACAATTTTTTGAAGCAATACCGGCGATTTCGTGCATCCCTGTGGGGGAAGCGTACCCAGCTAGCACGGATTTCAATTTGTAACAAAAATATGTTACATTTGGATTGTAATCCAGTTTTTTTAAACAAATTTAGTCACATATAGGTTAAATTATTGTTTCGAATTAGCATTTTGCAACAATTCATCCGGTTCAGTTACACTACGGTTTTAATTTTGTTACGGAAAAACGAACTTGTTGTAGAAATGTTCCATAAAAGTTGCAAAAAAAGATGTCATATTTAAATTAAATTTACGTTAATAAAACATTTCGTTTTGTAGCGCATTTCAAAAATGTTATTGTATTGTAAATGTCACAAATAGAGTAACAAGTTAGCAACCTTAATGTGACTAAGTTGCTATATGTTTTTATCAAGTAACTATTACCTACAACTAAATGTTCAAAACGATGCAGTGTGGTTATTATTGTGTTGCAATGACTTAAGAAAAAAGCGGATCGAACTTATAAAATTCATTTAGTTACAAGATCGCTGCAGGGACGTTTTTTTTCATTTACAAGAACTTTGGAAAAAATCTGTCGAAAAGCTTTATGCTCGCCATATTTTTCGTCGTTCTACACCATGCAGTAATCAAATGTGTTTTTCTATATTATTTTGTATTTTCTATAATAATTTTCAGTGGATTATAACACTAGCAACTTAAAAAAATGTATTTAGCTATAGTTTACAGATTTCCATGCTGATATTACAAATTCGAAAATTATCTAAATTGGCAATTATTTTCCAAATTGTCATTTTTTGGGTGGCGCGTGAATTTTCCAGATGTAAATTACCCACAGTCATCGACAAAATGGCATTCGTTTTAAAATTTTGGTGTACAAATCATGAAATTTTAAAGTACATATTGAGAAATGTCTTGTCTTTCCATTTCATTCCATAATGTCTCTGACTTTTAAACACACTTAAACTTTTTTGTTCTATTTTGTTACAAACACATGTTAAATTTGTTCGACTAAAAGACCAATAACTTTTTCGGATGTTACAATCATTTTTCATGTTGTTGCGTGCAACTTCAGTTTGTGGCAACAACTCATTTAAAACATAGCTACAACACATTTGTCGCCTCATTGCGACCAAAGTTGTTGCAAAATAAACGTTAAAAATCTGCTTTTTCAGTCGCAATGGAGCTACAGTCGCATTACATATCTTATCTTGCGACTCTTTTACTTGTTAGATTAACTCCATTGCTACTAATTTCAATTTGTGCTAGCTGGGGTGGATCCCTGTGGCGGGAGTGTGCGTGCTAGTTTTGTTCCCGAGTAAAAATAAAACTCGCCCGCCACAGGGATGCACGAAATCGCCTGTATTGCTTTAAAAAATTGTAGAGGACGAAGAAAACCCTAGTAAAAATGTGCCGTACGCATTTGTTCGCTATGCGTGCTAGCTGTGGCGCCATGCGTGCTAGTGCGTAACTGATGCAGGCTAGCTGCGGGCTAGTTTTATTTTTACTCGGGTATCACTGGATTAGCATGTTGGGCAGGTTAACAGACGACTACAATACAACAAAACCTCGTATGATTAAGATGAGACCTGTAGATGTTGGACCGCGTAACGAAAAACGTGTATTATTATCAGTGTATAAATACCCTAAAATAAAATCAAAGTCTAAATACAAAGCAGGTGATTTTGTTGGTATAAGTAGACATAAACATGTATTCGAAAAGGATTGTACACCTAATTGGTCTGCAAAGATATCTATACTATTATATAAAGAGAAAAGATTTGATTGTTTGTTTGTTCCGGATAAACTCAAAAACTACCGAACCAATTTTAAAAATTCTTTCGCCAATCGAAAGCTCTATTATCAGCGAGTAGCATGGGATATATTTTATTTTTCAGAACATGAACATTTTTGACAAATGCTGTGAAAACTGGTAAAAGTACAGCAACGACATCTAAATTATTTTTTCCTAATTTTTTTCTAAGCTCGATAAAGGCTAGAAAAAAATAATTTCGATGTCGTTGCTATGGTTTTCTACATAATGTTTCAGCAGTTTTCACAGCCATGTCAAAAATGTTGATGTCAAAAATTTTCATGTTCTGAAAAATAATAAATCAAATCTTTTCTCTATAGTACATAATCTATCTATATACATATCCTGTATCCTATATTATATCGAGGTGACTATTTTCACCTTAAAACGTGAAACCAGAAACCAGATACGTGAAACTAGAAAAAATTAATTAAAAAATTAAATTTTAAAATAATTAAAAGTCGAATGTGGCAGTTACTATTTCAAACTCCCATAGAATACGGTGCTTTACAAATGTATTAAAAAAACGGTATATAGGATAGGTTCTTTTCCCGGTGAATTATTTTTTTCTGGTTTCAGGTTTCTGGTTTCTGGTTTTACGTTTTAAGGTGAAAATAGTCACCTCCATATTATATATATATAGGAAAAAAACACTCACTCACTTGGTCATCACCATATCTCCGGAACTATTACACCTACAGACTTGAAATTTGGCGTGCATGTTTCTTTTGTTAAGTAGAGATCCTCTAAGAAAGGGTTTTGCAGAAATCTACTCCTGAGGGGGCCGTAAAAGATATAAAATAACAGTTTTTCAACTATAACTTTTACTTACTTGAAATTTTACATCTAAGTAATGTCATTAAGTAATTAATGTCAAAACGATTTTTGAAGTTATACTTCTTTAGGCGCGTTTTTAAAAATCTTATGAGAGTGAATTTTTAGGAATATGCGAGACGCAACGCGAGACGCAACAGAGAATATAGGCGAAGCGGTATGGAGGGCAAGCATTTCAACTCCCATTCAGTGGTGCCAATTCATGGGAATTCTCCCTTTTCGTGGGAATTCTTACTCCTAAAAATTGGTAAAAGGGAAAAGGGAATAATTTTGTCGTCCTGAAGAAAAACGTGGGAAAAGTTACATGATCTAAATATCTAAAGGGTTGGCTGTGATGAATCCAGTACCAATATTGAATGGAGGGATTTAACCGTTACTTTCTCAAAAGATGAAAGTCAAAGATTAAAACTTTACCAATTGAGGAATTGTGGAAAGAGGTGGGAGAGCTAAAAAATTTGGAAGATGCGTACATGTTTCCGAATTTAAGTAAAGTTCCGAAGTTTTCCATGATCTGAAAAAAATCTCTGATGAAATGCTGAATCAGAGAGAAAATTTTCTTTGGTTGAGGATGTTAAAACATCTAAAAGCAATAGAATTAGTATGAGGAAACTTTAAATGCAGTAGGCACAATTCGATCTTATTTTCAGTCAGAGAATATTAACTGCGTCAACTTCGAGCCGACAGCACTATACACTACACAACACTAAAAATTTGTACGAATAGTATCAGTCTATTTGAATTTTTTCTTTCATTTGAACAATTGCTATGGTGGCGTGTGTGAGTCGGAAAAAACCCCGAAAATGGTATATGTTTTGAGCCGGAACAAGAGTACCCCCCCCTCCGTTTTCGAGGATGCTGAACATGATGGCGTCGTTAGAATTTCTCTTTGGGTTTGCGCAACCCCTCAAAACGGCCAAAAACCACCCCCAACGAAGGGTTAAACGCGCTTTACACGGTGTCCCTGTAAAAAAAACACTTCCCCCCCCCCCCCCTTTTCGAGGGTGCTGAACACGGTGGTGGTGTTGGATATGGCATCCGACCCCCACCAACCCCTCCGCCGGACAATACTCTCCCCTAAAAGGGGTGAATTTTTTTGTAATATATATATATATATATATATATATTTCCCCCTGTTTTCGAAGATGCTGAGCACGGTGGTGGTGGATAAATTTTTTTAAACCCCTCCAATCCCTGTAATGCCCAATAATCATCTCGCCTCCGTTTTGTTTCATTTACACACGCCACTATTACTTTTTAAAATGTTTTTATTAATTTTCTTTTAGTGTTACATACCTTTTCTTATGTGAATTGTTGCTGTTAATTTTCTCAGCTTTGTGAAATAAAAATAATGTTATTGTAATACCCAGGACAGACAGCGCTCTTAATGTACATTTGCTAAATCGACATTAGGCCCTGATGTGCATTAAAAAATAAGGCGACAGACACTACAGACTAAAGACAGACGTTTTTTGACAGAGAAAACTTTGAAATTTTAAAAATGCAATAAACATAGCGGTACAGAACAACAACAAGAAAAAATACGCAATACGCAAAGTATATATAAAACATTTTATTTTAAAAAGCTTCGCATTAAGGAGACAAAAAATGTATAATATTAAACATAAACATTAAACATCTGCATGGTTCGCCATCTATCAGAAAATGAAAAACTAAGAGAACCGCTGTAACCAACTCGATTAACTCGCTAATCATCAAAATCTTTTGATGATTTAGCTTGATGTTAATCATCAAAAAATTGGGTATTAACTAACAACTCGGGGCGACACACACTGCAATTGACAATGATTAATGTTAATTGAGAATTAAAGAGCGCTGTCTGTCCTGGGTATAAGGAAGTATTTTGCTTTTCTCCTTTTCAAAATTTGCAAATTTCTTCTTCGCGGGAAAACCTAAGGGAATTTATATAAAAGCCTGTGGGAAAAACTCCTTGGAATTCCTATTTTCGTGGGAATTATTGCCAAAAACACCTGGCAACACTGCTCCCATTCTTTAGCTGATATCTGTTCACGATGTCGATGGGTGAGGGGGTTTTTATCCTGAGGCTATGGAGGGAAATAAATTTCTTGTACGATGCATCAGCTAAAGCCCCGTCCTCACTACGCGGACTTAGATTCCACGCGCTTTTGGTCGTACGGCCAGCCAAAAGCGCGCGTGATCTTTTAATTTTCTGAATCATGAGTGAAAAAAAATTATTTCTCATTTGAAACGGCGTACGCGCTTTTGAAAAGCTCATAGTGTGTGGACGCACAATGTACCTTTTTAAGCACAGCCTTTTGTCCGCGTTATTTTGCCGCACGGCCTTTACTATGGACAAAGTCGTAAAAAAGTCATAAAACTCTGCATGAAAAAAAAGGCAAAAGCGCGTACGACCCAAGTCCGCGTAGGGTTTTTGTAGGCATGAAGATTCGTAGACGATTTTACTGTGCATGACGTTGCTGGGTGAGGGGTTCTGTCGCGAGGCTACGGAGGGAAATCCGATCCGTGTTCTATTCTTCACCTAAGCGCGAGTTTCTAAGGGCTAGTTTTACACCAGCCGACTTTTTCAGAAGATTTTTCTTGGTTGTTTGTCGGCCCGTGTGAAACAGGCCAAGATAATAATAAAGCTATATGGCAACTGTACAATAAGCGATAATTATTTACTGTTTTACTAATGATTTTGAATGGTTAAAACTTAATATAATTACTCAATCAGAAATTAGTTTGAATATATAATACAAAATATTTACTGTTATTATTTGGGAAAATAAAACAATGAACAAGATATTAATGCTTTTATTTAGCTTGACCTCGTATATTTGTTTGGGTCAAATCTTTCGACAGCTTTTTCAACTACTTCTACTAAACCGATTCTTATGAAACTTTGCACACACATTGAGCTAGCGTGTCAGTGCAATCTGACAATTATGAAAAAAAATCAAGATTGCGGTTCCAAGATGGCGGACGAATTGTATTCCAATTCCATTGAAAATCGGTATCGGGGGGGTTTTAGGGCCACAAATGACGATTCTGTGGTCAAAATTAGAAAATTAAAAATGGCGGCGCCAATATGGCGGATGAATTTTGGAAATGTGTTCTGAATCCATTAAGAATCGGTATCGGGGGTTTTAGGGCCACAAATGACGATTCTGTGGTCAAATTTTAAAAATTCAAAATGGCGGCGCCAATATGGCGGATGAATTTTGGAAATGTGTTCTGAATCCATTAAAAATCGGTATCGGGGGGTTATTAGGGCCACAAATGACGATTCCGTGGTCAAATTTTGAAAATTCAAAATGGCGGATGAATTCTGCAAATGTCTTCTGAATCCATTGAAAATCGGTGTTAAACTCCACCTCAAATATTACCATTAGGATTAAGACATTTAGATATTAATATTAATTTAATTAAATTCGAATTGAAATTTGCAAAGAAGTAGAAACATTTGTAAGGTTTAACTTTTTATTTTTATTTGATGCATGTGATTCACAGGCAAAACCAGCTTACCAAGCATTAAGTCTCAATTGCCTTAAGTTAAGGGCAGACTTTGACTTTAACCAAGTCTGGGCAGTTTTGTAAACAGCCAACATTTTTTGAAGAAATAGCCATCGACTCACGTAAACCAAACAGGTCATGGTGAGCAAATGCTATTTCGTTTATGTAATGGGAGTGGGTATAAATCCAAAATAAATTTTTTACTACTTAATTTATTTTTTGTTTGTTGTTTAGATTTGTTATTTCAGGCAGGGCCAACGAAATTGGCATAGGGCGGGAATCGTTGGTTTCTTCCACTTTCTCTCTGACAACTGCTTCCTAGTATGCTAAGTATACGACGCACGATCAATGCTCAACAGAGTCATCATACGTCAAATGCTAGTAGCCTAGTGAGAGCCAACAAGGAGAACACAATAATCGCAGCACCGTTAAACTTGCACTTTCTACGTTTTTTCTCTCCGCATCCACATTGGCTGCGCTACATTTTTTGGTGGTTCCATCCAGGAAGTGCAGTTGCTTGCTGCTGAATTACGTGTTTCTGTTTGTCTCGGTTATTGCGTTGTCACATTAATTCTTTGGGAAAAATAAATCTGAGATCTACAACATGGCTTCTTTGGACGAATTACTGGTCAAAGCGAAGACCATACGAGGAAGAGTGGATAAGGAAATTGAAAATGGAAAAAAAACAGCACTGATAAAACGTACGCAAGGTTTTTTCGAATCGAAAATTACCACATTGAAGAAAGCATGGGAAGACTTCGCAGCCATAGATTTGCAAATTATGCAACAAATCGGTTTAGATCCAGCAAAGCAACCAAGCTCATATATAGAAGAGGACCATTATAGCAAGGTGGAAGCAAAATTCACCGACTATATGAGCGAATTGATAGAAGGTCTGCGAAATTTTACTACTGCAAATGATAGCACCTGCAGTGAAGCAAATCCAATCAATACAACCATCGTACATCAGGAATCCTCGTCTCTCCCCAGAATATCTCTACCAAAATTCAATGGTGATTTTGATATGTGGAATTCATTTCATGACCTCTTTGTGTCATTAGTTCACCAAAATCCAAATCTGAAACCAGTACAAAAATTATATTATTTGAAAACGTCTTTAGTCGGAGATGCCGAACGCATTTTAAGACACGTACCCATCACAAATGAGGATTTTGCACCAGCATGGAATAAATTAAAGGAAGGATTTGAAAACAAAAGAATCCTTGTAAACCATCAGTTGAAGCGTTTAATGAGTCAACCAAAACTAAATACAGAATCCAAGACGGGTTTGAAGGAGCTGATAGAGACCACCGAGGAATGTCTACAGCAACTCAAAAACCTCAAGGTTGACACGACTTCATGGGATGTACTACTCATTCACATATTAGTTCAAAAATTACCCTTTGTCACACTCAGATATTGGGAAGAGAAATTGGGGTCTCAAAAAGAGTTACCAAGCCTCACACAATTCATACAGTTCATAGGCGTTCGAAGACAGGTGTTGGAATCCATTGCAGACACTATCAGTCCAAAGAATGAAATTTCGAAACCGTCGAAATTAAGGGAAAAAACCGCGTCATATCATATCACGAAGGGGAACAAATGTCCAGCGTGTGAAGGAAAACATTACGTATGCAATTGTCCCACATATAAGCAAATGAATCCAAACACCAGATCCCGCATTATCAAATCCGCAGGGCGCTGTCTAAATTGTCTCTCAAACAACCATACCCAAGCCGAATGCACAAGCAGATTTAGCTGCCTCATGTGTAAACAACGACATCACACATCGCTCCATGTTGATAGGAAACAACAGGATGCGAACCAAAGGGAAAGGGATACACCTTCTACAAGCAAGGATAAACCCAATCCAACACCAGCAAATAGTGAAGATCACAGATCTAACACCGATCAAACCACTCACGCATTCATCACAAGTCAAAACGTTCACGCACTTTTGTCCACAGCATTAGTAGCGTTCAAGGGCAAACATGGAGAGAGACATGTTCTTCGGTGTCTCATAGATCCAGGCTCACAATCCTCATTTATCACTCAGGCTGTCTGCAAAAGATTAGGGGCCAGCTGCACACCGGCATCAATGATAATCACTGGGGTAAACACCAGCACTGCGGGGAACGCAAACAAGCAAACTACGTTACAGTTGCAAGGATGCAATTCAGACACCCCACAAATCACGGAAACCTTCTTCGTTCTTCAAACAATAACAGATCCTCTTCCAAAATATAGGATCCAAAAACGGGATCTCGGACACATAGTGGGACTCCCATTAGCCGATTCATCTTTTTGGAAGCCAGGACGAATAGACGCCTTACTAGGAGTTAACGCATATACACAAATTCTACTGGAAGGAATAGTACGAACAACAAAAACAGGCCCACTAGCGGTCAACACCATTTTCGGTTGGATTGTACTCGGTCCAACAGCCAGTGTACCAAATAGCAATCCGGTCACTTTGGCAGTCACAACAGAAACCCTAAGCCAACAGATCTCAAGGTTTTGGGAAATCGAAGAAATCCCATCAACATGTATGCTCACTGAGGAGGAGGAACAATGCCAAGAATTGTATAAGACCTCCCACAAACGCCTTAGCGATGGCAGATATGAAGTAAAACTACCATTCAAAAACAACGAGTTGCCGATGTTAGGCGAATCCAAACAACAAGCACTCAAACGATTCAATGCGCTGCAAAGGAAATTTCAGAGATGTCCTGAGCTAGCTAAAAACTACACATCATGTCTAAACGAATACTTAGAATTGGGTCACATGGAAATGGTGAAGTCAGATGACGGAAACCCGCAATACTACATCCCTCACCACGCTGTGCTCAAGGACAGCACTACCACGAAACTACGGGTAGTGTTCGATGCTTCATGCGAAACCTCTAACGGAAAATCTCTAAATGAATGTTTAGCAAAGGGACCAAGCCTACAACAAAAACTTTTTTCAATCCTGCTAAATTGGCGTAAACATAAAATTGTCATAACAGGAGACATCGAGAAGATGTATCGAATGATTTGGATTCACCCAGACCACCGCAATCTTCAAAGAATAATTTGGCAACATCCAACGGAATCAAGATTACAAGAATATAAACTCAAAACAGTCACCTTTGGCACAACGTCCGCCCCGTATTTAGCAGTCAGGACACTACATCAGCTGGCAGAGGATGAAAGAAATAGATGGCCCCTAGCTTCAAGAGCCACCCTGACAAACTTCTACGTTGATGATCTCCTAACAGGTGCAAATAATGTAACCGATGCAAAAAATCTACAATTAGAGATGATCGACATGATGAAATCAGGGGGATTCAATTTAAGAAAGTGGGCAAGTAATCATCCAGCTTTACTGTGTCATTTACCAAAGGAGTACCTCCAATTATCGGACAGCCTACCACTCGGTGATGAAGAACATATAAAAACCCTAGGAATTCGATGGCACCATTCATCAGATAACTTTACGTTTAAGTTGACAGCATACCCACAGAACAAGGCCTTTACAAAGCGAACACTGCTATCAGAAATAGCATCGCTTTATGATCCACTAGCGTGGCTATCACCCATAATTATTGTAGCAAAAATATTGATCCAGGAACTGTGGATCACAGGTTGTTCATGGGATACTCAAGTCACTACTTCTATGGCCCACAAATGGACAGAATTCAAAGGGGATTTGGAGAAGTTGAGTCAATTAAAGATTCCCAGATGGATTTGTTACAGTCCAAATGCTCACCTCCAATTGCATGGATTTTGTGATGCCTCAAATAAAGCGTATGCAGCAGTTGTTTACCTACGCGTTGAAGTTAACAATCAAATATCAAGCACGTTGCTAACGTCCAAGACCAAGGTAGCTCCAGTCAAACCGACAACGATACCACGATTAGAGCTAAATGCAGCCTTAATTTTGGCACGACTTATTAAAACTATCACCAAAGATATGGAATTCGAACACGTGCCAGCAGTTGCCTGGACAGACTCCACAATAGTTCTACAATGGATCAAGGAGCATCCGTCGCGCTGGAAAACGTATGTCGCCAACAGAGTTGTGGAAATACAAGACACACTAAAATACGACAATTGGCATCACATTCCAACAAACCAAAACCCAGCAGACATTGCCTCAAGAGGCACCACAGTCCTGAATCTTCAATCAAATACGCTGTGGTGGAAGGGTCCGGACTGGCTAAGTTATCCTGAAGACAAGTGGCCAAGGTTTCAAAAAACCTCCAATAACACAGATTTAGAAGCTAAGAAACCAACATGTCTCACAATCAACACTGCAATAGATGACGACATATTGCTAAGGTATTCGTCCTTCACGCGACTAATAGGAGTCGTCGCCACGATACTTCGATTTATTAGAAGGTGTCGAAGAACATCTGTACAGCAGTTCAAATTTGTATCGACGAACGATTGGACCCAAGCTGAAGGTGTGGTGTTTCGTTTAGTACAACAAAGGGAGTTCAAGGAAGAATATACCAACCTAGTGAATAACGGTCCACTACCAAGTAAGAGCAAGCTCCTACAACTCAATCCTTTCATAGACGAGCATGGGCTACTCAGAGTCGGAGGTCGCTTACAAAATGCCAACATCAACTTTAATACAAGGCATCCGCTCATATTGCCAAGGGATCATCACGTAACTCGCCTACTCATTGATAAAATTCACAAGGAAACAATGCATGGAGGATGCTCGCTAGTGTTAGCAACAAGTCGTCAAAAATTTTGGATATTAGATGCTAGACGCGTCATAACAAGCCAAAGTCATAGATGCATCACAGGTGCACGTCATCGAAAAGAGAAAATCACCCAGTTAATGGGCAACTTACCTGATGCAAGAGTAAATGTGAGCAGACCCTTCAGTAGAGTAGGTATCGACTATGCCGGGCCAATCACCATAAAAACATCAAATTTTCGAAAGGCAAAACAATTCAAGGCTTACTTTTGCATATTCGTATGCATGGCTACAAGAGCAGTTCACATTGAACCAGTGTCGTCACTGGCATCAGAAGCTTTCCTCGCCGCGTTAAAGCGATTTGTTTCTCGAAGAGGACTGTGCACGGATATATTTTCAGATTGCGGAACGAATTTCGTTGGAGGTAAAACACAACTCGAAAAGGACCTACGAAAGGCTATTGCAGAATCAACACCAATAGCCGTAGAATACTTATCGTCTAAGGCGATAAGGTGGCATTTTAATCCACCCGCAGCTCCGCACTTTGGCGGAATATGGGAGGCTGGAGTAAAGTCCATTAAATACCATCTACGTAGAAGCTTAGGTAATGCCATCTGCACCTTTGAAGAGTTGACCACCATATTGACACAGATTGAATGTTGTTTAAATTCTCGACCGTTATCATACATCAGCAACGATCCAAACGATATATTTATACTAACGCCAGGACATTTTCTAATTGGTGAGGCACTCAATGCAATTCCAGAACCAGATCTCACAGATGAAAAACTACCTCCTCTACAAAGATGGAAACATCTCCAACAGCGAGTTGGACAATTTTGGAAAAATTGGTCCAGGAGTTACCTCCACCAGCTTCAAAACCGACCCAAATGGTTAACGCAAAAGAAAAACTTAAAGATAGGAGACATTGTTTTAATACAAAATGAAAATGCTCCTCCAACATATTGGCCACTGGGTAAGGTGGAACAAGTATACCCAGGTAAAGATGGACTCATTAGAGTGGTACAAGTAAGAACGCAAAACAGTACCTTCAAAAGACCAGTTTCAAAATTAAGCCTATTGCCAGTAGAGTCCTCGCCAATAGAAGAAGGGACAACAAACATGGTGTGAGGTTGCACGTTACTTGTGTGCGTGTCCTGTCTTGTGTCGTCTTGTATAACAAAAAAAAACATAAGCTAACAGTTTAATTTCTAGGAATATTACGCACCAGATGGAGTGTTAACAATCCTAGAGGAAATTTATTTCTCGCCACCAGGAAGTCCTAATCCGAGCTTCTTCGAGACAAGTCCTGAGAAGGTGCCCGACGTTTCGGAAAGGGACAATGAACCATCAACGTGCAGGAATGTCACTGAAGGTTCCATAACCACTCATACCCATCCTTGTTTAAAGGAACCTGCCGTGATCAACGGAGCATGGAGGACAAACCTAGAGGTCCTACGTGTAACTACTACCATCAAGGAGTTCCACATGAGGATGGAAAACACTTTCCAACGTTTTTTAACGAAAGTAGGTGTCAGCATCTACCTCACAAGCGAGGTAAACAGGCGCATCAACCCTGAAGAAATAAAGAAACGGCGAAACCGGACGAAGACCATCAATCTGCCAGATCGTTATCAAGTTCGACTTCGTATTAAGGCAGATGATACAATGGTATTCTCCCATTACCACAAGAGAGGGCTCGTTAAGCGACTTAAAAAACAAGGAACTATGTTGAACAAAGATGTTCAACGGCGGGGAGAATGTTAAACTCCACCTCAAATATTACCATTAGGATTAAGACATTTAGATATTAATATTAATTTAATTAAATTCGAATTGAAATTTGCAAAGAAGTAGAAACATTTGTAAGGTTTAACTTTTTATTTTTATTTGATGCATGTGATTCACAGGCAAAACCAGCTTACCAAGCATTAAGTCTCAATTGCCTTAAGTTAAGGGCAGACTTTGACTTTAACCAAGTCTGGGCAGTTTTGTAAACAGCCAACATTTTTTGAAGAAATAGCCATCGACTCACGTAAACCAAACAGGTCATGGTGAGCAAATGCTATTTCGTTTATGTAATGGGAGTGGGTATAAATCCAAAATAAATTTTTTACTACTTAATTTATTTTTTGTTTGTTGTTTAGATTTGTTATTTCAGGCAGGGCCAACGAAATTGGCATAGGGCGGGAATCGTTGGTTTCTTCCACTTTCTCTCTGACAACTGCTTCCTAGTATGCTAAGTATACGACGCACGATCAATGCTCAACAGAGTCATCATACGTCAAATGCTAGTAGCCTAGTGAGAGCCAACAAGGAGAACACAATAATCGCAGCACCGCTAAACTTGCACTTTCTACGTTTTTTCTCTCCGCATCCACATTGGCTGCGCTACAATCGGTATCGGGAGATTTTTACGGCCACAAATGACGATTCTGTAGTCAAATTTGAAAATTCAAAATGGCGGATGAATTTTGCAAATGTGTTCCGAATCCATTGAAAATCGGTATCGGGGAGTTTTTAAGGTCACTAATGACGAATCTGTGGGCAAAATTTTAAAAAAATGAAAATGGCGGCGCCAATATTGCGGTACGATTTTGGCAATTACGATTCGATTTCACTAAAAATTGCTATTTGGGGGTGTTTTAACGTTAATGTTTTAAATTTGTTTAATGTTTTAAATTTGTTGTCAAAATTAGAAAATTCAAAATGGCGCTGGGAATATGGTATGCATAACAAATCACTTCACCAGAACTTTGTAAAAAGTAAAATCCAAAAATGACAGAATTAAGACTAAAAAGAATATAATAAAAATGGGTAAAAAAACTTTTAAGTTAAATGGTTTTATTTTAAATCTGCTGTACCAAAAACCAGAAAATAATTAGAACACGATCATGGACCTTCTGGAATAGTAGCAGTGCTGTCTTCTCATGTCGTTTGCCAAAGGCATTTTGTGTCGCTGCGTCAGCGAATTAAGTAATATTCTGGGAATTTTAACAGACTAAAATAAAAACATGGGGGCCATAAAAACCTGTATAACCTCTGTAAATAAGAACAACTTGTCTAGAAAAATGTGTTTCCAAGTCCACCAAAACAAAATAGTTCAAAGGCACTTCGTATCATATTTCAGTTACCTAAAGCTACTCAATTGAATTGAGTAACTATTAGAAGAAGAATCTAGGGAATTGAACATAATTTAGAAGTGACGTTTATTTCAGTAGTGGAAAGGAGGTGGAGTAAATCTACCCAAGGTCGATGGACCCACAGGCTCATAACAAATGTGGAGGGAAGGGTCACGGGAGAGCACGGAGAGATGAGTTACGACCTCGCACAGTTCTTGAGCGGACATGTGTGTTCCAGAGCATACCTCCATCGATTCGGACAAGATGTCTTCGCTGTTCCCGGCATTCCTAAATGTGATAGAAGACACAGAGCATGTCCTATTGGAATGCCCGATATTAGCCGAACAAACTGCTGCTCTGCAAGCGACAGCTCAGGCACGAGTAGAAAACATCATAGACTACATGGTGACATCGGGTGTTGTAAAGAATAAAGTGGAGGAGACGCTAAATATGCTCCATCAGAAGGTAAGGCGCAAAGAAACCAAAAGGAAGAGAGTAAGGCTTAGAAATATCGGTAGTATTAGCAGGTAGATAAAAGCTGATCCATCTGGCGAAGCATTGGTGAAAAGAACCGGCAGGCTGAAGCGTGTCGGCATCATGATGCTTCCACCTGCCAACGCACGCAAATAATAAAAAAATCCAATAAATTATTTGCATGCAAATTAAACATTAGTCTTAAATCACGCCAAAGAAGTATAACTTCTAATGAGCGTACATAAGTACACACACCCACTTTTTCTAATTAAAAACTGATTTTTTCTATTGACGAAGTGATTTCTTCTATTAACGGAATCTATCTATATATATAAAAATGAATGTGTGTATGTATGTATGTTCGCTATAGGCTCCTACACCGTGCAACCGATCTTAATGAAATTTTAACCAGGTGCTATTTACATTAAAACTTAGAACATAGGCTATTTTATTACTTTCTAAAGCCACTCCTAGATGGCGCTGTCATGGAGAGCTTCGATGAAAATCATCACAGAGCTTTGAATTTTTGCATGAAGGTCCGTGGAGGTCTCCCATGATGCACCTCGAAGCCCGATTTTCGAGATTCAAAATGGCCGCCGAAATATCACCGAAATTCAAAATTGCCGCAGAAATATGGTTGAATTTGCCAATTTTATTCCGATTCCAATGGAAGGGGGTATCTAGGGGTTTTTAAGGTCGCAAATAACGAATTTGTGGCCAACACTTATAAATTCAAAATGGCCGACGAATTTGCAAATTTTGTTCTGTTTTGTTTTGTTTCTGTTATTTTAAATGTTTTAACGTTCGTGGTTTTAACAAAACACATATAAGTAATTTTGGTCACACTTCAAATAAATGGATTTTGAATCTAATGTCTCGAACGTTTATAGGAATACTTCGTTTTTCGTTATTGATTATGAAGAACTTAATTTTGGAGATCATATAATTAAACGGCAAGCACTTATTTTGTGGCACCATTTTACAAAGTTTAAACTCTCCAACAATATTGAAAACTGTTTCACCGTGTAGCCCTGAGCTCAAAGAAGTGCAGAATCGCAATTTTATTTATACACTGCACAAAAGAAGGCTAAACATTAGAAAATAATTGTACAATTAATTCCCCTATGAAACGTATGGCATCTGTTACATTTAAATCGAATATATGAAAGCAATTTTGCAATATGTGATATTTAGAGATAATAAAAGTTGGTTTTTTGGCATTGCTTTTCCAACTATAAAAAATTTGTTTCATTCTTCAATTTAGTTTTATTGTTCTCGAAAAATTTTGTTATTGCAGACTTCTAGATTTAAATTAAAAAAAGCTATAGAAAACAGCCCTCGAATTTCGAGTGCTGGATGCTGCTATTTGCATTAATTTTAAATCTTTTAACGTTCATGGTTTTAACAGAATACACAGGCAATTTTGGTCATTGTTGTGGAAATTCGTCTAACGGATAGATTATCTTCAAGACTGGATTAAATTTTCTTCAAAAACATTCTCCGTTTCTCACTAGAAAAAACCATTTTATTTCATGAACCACAAATACAACCGTTCTCCCAGCAAAAAACAATAAAAAAACAATAAACCCTTTGTCAAATGAAAAAGCCTTAGTTGCTACTTTTTTACAAAATCTCACAAAACTCACAAGTGTACAAAGTGCAGAAAGTGTTTTAACATACAAATAACAAATTATTTCTAACAGTCATAGTTCAAATAAATGTATTTTGAATCTAATGACTCCAACTTTTATAGGAATAGTTGGTTTTTCGTTAATGGTTAATAAGAGTTGAATTTTGACGGTTTGGATTTGGATTGATTTTAAATGTTTTAACGTTGGGTGCGGCGAGGCGCACCGGGTCCCACCTATCCAAAATACAGAAAATAAGCGGTTCAATGAGACACTTTATCTGTGTATGAAAATTCAGATCTCGAAAAATGCCATGTCAGTGGATGGTTTTTATTGTCTCGATCAAAATGTCAGATCCCTAATAGTTTCACATTTTGTTATTTGGAATCAAAAATACCAAAAAATTACCTTTTTCAAGCTCTCCTACTGTATATTAAAATTCATATCACCTGATTACTACTATTGGCTTATGGGAGCAGCATAGGCGCACCGGGTCCCAGCTAGTTTAAAATAAAAGAAGTTAAACCATATATTCTGAAAGATTACCAAGGAAATATAATTCAAGGCAGATTTTATGAACCAGAAATAGCACCTGTGAAAAACCCTGAAGTTTATTTAGTAGAAAAGGTTATAAAAAGACGCGGTAATAAAGTTTTAGTGAAGTGGCTTGGTTTTACATCAAAGCGCAACTCGTGGATTAATATAAAAGACCTGATGTAAAACCTGATACATTCATTCAAAATGTTAAACTTGAAACAAGAATACGATCGGTCCACACGTTTAACTATCGTATTGTACATCCAGTACATCATTTGCGGTGTCTTACCCTTACCTAGTGGCTTTACTGATGGCGTAGTCCAGTTGAGCGTTCCACTTCAGTCAGCTTTACCCCCAGGATATTTGACTGAGTCTAAGTACTCAACTGTGGTAACCTGGATACAAATATCATCTAGGTCCACTTCTTAAAGTTTGGATAAAGGTACCAGGACAGCCTTATTTGGGTTGATATTTATGTGGGATTTTAAAAACTTATAGACAAATTGATGTAATCGATTTTAAAATTCTTTATTGAAAATAAGACACGATTTAGAAAATTCAACTTCACGGTACTACAGTTCAGAGAAGAGAAGCGTTATTACATTTCGATTTCTATTCTTTTAGAAAAATAACTGTCATCGTTGGTGTATTAATCCAGAGCAACGATGACACTTTTACAACAATGCACATTATCAAGACTACTTGTACTACTACTTGGACTACTATTTTCTACTTTATTGTGTGGGGAAGGATAGTGTTCCCACAGATCGGCCACGCTACGGGTCATCGGCCCCCGATGACTCCTCGTCGTCTGGTCCCAACTCTCTCCAAGGCTTCATATGGTCAGCAGACGATGTAGTTACGTTTGGGCCATCTTGGTACCCTACCATCTTCAGCTAATATCTATCGTTACTTGTAGTAGATATGATGAACAGGGTCCAAAGTCCAACATCGCTCTGTGATGGACCCAACAATAGGTAGAATGGGCAGTTGCCCTGGAGGAGTCATTCAATAAAGTTCGATGTAAAGTAATCGGAGTTTTTTCATTATAACAAATAACACATGGCGACGAGGATAAAAGAACACGAAATGAAAATAAAAGAAAATATATAGTGAAGAAATTATATAAATTTAAAATAAAAGTTATATATCGTGAAGAAATTTAAAAGAAAGAGAATAAATGCATAAGGTGTGGAAATTGTGCGGCACATGGTGAAAAACAGCTACAATAGAAATTTTATATGGGAATTTCAACAAAAAAGACGATTAAAACGGATGTAAAAAGGCAACGAGGTCGACCACGAAAGTACATACACGTGTGTAGCAGACAGATGGATATATTAAAGAAAGTAGAACCGCTAAATCTAAAGGGCAACTTAGCAGAAAATTCTCCACGCCCGATGTATGTACAACTCAGGTGTATTAATAAAAAATGTCGGTCAAGTCCCGTTATCTTGTAATTCCACTTCAAAGTGCCGAAATTTCAAAAATTCAAAATGCAATTATTGCCATAATATTTCACCAATATTGGTGAAATTTACACATATTAAGTGTGTTTCTTTACGAATCCCGGGATCTCTGAGATCCCGAGTTTTTTTGAAAGGGTGGGGATAGAAATGTCAAAAGTTAAGAAACGCTTTCTGGGATGATTGAGAAATCCAAGAAGAAGAACCATTTATTTATTTTCACTATTAGTCTCGATAACAAAAAACTTCAATTTAATTATTATTTTCACTGTTGTTTCGATAACACAACACTTCAATTTATTTATTATTTGCACTATTGCCTCGATAACACGAATATCTTTTATTAAATCAATTGATGTTGAAAATTGAGAACTGTCACCTTAGCTGAGAACTGTCACCTTTTGACATTTCTCGTTTAATCCAAGCCGCCAGAAGCAAGGGCGGCGGAGCATAATCATTGTGGGTGGGGAGCACCTGAACAGATAACCAGTAAAATGTAAAAAGTTAATCGGTCTATTTATTTGCCAGTGGTCTCTTGAATTATGGTTTTACAATCTTTAGTTAGCGGTTATGCCCGACTAGAATTTGGGGGGAGGGCCTATGAGCCTAGACCCGCTCCCCATTTGGACCCCGTGTGGCTTGCCCTATAAGGCGACGCAGGGCATCTAACGCTTTGCCTAATTCGCGCCTCGTCATAAGGAATGCCCCATCCCCCTTGAGGAAAAATCATTGCTTCCCGCCGAAAAAATTGAGAATTTCGGCGTGAATATGTAAAGGCGGCTACACACGTAACTACATGCTTGACAAGCACGCATGTTCAGTATTTTTGCACATGCTTGCACAACTTCTATGTAGCCTCCACACGACGCAATCATGCTTGAATAGCCGCAGTTTATCCTTAGCAATGTCGTGTTCGGAAAGTGACGACTCGCTCGCTCGCACTCACATTTTTGTTTTCAAGCGAGGTTTGTTCAAGCATGCAGATGAAAATTCGATCAATCTGATCTGATACACACGCTCAAGCACGCTTGCACAAAAAGATTGAACATGCGTGCTTGTCAAGCATGCAGTTACGTGTGTAACCGCCTTAACTAATAACTGCGCTAGTTTCGAAGCGAGTGTTGTTTTACCAATGCGGTCCCCAACTGAATACTAGTCCCGTTGAATGCTGCTTGACCTCTATAACTGAACCGGAACCAGTCTATTGAGTATGCTAAAAGACACCCTTCACTATCACCAACATAATTGCCTGAAATATGAAGCAATCCAACAACAAAAACTAAAGCCTTTTAATAACCTTTCCGAATACGTAAGGCAGATGTTGGGATTCCCGATTTCATTTGTAATGAAGTTTGCCTCATAAGGCCTAATTTGAGAAACTGATAAGGCATACCTCACTTCAATATCGCTGATTTTTTTGTATGGTGTTCATGGGAAACTAAGTGGAACGCCCTATTTCGGCATGTTCCTTATTTACCACATCACGTGACCGCATGACCCTGACGCAATCCCCTTTTTAAATGCTGATCAGGTGGGGTTTAAAAAGCTTAGGCTATACAATTATAAGTTCTTAACAGCTCTGATATAATATATTTGGTTTTCGTATGAAAAGCCTTGCTTGCTTGAAAGTCCGCATTTCAACCATGTTCTTTCGTCACCAGCGACCTATATGGCCTTCCAACACTCTGAGTTATTAGGTGTACATGTGATATTTTGGATGTGGATTTTCCCACCCAAAGCGAAAGTGCGTGTGCACTTTTCCTTCCATCCCCATGCGCTCCACCGCCCCTGGCCAGAAGTCCAGACCTCTGGCTCTTTGGGATGGAGGGGAAATGATCCCGAGAAAATAAAGAAACATGAATTGGGATCCCAGGGATCCCGGGATTTCGTAAAGAAACAGGCTGATTGTATATTTCGATGTGGACAACTTATTTTTGGAAAAAAATTGGCACTCATGCGCCGTTACTTTTTTATTTAACTTTATAGTACTTAAATTTCAAAAATGCGATAATTGTCAAAGTACACCACATTTTTTTATGAAATTTAATGTATATCTTTGTCAGTATATTAAATTGGTTTTAAAAAAATTGCCTCCTATATACAGTTTTTAATACATTTCTAAAGCACGTCATTGTATGGGAGTATGAAATAATGGGTGGAGTGAATAAAAACTAAGTGTACACTTAAAGGGAACACTCCTGAGTGGAGTGATTCGTTAAAAGTGAACACTCAATTTAGTGTGAATAAAAATTCTCTCATTCAAATACTATTCACTCATGGGAAATTTTAGTTCACTCGTGGGAAATTTTGGAATTAAAGGGAAACGTCATTTTTGTGAAATTAGTAGGCTAGTAAACATGGCATGGATGTATTTATATGGAGTTTTACTTTGGGAAAATTTATTTAGGGCTAAATGAGGTTCTATGGGAAAAATTTACCTTTGCGGGATTTAGTTTGGGCAAAAGGTGTAATGGAGGTCTAATGCTGAGTAGATTAAGATCTTTAAACGGATTGAAAATTGAAAATATAAAACCAGTACCATTAACAGGCTAAAAACCATGCAATACTGATGCTCTTGAGGAAATGGAGCGCAGGAGAAACTTACCTGCTACTTTTTAAAATGGATTAATTTAAAAATTTCTTAGTTATTTATAGTTGTGACTAAAAAGTAAAAAATAATTTTTTCTCTGGCAGTGATAGATATACACAAGAAAAGTTTCATTCACGAAAAAGGTCCTCGCAACCAGCCTCAAATTTTACAAGTGTTCACTCACAGGCAAACGATAAAACTTTGTTTTATTCACATCAAAATGAAGTGTTCACTCTAGATGGAGAAATGACAGAGTGAAGTACTTAACGAAACCTAACGAAGGTTATTTTTATTCACGCCAAAATAAGTGTTCACTCCAAAAAATGGAGTGAACACTTGCACTCAGTTTTTATTCACACCACCCAATAACTGCTACATTCGACTTTTAATTATTTTAAAATTTATATATTTCATATATCTCAAATAATTAAAAAGTATAAATATGAAAATTACCATTTTTATACTTGCCAATATATGAAATATATAAATTTTAAAATAATTAAAAGTCGAATGTGGCAGTTATTATTTCATACTCCCATACAATGACGTGCTTTAGAAATGCATTAAAAAACGGTATATAGGAGGCAATTTTTTTAAAACCAATTTATTATACTGACAAAGATACATATACATTATATATAAATTTCATAAAAAAATGTGGTGTACTTTGACAATTATCGCATTTTTGAAATTTAAGTACTATAAAGTTAAATAAAAAAGCAACGGCGCATGAGTGCCAATTTTTTTTCCAAAAATAAATTGTCCACATCAAAATATACAATGTGTATAAATTAGTATAAATTAATTATGACCTGTTCAATTTTTGAAATTTCGGTACTTTGAAGTGGAATTACAAGATAACGGGACTTGGCCGACACTTTTTATTAACATACCTGAGTTGTACATAATGAACTGTACCTTTTGTAAAAATTTCATCAAAATCGGGCATGGAGGAGTTAATCTGAACATTTACCGAAAATTGGCGAGCCTTCAAGCAGAATTATGATTTCTTGTACATTGCAGCAGAACTTGAGAAAAAATCGGACGCAGTCCAGGCAGCGACATTTTTAAACGCAATTGGACCACAGGCTATTGAAATATTCAATATATTTAATTTCGCAATTGAAGCGAACTAAAGAAAGTATTCAGAAGTGGTAAAAGCATTTGAAGCATGGTGCAAATCCGTAAAGAACGAAGTGTATGTAAGTTTTCTTTTCCGTAGTAGGAGTCAAGCGGAAGGAGAACCGTTTAATATTTTTCTCCTGGAATTAAAAAAATTAATCAAACCATGTGATTTTGGAAATGAAGAACAAAGAATGTTAAGAGACAGAATAGTATTAGGAACAAACGATAAAGCGCTGCAGCAAAAGTTATTAGAAACGGATAATCTCGACTCTGAGAAAGCGATTAATATGGCAAAAATTGCAGAACAATCAAAAAAACAATCAGAGGTAATACAACACAAAGCAAAGAATAGAATGTACGAAGCCCATACAGTAAGTAGAAGAGCACAGCCAAGTACGGTGCGACATTCAAATCAACAGTACTCGAAAGTAGGTAACAGTTCCAAATTTAGTTTGGAAAATAAAAATCAGAATAGAAATAGTTTTAATCAGCATAATTCTTTTGGGTATACAAAGACATGTTCATATTGTGCAAGCACCCATTGTAAAGGAAAGTGTCCAGCCTACGGAAAGAAATGTGCAAAATGTGGAAAATTAAATCATTACATCAAAGCATGTAGAGTAAAAGAGGTACGTGAAATTCAGCAAGATATAGAAACATTGTTTATTGACATCGTTTGTAATTTGGAAACAAATGAATCTTGGTACAAAGAAATAAAGATTAACAATAAAATTATAAAATTCAAATTAGATACGGGCGCCGATGTCAATGTTGTTCCATTAAATATATTTAAAGAAATTAAAAACGTGAATATTATAAAGCGTAAAAGACATTTGACTGTATATGGGGGTTATAAAATTGAAACGATAGGCATTGCTAGATTAAACTGTAAAATAGATAAAAATAATGAGAAAGAATTAGAATTTTTAATATCGATTACAGAATCAACACCAATTTTAGTTTTAAAAGCATGCGAGGATTTAAAATTAGTGAAAAGAATTGATACCGTGACAAAATTAGAGAATAAAGAAGCATTACTAAATGGATATAGTGAAGTATTTGAGAGACTAGGAAAATTGAAAGAAGAATACGAACTTGTATTGAAAGAAGATGCAAAACCAGTGGTAAGACCAGCTCGAAAGGTCCCACTATCTCTTAGAGAACCACTGAAGAAGGAGATTGGATTATTATTTGAAAAAGGAATTATTGAGGAAGTAAGTGAACCAGTTGAGTGGCTATCAAATCTAATAGTAGTGGAAAAAAATAAATAAAAAATTGCGATTATATTTGGTTCCTAAATATCTAAATGAAGCCCTAAAAGACGAAACATACCCTATTCCTACATTTGAGCAGCTCTGCACAAAATTAACAAATATGAAATATTTTACAGTACTCAACCTTAAGGATGGGTATTGGCAAATTCCTCTCACAGAGAATTCTTCGCAGCTTTGTGCTTTCTTCACACCTTTTGGGTGCTACAAATTCAGTAGATTACCCTTTTAGTCCGGGAGGCAGCGTTGCATTTTGGATGGTCGCCAGATTTTTTTTGTTTTTGATAGCTTTGATATAGCTAATAATCGAAACATGAATCAGACGCCAGTATCGTGGTGGGGCTGGTCGTGGGAAAATGAAGAACTTGTAAAAAAATAATTTCCAAAAGTGATTTCTGCCCGCTTGAAAATTTGCACAGTAATTGTTTAAGTGATAATAATAATAATAAAAAAAGTCAGCTGCATACCACCTAGTGGGGGATTATACGTCAGTCGCTTGTATAAACCTGTCAAAAAAAGAATTATGTAAAGTCATGTGAAATTCAATGAAACTTATATATCGAAATTCTTATATAATTAGAAGAATAAAAAGCACAATCAGCTGTTTGCAAAGGGGGGGGTAACACCGTCAGCTTGCGGATTATAAGTGCTGAGTGCGTTTTGGCCTTGATTGAAGTAACTGACGATCTTTACCCCATTATGTCGGCAGCTGACCACCATTTTCAGTTAATATAATCTGTAAACTAACTAGTTAATATAATCTGTAAATTTCAAGCGACTAGAAAACAATTTTGCTACAATTTGATTGATTTAATGCATTTTTTATATTGCAAGAATTGTATTACTAAATAAATGATCTAACAACTGACGATCTTTACCCCATTATGTCGGCAGCCGAAATAACGGGATAAAGATCGTCAGTTACTTTAATGATTATATTATAAAATGCCTAGGTTAAAACCCACTCAGCTGATTGTGCTTTTTATTCTTCTAATTATACAGGGTGTATCATGAAGAGGGTCAAAGCGTCCGGCTGTGAATAGGTTATGGATAGACGAACAAAAAGTCGTATGAGTGGGGGGGAAACCGTAACGGTTTAGCAGCTAGGGCGTTTTGAAGTTTTTTTTAGAGTTTTACATATCACCCTGTATTTTTGTTACCCTATGACGTGGATGAGGTATCAGTATACGCAGAATACTACTATCTAAAACTGTCAAAATTATGGTTCTAACCTATCAACTCCCAGAGCAATGAGTCGTCAAAGTCAAAACTTTGGTTTTTTTCACTAAATTTCAACTAAAACCACCTTTTCTCCAAAAAATGCCCCGTTAACTAAAAAACTGGAAAGATTTGACAATTTCCTATGAATAATGTTCACACAACTTTTATCCTACGGCTTTTATTTTTGGAGTTATAAGCAACTTTTAATGCTAAAATTGGCTCTATTTCGTACTTTTTAACTTGAATTCAAAAAAGGAGGTTATCAATTCGGTAGGTATGTTTTTTTTGGTCCTGTTCACGCATAACTTTGTAACGCAATAACTTTTTTGCTTTTTTCTTTTTTTGCTTGAGAGGCTAGTTTCCCACGGTGGTCCCATGCAATTTTTTTAAATTCTGAAAAAGGAGTTCGAATGTAGGCTTAAAAAACTGGTAAAATTAGTACACCTTGAACAGATAGAATTATTTCAATGGTATCACAAAATTCTTTATTGTCACCAAATATTTAAGAGCGACTTGGCGTAGCGTCTACATAAAAGTCTACCGAACTAATTATCGCGGGTTCAAACCCCGGATCGGACAGTTCGACTTTTTTCTTTTTTTCTCTTCTAAATTCATTCTGATTGGATTAATCTTGTAAAGCCCTTCGGTGAGAAATTCCATGCATACTCATGTACACTGTAAGAGTAATATCCTTTGAATTGGAGAACTATTTAACCGAATTTATGATATATTTTTTTAAATTCCCCAAAAAAAATTAATTTTTAGAAGTTCACTTTTTCACCAACTTGAAAAATTATAACATTATTTTTTTTCACTCACGCATGCGTGCACTATTTGTTAGCAGATTAACTACTGCACAAATGGGCCTAAATATACGCGGAGCAGAAGGAACAGCTTTTTTTGGGAAGAGAGTCGTGCGGAGGTGGAAAAAGTAGAGAGTTTCAGGCTTCCGTGGAAACTTTTATGGTTCTGTTTATTCGCTCCCAGGAGCGTGCCTCACGAACTTTGTCGATGAAGGGGGAAATGGGCATGATGAGAGGTACCACCCCACTTCTCCCCTCATCAACCAAGTATGTGAAGAACGTTCCTGGAAACGAAGCCACTCAACAGGCCTCTAGCTGCACATCGGTAACTTAAAACTCTTCGGTGAGAAATTTCATGCTTACTCATGCAGACTGTAAGAGAATTAAGGAGTATTCACACACATCAGGGACGTCCCCGGGACGTTAGATTTTTTCTCCGGCCTGGACACGGACATGTGTGAACGAGTACATATAAAATGTACACACCAATATTTTTTGAAATCCTGACGGAACACTAATAAGTGTAGATACTCCTTTACTCGTTCACACATGTCCGCGTCCGGGGCCGGGCTCGTTCAGACATGACAGAACATGGCCCTGATTTGTGTGGATACTCCTTTATCCTTTGAATTGGAGAACTATTGCCGAATTTCCGATATGACTTATGTACATATTTAGCCAGTATATAGCAACACACTCTCGTAGAACAGGGAGTAAATACTTGCCTCTCGTCCAAGGGTTCCGAGTTCGATTCTCCGGGCTGTTGCATATTTTTTCAATCGACTTTATATTCTCACAATTTTGATTAAATTTTGTTTTTTAATTTCATTCGGGGAATTTTGTTTCATACTCATCTTAATATATAAAAACTACGTGTCACAATTTTTGTACACGCTAATCTCCGAAACCGCCCAACAGATTTAAATAAAAATTTAGGAATGTGTAGGGTTGGTTCCGGATTGAGAGATAGGACAGTTTTGGTCCAGATAAGTGAAGCTGTTGTCGAAATATAGAGAATTTGAATGTTTCACTGATTATATTTAAGTTGGCGGGGCGAAAAAATATTTAATTTTAACTGTCATGTACATATAAAAAACCGTTAGCTTTAAAAAAGCACTCTGATTTGGCAACGTATGAGTGGCAACGTATGAATTAGTGTATTGAGTGTACTGAGTGTACAGTGTGTACAGTATGTACAGTATGTACAGTGTGTACAGTTACACTGTACTGTGTACTATATACTATGTAGTATGGACTGTATACTATAGCACGCAAAAACACACCAGTTAAGAAACATATAATTTATATACAAAATAAAAATATTTTTGAACATTGGGAAACCTGTAAAATACCAGCATCCTTTGTTCTTTATATACTTCCACCGAAAAATGCGTAAAAGCTTTTAATTGGTGCGATTAAATAAAGTGTTAATAAGAAAGTATATAAATGTCGAGTTTTTGCATTATGCCTCAGATTGCGGTACATCTTGAAAACGGTCAACGTGTATATTTCACTGAAGAAAATGTTCTCCAACGAGCTTTCCAGCCACCAAAAACTACACTTACTGCATTTTTCACACTGTGACAAAAACCTGATATTTTCGGACATTCGCAACAACATTGTTATATACCGACGTCCCTCGCTATTATCCATGGAACAAATCAGGTAAAAAATGGAAGCCACGTAGACAAGGCGAACAACAGCCAACTATCGCACGCGTATTGAAAGCAAAGTCATTGGGACGACTTTACACAGTACATCCAAAACAACGTGAATGTTTCTCTTTGCGTTTGTTGTTGCTGAATGTTCCAGGACCATCGTCTTTCGAATTTTTACCAACCGTATTCAAATATTCAATACATTTCAAGATGCATGTCGCGAGTTGCAATTGCTGGAAGACGGCAATCATTGGGATCTGACACTTACTGATGCAGCATTTGCATCCACGCCGAATAACATTCGTCAACTGTTCGCAATTATATTGACAACATGATACCCAACATAACCATCGGTTTTGTGGGAAAAATACAAGAACGGCATTACTGAAGACATACTTCGCAGAATTAGACAAACAAACCAATATCCAAACTCTCGAACTTTTATAGGAATAATTGGTTTTTCGTTAATGGTTATAAATATTTGTTGAAGAGTTGAATTTTGAAGATTTGGATTAATTTTAAATGTCTTAAGGTTGGGTGCAGCGAAAAACATAGTTTACCAGCAAATTTTGTAAAAGAATACATACTTAGGTAATTTTAGTCACACTTAATATGAAAGCATATTTATTCTAATGTCTCCAAATTTTACAGAAATAAGTATTGGTTCTTTCCTTAGATATTGCGAATAGTTTGATTTTCAATATTTGCATTAATTTCACATGTTTTGACGAACATTTTTTTCCAACTACAAAATATTTATTTCATTTTTCGATTTTATTTTGTTGTTCTCGAAAAATTTGTTATAGAAGACTTTAAATTAAAAAAAGCTATAGAAAATGGCCCTCAAATTTTGAGTGTTGGATGCTGCTATTTGCATTAATTTTAAATCTTTTAACGTTCATGGTTTTAACAGAATACACAGGCAATTTTTGTCATAGTTCAAATAAATGTATTTTGAATGTAATGACTCCAAATTTTATAGGAATAGTTGGTTTTTCGTTAATGGTTAAGAAGAGTTGAATTTTGAAGGTTTGGATTGATTTTAAATGTTTAAACGTTGGGTGCAGCAAAATGTCAGATCCCTAATAGTTTCACATTTTTTTATTTGGAATCAAAAATACCAAAAAATTGCCTTTTTCAAACTCTTCTACTGTATATTAAAATTCATATCACCTGATTACTACTATTGGCTTATGGGAGCAGCATAGGCGCGCCTGGTCCCAACTAGTACTAAATAAGTTTTTTTTATTAAATAACTCCAAAAGTGCGCAAATACATTATTGCAAAAACTATTTAGCTACTGCTCGATCCTTTCGACGACGGCGTGTTATACTTATCGTAATAAATAATTTTTTTTAAATTGGCCCCGAAAAAAAATTAACGGACTAAAAAGTACGAAATAAAATAAATTTTTAAAAACCTACTTCAAAAAAAGCCAATTCCGTGATGCACAAAAAGGATGAAATAATTGTTGGTAGTTCTTTACAATACTAATCCAATCAGAATGGATTTAGAAACAAGAATCACTTTTGAAAAAATATTTTTGTAATTTTTTACAACATTAATCCAATCAGAATGGATCTAGAAAGAAGAATCACTTTTGAAGTGTACCGGCACAATGGAGCTCCTTGCTGGTGACAGCAAGGCTACTGCCATCGTGCTTGGGTAAACATAAAAAAATTTAGAAGACTACATCCTCCCTAGTTTCCTAAATGTTTTTAGGGGATGCTAAACCGGCCACACGGTTTACGCTAGCTCGCCGGTGGGGGCGTGGGGTTGTGTGACCGGGACACTACACCTATGATTCACCACTTACCTATTGTTTAAAAGGGATATCTCTTCATATCATTCTTTTCCTAGGTTAGCCAAAGCGATTCATCGCTGGACGTTTCCATCGACCTGGTGGACCTGTGAATGTTCAACGCGACTTTGAGAGGACCCTGGAGAGAAAGCACAACCCAACCATCCTGGACAATTTATCCCCTTAGGTGGTCATGCCTATTAATACTAGAGGAGTTAGAGAAATTTACAACAAATATATTTTATAATAAGTACAGCCCAAAACAATATAATTAATCAACAACAAAATGCAGGTAAGTTTGCATTAAATATTAAATACATGTAAATCAAACAAAAATTAACCGTACAATATAGGTAATGTGGATGCAACCATCTATTACCACCTAATAAGAACTTCAATACAACAACGGAAGGGAAAAAAAACAATCGTCGCGCTGGTACCAGTCGAGGATTCCTTTGTTTCTTACAACACACAATACCCGATATTATTTTAGGGATAACAAAGTAAGTTAAGGCAGTCTTATTATAATTAAGAGTGTAATAACGTGAAAATGTAACCATATGATAAAAAGTTGAATATAATGATATTATAATTAAATGTTGAATGTGTTAAAAGAGTGTAATAACGTGAAAATGTAACCATATGATAAAAAGTTGAATATGATGATATTATAATTAAATGTTGAATGTGTTAAATATTATAAGTATTAATTATTTATTAGACAAAAAAATTGGAGAACAAACCAAAACGAGCTTACTGCGAAAGATAATTTCTTTAGTCATGAGCCATTAGCCCAAGAATCAGTTCCACTGAGCCCGGTTTCAATCACTCCTATTTTTTTCTTATGAGAAGTAATCCTCCGTCCGTTATTTTTTTTGCGTTGGTATCGCCTGGAATAACCAACGTTTCACGCCCAAACTGGATTCCCGTTGCTATAATTCCTCTGCCAGATCGAAATACTTCAGTGGTGTATTCAATATGGTGTACAAGTCCTGAAACACAATGTCTGAAATACAGCAGACCGACAAATCCTGTGACACCGAATGAAGACGACTGCTGTGGTTAATGTTTGTCTTCACACCTTGATGACCTCAGCCAACCTAATTTAATACTTAAAAGTCACACCCGTCGTGGGCAAATATCTAAATTCATTAACAAAATTATAATATCATTCAAGAATTGGCCTTTTATGGTATCCTCGTTCCAAGCCCTTGATGAGGCCTGCTAAATATTGTGAATCCCGGTACTTGGATCTCTAAAAGAAATTTCCCTCATTCATCTCGGGTATCTGGAGGACCTCCTATTTCGCCCTTTTTCTCAGTCCAACTGATTTGCTAAAAATCCAGATCGTCACACACGACAAGAAAAAAACTGGTTCTGCAACTGCTTTAGTAATATATTGTTGGTTCTCTTTATTTTTCAAGAATTCCTTCAACAGTTGGTGTGTCGCAGTCTCCAAACTACCGGTCTAGCTCCAACTGTCATAATAATCCCTTTTTTCCATCCAGAACAAAAACTATTTTTTTCTTTAGCCTCCTTGAAGTTTTAAATTTTTTTACCGTTATTTTTTTTGCGTTGGTATCGCCTGGAATAACCAACGTTTCACGCCCAAACTGGATTCCCGTTGCTATAATTCCTCTGCCAGATCGAAATACTTCAGTGGTGTATTCAATATGGTGTACAAGTCCTGAAACACAATGTCTGAAATACAGCAGACCGACAAATCCTGTGACACCGAATGAAGACGACTGCTGTGGTTAATGTTTGTCTTCACACCTTGATGACCTCAGCCAACCTAATTTAATACTTAAAAGTCACACCCGTCGTGGGCAAATATCTAAATTCATTAACAAAATTATAATATCATTCAAGAATTGGCCTTTTATGGTATCCTCGTTCCAAGCCCTTGATGAGGCCTGCTAAATATTGTGAATCCCGGTACTTGGATCTCTAAAAGAAATTTCCCTCATTCATCTCGGGTATCTGGAGGACCTCCTATTTCGCCCTTTTTCTCAGTCCAACTGATTTGCTAAAAATCCAGATCGTCACACACGACAAGAAAAAAACTGGTTCTGCAACTGCTTTAGTAATATATTGTTGGTTCTCTTTATTTTTCAAGAATTCCTTCAACAGTTGGTGTGTCGCAGTCTCCAAACTACCGGTCTAGCTCCAACTGTCATAATAATCCCTTTTTTCCATCCAGAACAAAAACTATTTTTTTCTTTAGCCTCCTTGAAGTTTTAAATTTTTTTACTAATTTTTTTGTGACCAGTAATTTTTGTTATTGAATCCTGAAATTACCGATAGATGGGAGAACCAACAAAAGGAAGAATTTTCCGGTAATTAACCGACCGTTACATACCCTCGGGTCCACAAGGCCGACTTGCGAGGCAGTGAGGAGCCGAAAAAAAAACGGAAGGTTTTTCTGTCGTAAGGTCCGGTATGTGGCGCCAATGTGGGGCTCGTCTCACACCCTGAGAACCAGAGTCTCATGCCACAGCTGCAGATATAAATCGCTAGGGATTTAGTAGTGCTCTCAAAATTAAAAGTTTGAGAGAGGGACAGTCTGAAGAGTCACCCGGAGTGTATGCCTGGAGTTGCAGAGATCTGGCGGAAGGCAATACCACATTGTCCCCCTCCGGGTCTCTACCTTCATCTAGACATTCCCGTCGAAATTGTCACCTATCGTTCCATCGGGTTAGTCTCCAGCAATACCACATTGCCTTTGACATTACCCGGTGGAAAGCCAGGCCAACCATTCGCCGAAAGTTGTTTCCCCAGACTGACCGAAAAGCAAAGAGATGTACCATAATCAAATGTATAGTACATATGGAAAGAACCGAATGAATCAATCGAAGAAATAGTAGACAAAGGGAATAGTCTTTAAGAAAATTGGATACTATCGACTGAGGCGATATGAAAACAATAATACGTAACGAAGGTAGATTGTTACTATCATGCTATACATAAAGTTAACACGCCACTAACCATAAGGTCTGGGCTAGAGATGGTTTAACATAAACAACGAACCAGGGAACATCTCTCCGAAATTCAAATAAATAAAACCTATATCCATATAAATGCCATGAAGAATATCATGAATGAACCCCTAACTGTTGTAACGCATAAAAGTAACTCAATCGCCAACTGGTTGGTTAACAACAACGTAACAATAACTAACATTAACCAAACGTGAATAACAAAGTCAAGAATAAAAAGATAGCAACAGCAAGGAAATAATTAACACCGCTTAAAATCCTTAACCCAGGACGGTCAACCAGGGTGACTCCCTGTATAAAGCGCGTAGGATAAACCAAATTTGGTAGGGACAATCCTCCAAGAGTTCCCAACCTGCTGCTTGACACGCTTGGCAGACGCATTCTAAATTGTCCGGAGTGGGCTCTTGAAGCAGCTGATTCAGCAGCCCATCCAGCATCTGCCCCAGTTCGCCTCCCAGTGAACGAACCTTCTGGAACCGACGGTACATTTCTGCCACGAGCAACGTTATCTCGCGTACTTGATATCCAACCGGTGGAATATACCACTGGATAACTTCCTGTTGATATGCCAGGGTCATCCGCAACAAATTTCTAAATACGCTATTTTCCACTGGATTCATTGAATCAACCAGCGCATACAGTTTAGCTCCTGTATGGCAGAAGCTTGGTTCGTTCAAGGAATGGTGAAAAACAATCTCAACAACGTGGATCAGGGTAAGCGGCTTGTTAATAATATCCGCCAGCATGGTCAATATCCTGGAGGCCATGGTGTCAAAAGCACCTGGGTGTGCTTCCAAACATCTAATAACGTTTAGGGTGTAACGTATAGCGGCACCCTCCATCGTTATGGACAACCTCCTGGCTTCGATGGCTGCACGGAACGAAACAAATTCGGGGGCATGCGGGGATAAAAAATATAAGCGGTGCGGCTTCCTCAACACCTTATGCACTACTGGCCATCCATAAAATGTCCTTGATCCGGTCACGTCCATCGTTTCAGAGACGGTAACCCGGATATCCAGTAAAAAGAAAGAAAGTATAATATATGGGGGAATAAAAAAATCAACAATAGAAAGCTGTAGTTAAAAGATTATGGATATGGTCACTAGGCCGTTATTACTTATATACCGCCAAAATGATAACAATATAAGATAAATAATTCCACCACAATACGTTGTATGAACCAGATTAATAAGTAATATAGTGTAAGTTTTTTTTTTTTTTTTTTCAAATGAGTGTTAATTCTCCAGGATGGTTGAAGCAAATCAATCTCTCTCTCCAGGACTCTCGTTGGTGGCCGAGGTCATCGGTGTCAGTCGGTGTTAGTTATGAGACATAGCCAACACCGAACGCCATCGACGACGCCGGAAGCACCACACGTCTTCCACCTACTTGAACGACATGAAGAGTCTACCTCAACTTAAAAGACAAGGAAATCTTCTTCGAAAATGATAATAATTTATTTTGGTTTCCGCTGTCCATCCACAACTGAGCTACACTACGGAAAATCAATCAGCAGTGGGGACAGACTGGAGAGAAAATATTAAAAGCACAAGGAAGGAGCCAGATGTCCCTCAACAAAAGTCCACAGGGCGCAGGTGATTAGCCAGACGGTTAAGCCTGTGCGGCCTCCTAGAGGTTCACCTGAAGTGACCCCATCCCTTACCACATTTCGACGAATTGTCTAAAGTGCAATAAAAGAAAAAAAATTTGAGGGGACTGCATGGATTAAAGATGTCCACGGGGCGCAGTGGGCAGGCGATATCACGCCTGTTACCTCAGACGGTTAAGCCCGAGTTACAACTCAAACGTCCATCAGCAAAAAGTAACAAGGATCCTGTCCACTGAACGAAGCACTGGCAGGCGGTATGACGCCTGATACTCAGGACGACGAGCAAAAACACAGGACAAAAGAACTCCAGACTCAGCCTTCACCCATGGCCAAGCGGTCATACGCTTGTTAGCCAGCGGTGCCGGTAAGCCTAGTTCAAAGATGCCTAAAGCGAAGAAGATAACATGATGCGGGACAATCTAAAAGTGAAAGCAAAATAAAATTCACACTGAATTTAGACAATAAAGATGAATCTGTAAAAAGAGGCATTGGTGGTGAACCATAGTCAAAGATAATTTTAATAAGTTACAGAAGTTGGGGCGTCATTTATGTAATAAATGGGCGCCGGAATTTAATCTTGAAACTCGTTTGCCAAAGCCGTTGGGCGCCATTTATGTACCGGCACAATGGAGCTCCTTGCTGGTGACAGCAAGGCTACTGCCATCGTGCTTGGGTAAACATAAAAAAATTTAGAAGACTACATCCTCCCTAGTTTCCTAAATGTTTTTAGGGGATGCTAAACCGGCCACACGGTTTACGCTAGCTCGCCGGTGGGGGCGTGGGGTTGTGTGACCGGGACACTACACCTATGATTCACCACTTACCTATTGTTTAAAAGGGATATCTCTTCATATCATTCTTTTCCTAGGTTAGCCAAAGCGATTCATCGCTGGACGTTTCCATCGACCTGGTGGACCTGTGAATGTTCAACGCGACTTTGAGAGGACCCTGGAGAGAAAGCACAACCCAACCATCCTGGACAATTTATCCCCTTAGGTGGTCATGCCTATTAATACTAGAGGAGTTAGAGAAATTTACAACAAATATATTTTATAATAAGTACAGCCCAAAACAATATAATTAATCAACAACAAAATGCAGGTAAGTTTGCATTAAATATTAAATACATGTAAATCAAACAAAAATTAACCGTACAATATAGGTAATGTGGATGCAACCATCTATTACCACCTAATAAGAACTTCAATACAACAACGGAAGGGAAAAAAAACAATCGTCGCGCTGGTACCAGTCGAGGATTCCTTTGTTTCTTACAACACACAATACCCGATATTATTTTAGGGATAACAAAGTAAGTTAAGGCAGTCTTATTATAATTAAGAGTGTAATAACGTGAAAATGTAACCATATGATAAAAAGTTGAATATAATGATATTATAATTAAATGTTGAATGTGTTAAAAGAGTGTAATAACGTGAAAATGTAACCATATGATAAAAAGTTGAATATGATGATATTATAATTAAATGTTGAATGTGTTAAATATTATAAGTATTAATTATTTATTAGACAAAAAAATTGGAGAACAAACCAAAACGAGCTTACTGCGAAAGATAATTTCTTTAGTCATGAGCCATTAGCCCAAGAATCAGTTCCACTGAGCCCGGTTTCAATCACTCCTATTTTTTTCTTATGAGAAGTAATCCTCCGTCCGTTATTTTTTTTGCGTTGGTATCGCCTGGAATAACCAACGTTTCACGCCCAAACTGGATTCCCGTTGCTATAATTCCTCTGCCAGATCGAAATACTTCAGTGGTGTATTCAATATGGTGTACAAGTCCTGAAACACAATGTCTGAAATACAGCAGACCGACAAATCCTGTGACACCGAATGAAGACGACTGCTGTGGTTAATGTTTGTCTTCACACCTTGATGACCTCAGCCAACCTAATTTAATACTTAAAAGTCACACCCGTCGTGGGCAAATATCTAAATTCATTAACAAAATTATAATATCATTCAAGAATTGGCCTTTTATGGTATCCTCGTTCCAAGCCCTTGATGAGGCCTGCTAAATATTGTGAATCCCGGTACTTGGATCTCTAAAAGAAATTTCCCTCATTCATCTCGGGTATCTGGAGGACCTCCTATTTCGCCCTTTTTCTCAGTCCAACTGATTTGCTAAAAATCCAGATCGTCACACACGACAAGAAAAAAACTGGTTCTGCAACTGCTTTAGTAATATATTGTTGGTTCTCTTTATTTTTCGAGAATTCCTTCAACAGTTGGTGTGTCGCAGTCTCCAAACTACCGGTCTAGCTCCAACTGTCATAATAATCCCTTTTTTCCATCCAGAACAAAAACTATTTTTTTCTTTAGCCTCCTTGAAGTTTTAAATTTTTTTACTAATTTTTTTGTGACCAGTAATTTTTGTTATTGAATCCTGAAATTACCGATAGATGGGAGAACCAACAAAAGGAAGAATTTTCCGGTAATTAACCGACCGTTACAGAAGACGGTGCCAGGTTGACTTTCATTGCACTAATCTTGCTTCGAAAATTGTTTTCATTTCTTTGTTAACATTATGCACTTAATACATCGCCCCGGAAACAGGTGTTAGCACCGTCTTCAAAAGCGATTCTTCTTTCTAGATCCATTATGATTGGATTAGTATTGTAAAGAACTACTAACAATTATTTCATCCTTTTTGTGCATCACGGAATTGGTTTTTTTTGAAGTAGGTTTTCAAAAATTTATTTTTTAACTTAACGGTTTATTTCGCACACGTGCTGGGTAAGCCACCGAATCAAATTGCACTTTCAGGTACTTCAGGTTCTTATAACGAAAGTGAAAACCTCCAAGTACCTAGTACATCTCAATCACCACATTTAATCAACCAAGCTGAGCTCGATGACCTTGTCAGCGATTTGACCTTGTCCAAGGAAAAATCTGAAATATTAGCTTCAAGATTAAAGCAACCCAAAGTTTCCGTTACTGCATACTCTAAGGACGGAGATTTAGTTTATACCCAGCAAACCAAACTTTCCGAATTCCTACAAGTCGAAAGGTTTTCGGAAGTAATACAACAACAAAAACTAAAGCTTTGTATGTGACGATTAGTCGAAACTAGTTCAAAAAGAATTCGGAAAACATTTTCGCAACAATGTCACAAAGAAGCCGGTAACAAATTTTCTTTAAGAAGTAGGAAAGAAATCGGAACATTCCTGTCAAACTTCATTGTGAAATCGTGAGTCTTTGAGTGAAGTGCGCGGCCTTTTTGTGAATTTATTTTATAATGCAATTTCCCAGCAAACCAAATTTTAAGATATTTTACCGAATTCGTTACGGAAATTCGTATATTTCTCCCGAATTGGCAATCGATTTCTGAACAAATTCGGAACGAAAAATATATGAAGGGGTTGACACGACATCGTTACAAAAATTCTTTTCGAATTCTTTACGAAATTTAGCAAAGCTTTTTATATTAGGGGTAAAAAGCTTTGCTAAATCTTTACTAAATTTCGTAACGAATTCGAAAAGAATTTTTGTAACGATGTCGTGTCAACCCACTGACATATAGATATGGACTGCTAAATAAGCAAAATCCCATACAAAAAAGTGGCACCAAAAAGTATCGTTGTCTCGTTCCCCCTTCAAAATCCTATGAACTTTAATCGGTTTTAAAATAAAAAAACAGTTCAGTGCATGTCAGCGATATAAACATAATTAGAAAAAACTAGACAGCTATAGAGTTTTTTCTTCTTTCTCTATTTTCTTTATTTTTAAAAGTTCGTTAAACAGAGGGAAAAAACCCTCACATATTTAAAAAAAATACATTTATTTAACGAAAAAACTGCTACTAAATAAAAAATAATGATGAAAATTATTTCTATCAATTATAACATACATTTTATTACTTATTTTCCTCTAAATTCCAAAAAAAAGTTGTTGTTTACATAGAAAAGGTCTTCTTCTTCTGGAGAAAAATGGTGCCATTGAAAGTTGTCAATTAGCAGTCCATATCTATATGTCAGTGTGTCAACCCCTTCATATATTTTTCGTTCCGAATTTGTTCAGAAATCGATTGCGAATTCGCGAAAAATATACGAACTTCCGTAACGAATTCGGTGAGATATCTTAAAATTTGGTTTGCTGGGATCCTCGACAATGTTCGTTTTGGTAGTGACCGTATAAGCTTCGGTAACGCGAAGTCTTGCTTCTTGAGCTACGGCAGGCTGATCGTCCTTGGCAGGTTGATCATGAAGATATTCGTTCCAGTTGGAGCGTAGCCAGAGAGACCCATTCCACCACAATGTTGATGATAACAGTTCTGATGTTGTCGTTCCGCGTGAAGCTAGATCCGCGGGATTATCCTTTGAAAAGACGTGATGCCATGTATGTCTGGGAAGTGCTGAAAGGATTTCCGATGTCCTGTTTCCGATAAAGCATTTCCATTTGCTTGGATGTGAAGAAAGCCATGTCAATACTACTGTTGAGTCGGTCCATGCGTAGTACTCAGTGTCCGTATGTTGGAGTGCGGTTCGCACCGATGTTATCAATCTGGCTAGGAGCATTGCACCACACAATTCTAACCGGGGAAGTGAAATTTGCTTTATAGGAGCAACCTTTGTCTTAGCAGTCAGCAGATGAGCGATGACTTCTCCTTCTTGTGTCAAAGCTCGGAAATAAATAGCAGCGGCGTAGGCTTTTTCCGAGGCGTCGCAGAACCCGTGCAGTTCATAATTGATTTGCCTGGTGTAGATCCAACGAGGGATACGAAGTTGCGGTAGAAGAGATAGATCGGCAATGATTGAGTTCCATTGCTGTGCAATTTCGCCTTGAATCACATCGTCCCAATCGTAATTTTTGAGCCAAATTTTTTGAAAAAGAATCTTTGCAGTGATTGTGATTGGAGCTAGTAGTCCGAGAGGATCGAAAAGCCTGCTTAAATTGGACAAAATCTTTCTTTTGGTTGCAGTAGCCTCGGTTGGCAAATTGACGTGAAAAAAGAACGAATCTTCTGTAGGGTTCCAGTTTAAACCTTGTACCTTTATAGTGTCCGCATTTTCATCGATTTTAAGTGATAACGCAGCTTCTCTTTCAGGAATCATGCGTAACAGTTCTCCAGAATTGGATGCCCATTTTCTTAGAAGGAATCCTCGTTTCTGCAGTAATGTGGTAAGTTGAGTGTACTGTTCTAGCGCTATTGATTCATCGTCTGCTCCGCTCATTAAGTCATCGACATAAAAGGATTGTTCCAATGCCTGCTCTGCCAGAGGAAAGTTTCCCTTGAATTCAACTATTAGCTGTTTTAATGCTCTGGTGGCTAAGTATGGGGCGGACGCAGTTCCATAGGTTACTGTTGTGAGCCAGAAGTGTTGAATGGGTTTGTTTGGGTTGTCTCTCCAAAGGATTCTCTGGTAAGTTCTGTCTGGCTCGGCCACTAGGACTTGCCAGTACATTTTCTCAATGTCTGCGGTGACGGCTATCTTGAAGGTGCGAAGTGATAATAAGATTGAATATAAATCTCGTTGAACTGTTGGTCCTACACGCAACCTTTGGTTGAGAGATGCGCCAGTGGAAGCCTTTGCGGAGCCATTAAACACAACGCGTAATTTTGTGGTGCTGCTAGAGAGCTTAATTACCGCATGATGTGGAAGATAAGCATGCTCTTCAACTAATTGGATTAGTTCCTGGGGTATTTCTTCCATATGATTTAAAGCCTTGTACTCCGCTAAGAAGTTGATGTAGTCTGTGTGAAGTCGTGCGTTTGCTTTAAATCTTCGTTCTAATGAGTGTAAACTTGCTGTTGCAATGATCCTTGTATCTCCCAATGGTTCTGTAGTGTGTTTGAAGGGAAGGCCGAGAACATAGTGTGACATTGACAATACCTTTTGTGAAACCTGCTGTACACAGCTCGACGCCTGTGACCCGTTGTTTGTGATGATCCCTTTTAAGTCCCAGACGTTGTATGCAATCTTCCCTGATGAAGGATGAGGTTGACCCTGTATCAATCAAAATGTTGCAAAGTTTAGGTGAGCCTGATGAGTCAATAATATGAACAAGTGCAGTTGGTAGCAGAGACAGTTGAAATGAGGATTGACTAGTGAGAGGGGCTAATTTTGAGTCTGCGTTGGTAGCAATCAACGACTGTGTGATGGAGGATGCATTTGTGCATGGATGACTTGCACCTGACGATGAGTGTGGCTTTATTGATCGTGGTTCAACGTTTGTGATATGATTGGAATTGGAATGTGCAAAATCCTGTATGTGTAATGTAGAATGGTGTGATTTGTTGCAAAAGTGACACTTGAATCTTGATTTGCACTTCCGTGATGTGTGACCTGGACTGAGACAATTGAAGCATAATCCGCTTTGAGCCACGAAGGTCCTTCTTGAGTTTGTGTCCATTCCCTTAAATTCAGGGCAATGGAATAAGTTATGTTGTTGCGAACACTTAGGGCAATGTGATAGCGTTTCGGCGTGAAGCACTCGTCCGGGTGGTTTCCTTGTTGATGAATCGAGGGACTCCAACGCGTCACAACGCTTGTTCAAAAATGAAATGAATTTGTTGAATGATGGTATGTCAACGTCTGAGATTTCTTCAGCCCAGGCTTGTCGTGTTTCTGCATCACATTTATTGAGTAGGAGATGTGTAAGCCATGGATCTCTGCCAGTGGCTTCTGAGCCTAAGGATTTAATTCCGCGAATCAACTCGTCTGAAGTATCGGTTAGTTTACGTAGTGAAGAGAGTGAGGGTTGAGTGACGGTTGGTTGATTGAGGAATGCCTTTATGTATGAGGTTAGAATCTGCTTCTTTTAATCGTAGCGTGAGACGAGTTTAGTCCAAGCTTCATCATAGTTGCCGTCGGTGATGGTGAAATGTTTGATTAGAGAGGCTGCTTCATCCTTAAGTGCACTCTTTAGATAGTGAAATTTGTGAATATTTGACAATGTCGTTTTCTGATGAACCGAAGATTTGAATAGGTCCTTAAAGGAAGGCCAATCCTTGTAATCACCATTGAAAATTGGTATATTAATTCTTGGCAGTTTTACTTCCAGGGAATTTGAGGCTGCGTTGTGAGCAAATGTATCAAATGCGGTTCTTTGATGCTCAAAAAGCCGCAACATTGTGGAGTTTAATTGCTCCGCTGTGGAGGTGGAAGAGCCAGCTGCAGGTTCTGCCACCTTTCGTTGGTTTAGTGCTCTAAGGAGTTTCGCCTTGGCACTGAAATCTTTATCTTCAAATTCATCAACCTCACTGGCCACCTCGAGTAGAACTAGATCATCGTCGGTCTTCATAAATAAATGCCAATGTTCCTCCAATTTATCTAGTCTTGCAGTGATATCTTCGATTGCAGTTTCCGCGCTAATGGAATCTGCAAAAGTCGACGTTTTTGTGACCAAAGTAGTAGAGCAACAGGGCTACGAGCGCAGTGACGTCATCGGTTGTTGTCTTGGGTGTGGATGTGGGTCTTGGGTGTGCCTCGGATGAGCTTTCATGCTGGCTGAGCTTTTGAACTTGCTGTGCCATGGCTGAACTTGCACGTGCCTCGGATTTGGTCTTGGGTGTTAGTTGGATGTGCCTTGGATGAGCTTGAGGAATTAGATTGAACTTGCATGAGCCTTGGCTGAACTTGCACACCGGATAAGCTTTTGAACTTCAATGTGCCTGCGGAATTAGATTGAACTTGCATGTGCCTCGGATGAACTTTAGCGCTGGATTAGCTTTTGAATTTGCATGTACCCTGGATGAGGTCTTGGGTGATAGATTGAACTTACATGTGTCCCGGATGAGGCTTGGAAAATTAAATTGAACTTGCATGCGCTTCGGATGAGCTTGAGGAATTAGATTGAACTTACATGTGCCTCGGATGAACTTTAGCGCTGGATTAGCTTTTGAACTTCAATGCGCCTGCGGAATTAGATTGAACTTGGATGTGCCTCGGATGAGCTTGGGGAGTTAGGTTGAACTTCGCTGAGTGCCGTGGATGAGTTTATGCGGGTGATTGAATCTTCAGTTTTGAACATCGCTGTGCTTTGAGCGGGGCCTTGCTATTCAGGACATTACCCTCGAGTTTTGATTTGCATCCATGCTAGGCTTGCGCAAGGGGCCATCCCAGCTTCAAGGATCCATGCAAAAATATTAAAATTACATTTAAGAAATAAAATATCCTTGTTTCACCTAAAATCACGCTACACAAAACATGTGCAAGTGATATACTTATAAGGGGCAAGCGTGAAAGGAAATTACCATTCTGATCTCGACATGAATTTTCATGCCCAGCCGCCAAAACCCAAATCCAAGCATCAAATTGCATTCCTTTGCCTCATAAATTTTTCAACCAAATTGACCTCACACATATCCTTCATGCCCATACGTCATGAAAGCACTAAAAAAACTCAAGCACGGGTCACTCTCTTTTCACGAATGCTATTTTTACCGATCGCGCGCCAAGGAGCCTTAAGCAAAATACACATCAAGAGAGAGAGCAAAATACACATCAAGTTGAGATCTCCAGCAGATCCTCCATGCAAACAAATATATATGCCGGGCGTGGGATGTTTCCAATTAAGAGTCCTCGGGGTGCTGCGGCTTATCAGCAAAACTTTCAGGCATCGTGGCTACCATTAATTTGAGGCACATGCGATTTACTTATTATGGGTTTAACAATTTATTTCTTTTAAGGGCTCGAAATTTAGGACGAAGAATTTAAGAATTTGCTAGGCCCAATCGTTTATGAGTTTGAGTTTGAATTTGAAGTGGAGAATTTGTCTGTACTTGAGAAAATGCTTGGGATGATTTACTACGCAGGACCCAATTATACTGAAGCCACCCAGACATGATTGAACAAGTTCAGCTAAAATATGCCCCAATGTAAAAAAAAGTTGGCTATATCAGCATATTTGGAGTGGGAAATCTTAATGTGATGCAGCTGTATAAACAAAGCTAGATTGAAATTTCATGCGTTTTGAGTGCCTTGGCTGGGAACTCGGATGGGATCTAAGCTATTCACCCTTTTAACCGGAAAATCATATAAATACTCGAAAAAGTGAAGCATGTATGACTAGGTCTGAGGATGATTGCTATAAAAGAACGATCAAATCCTTATTTTCACAATTCGTAGGTATAAGCCTATGAATAAACAGCAGCAAAGAAAAAGTGAAAAGTGAAAATTACAACTGAATAATGTGGATGTGTTACGCAGCTGAATCTTGGCCGAAAGCTATGGATTTGGAAAGTGCAATTAGACGAATTGAACATCAGCTTAGTGATTTTCAACATGATGTAATTCTTTGCCAAAATAGCGGATATGATTGCGAGGATGAACAGTGTTTTAAAGACGAAGAGGAGGTATATCGACGAGGGCTTATTTTATGCGGCCAGTATTTCAAGGGTAATATAAACTTAGAAGAGTTTTGCGACTTACTGGCATGCATAAAATTAGCGGAGTTTCTTTTGGATTTGAAAGATTTTCTCCCGACAATCTGACATTAAAATACCGAGTGCAGCATACAGAAAGTTCTAATTTTCATGACTTCATTAAATGTACCGGTTGCGGTTTAGGCAATGAACTTCGCGACTACGTATATTTCGATATTCCTCTTACTAAAGAAAAAGATCCAGAAAAACTAGGAGTGAAAGAGTCAGAATGTGAAAAGCGTCTTTAAAATTAAATTAAAGCACATTGGATGAAGCCAGCATTCCATTACAAACTTGGTTTCTATCGATGTAGCTGTAGGTAGGTTAAAATTTGTATACTGTACCAAGTTAAGGTAGCGAGTGGGAAGAATGTCATAAATAGCATTATAAGAAAATAAAAGAATATTTGTAATGTTTTAAAAAATCTGTTTTATTTAAAAAAAACTCTTTATTATAAATAAATACTTTTCAGAGCACATCGGCCTCGGTTTATTATACAAGCTAATCCATTTTGATGCTGTTGTTAGCTTCAGGCATCCTTCCTCTTCTGCATCATCATTAATACTTTTCATCAGGTATGTTCACTGAGCTGACTGATTTGCTACTGGGCCGGTTGATTTTGCTTGTTCATTCAATAAACCCATACTCTCGCAACTCCTCAATGATTGACACTATCTCATTAGTATGACTATTATTTCCAGCTTTCTGCGATGCTACAATATGCGTAGCCTGTCAACTAGCTCATTGGGGGGGTCATCCCAATATATGTACTCGATATTATTCCTGGGGATATGCATTATTCCCTTTCCAGTATGAGGAGTGCGAATCAATTTTTTTATAATGTTTCTATATTTGTAGCTATTTGTTCCTTTTATCTGCTGGTTTTCCTTAAAATCACGCCTGTAGTTGCATGTATCATTTACAATTGCTTGGTAATTGGCGGCGTCGTCCATTGAGTAACCCTGGGGCATTTTCATAAAAAGTAGTTCAGCTAAGCCTTCAGTTATCTTATACGGCTTCTCACCAATAAGAAAATTTTCTTTATCAACTTTTAAGATCGAATTACCAATATGTAGCATATCGTTGAGATAGTACACCCCATAAGTTTGATCAATTTTCACGCTATTATTTTCAAGTAGTTGTTTATATCGGTTTAGTATCTGACCTGGAGACTCTAGCTTTTGTTCTTTATAGGCGTTGCAAACTCTTCATCATCACCATCATCTGAATAATCCCTAACAGGGGTGCTAGTTGGTTCCAGCTTTAAATATTTACGTGCAGGTGGTGTGTATACTTCATCATTCCGCGGTATTTCATCTTCTTTCTCTTCCTCTATTGGCTCAAGTTTGACCGCATCTTTTAATTCGTATTTTACATCTGATACTAATTGTTTAAGAGGTTTTGTGATTGGTTTGAAAGTTTCCTCCAGATATGCTGCTTGTTGAAGTCTTCCAGCTCTTAAAGCTCGACATTTCTTTCTAATTGAATTTTCGATTTTTACAATTTTCTCCAGCAATTTAATATCCTTCTCATAACTCATAGTTAAAGGTTCCTTTAAATGAATTATTAACGGCATGTTCACTGAGCTGCCTGATTCGATACTGAGCTGCTAGATTGAGCTACAAGTTCATTTATCTAATAATGTCAAGCTCGCGTAACTGTTTAAGTATCCAAAATATTTCTCTTCCTTCTCTAGTTGGCGCTAGGCATCTCAATCGATCAACTAGCTCATTGGGGTCGTATAAGTCCGAATTTTCATCATCATAATCTTCATCTTGAATGTTTAATTGGGGGTATTTGTAGCGATACTGATGAATGTTTTCAGTATATTTACCCGCATCTTCAACCATCTTCACTCGGTTTGCTGCGACTTCGTTAATTGATTCTAAATCTGAACTTTGCAAAGTTTCATCATCTTTTTCTTCAGAAGTATACGATTTTGCTTCATCATTTAGGTTTTTATAAGGGTATTGGTGAATTTTACCGCAGTTTTCACTATATTTATTTACATCCTCAACAAACTTTGCTCGTTTTGCAATTGGCTCTGAATCTGAGCTCTGATCTGCTCCAAGAATTGAATTTTTGCCATTAGATGGTTCCGCCTGATCCTCTTCATATTTACACATCGTCACTTGCTTAGAGAAAATATTGCTAGAACTGTTCTTGGTGTTAGAATTTTCGGAAACTGTTTTAGGTGTTTGAATTTGCAAATATTCCCGACCTTTTCTTAATTTCAACATTTTATTTCTAATGTTTTCGGCGGGGCTATGCCCATCAGCATCATCCTCATACCCCATAACATTATAAATATCAGCATCAGTATGTATTAGTGATCTATCTTTTTCTTCATATTCTTTGCAAAGTTCAGATTTAGAATCAATTAACGAAGTCGCAGCAAAACGAGTGAAGATGGTTGAAGATGCGGGTAAATATACTGAAAACATTCATCAGTATCGCTACAAATACCCCCAATTAAACATTCAAGATGAAGATTATGATGATGAAAATTCGGACTTATACGACCCCAATGAGCTAGTTGATCGATTGAGATGCCTAGCGCCAACTAGAGAAGGAAGAGAAATATTTTGGATACTTAAACAGTTACGCGAGCTTGACATTATTAGATAAATGAACTTGTAGCTCAATCTAGCAGCTCAGTATCGAATCAGGCAGCTCAGTGAACAGGCCGTTAATAATTCATTTAAAGGAACCTTTAACTATGAGTTATGAGAAGGATATTAAATTGCTGGAGAAAATTGTAAAAATCGAAAATTCAATTAGAAAGAAATGTCGAGCTTTAAGAGCTGGAAGACTTCAACAAGCAGCATATCTGGAGGAAACTTTCAAACCAATCACAAAACCTCTTAAACAATTAGTATCAGATGTAAAATACGAATTAAAAGATGCGGTCAAACTTGAGCCAATAGAGGAAGAGAAAGAAGATGAAATACCGCGGAATGATGAAGTATACACACCACCTGCACGTAAATATTTAAAGCTGGAACCAACTAGCACCCCTGTTAGGGATTATTCAGATGATGGTGATGATGAAGAGTTTGCAACGCCTATAAAAGAACAAAAGCTAGAGTCTCCAGGTCAGATACTAAACCGATATAAAAAACTACTTGAAAATAATAGCGTGAAAATTGATCAAACTTATGGGGTGTACTATCTCAACGATATGCTACATATTGGTAATTCGATCTTAAAAGTTGATAAAGAAAATTTTCTTATTGGTGAGAAGCAGTATAAGATAACTGAAGGCTTAGCTGAACTACTTTTTATGAAAATGCCCCAGGGTTACTCAATGGACGACGCCGCCAATTACCAAGCAATTGTAAATGATACATGCAACTACAGGCGTGATTTTAAGGAAAACCAGCAGATAAAAGGAACAAATAGCTACAAATATAGAAACATTATAAAAAAATTGATTCGCACTCCTCATACTGGAAAGGGAATAATGCATATCCCCAGGAAAAATATCGAGTACATATATTGGGATGACCCCAATGAGCTAGTTGACAGGCTACGCATATTGTAGCATCGCAGAAAGCTGGAAATAATAGTCATACTAATGAGATAGTGTCAATCATTGAGGAGTTGCGAGAGTATGGGTTTATTGAATGAACAAGCAAAATCAACCGGCCCAGTAGCAAATCAGTCAGCTCAGTGAACATACCTGATGAAAAGTATTAATGATGATGCAGAAGAGGAAGGATGCCTGAAGCTAACAACAGCATCAAAATGGATTAGCTTTGTAACGGTCGCCCTAAAATACATGGACCTCTGACGCACCAAAGTCCATTTCTTCCCTTCTGTTTTTTTTTTTATTGGATTTTTTTTTCATGCAACACCGCTCGGGACAGCATCGTATCTTTTTCTATACCTTGATGAATTCCCGAGCGGTCTTCCATGAAAAGGATCCCTGAATAACGTCTGTATATGCTTGTGTACAATATGTAATACCCTCATTAGTGGCACACGGAATGGTGGCCTGATAATTTTTCCGAAAATTTTTTTTCTCTCCTAAAATGTATGAAAATTCATTTTGTCATGCTACAAATTCAAACTGGAACCGAATTCATTCGATTTTTATTCTGAGCAGACATTTTATTATGTTTAATATTAACCGTTAAGACATTCAAATTTCGAATTGAATATACCAGCAATTCCAATTTTTTCGGCACCGAAGCCCCGGCACAAGTAACCGCAGCGAGACAAAGGAAAAATTTACCGCTCATCGCGCCGGAGATCGAAAAAAATTGCCCGAGTGGCGTGATCGAGTTTTGGAAAAAAAAGTGTGCTTCGAGGGTAGTCAGTCGGATTTGAATCTTTGAACGGGTCGGATTTTGCGGTGATGGAGAGTGGACGTTGATCAGGATAGAGAAAAAATTAGATATGAGATTTTTATTTACCTTAAATCGAAGTGAGGAGTTTTTTTTTGATTCGTGGAAGGTGAAAGTAAAGTTTTAAGAAAAAAGGAATCTATCGTACGAAATTGAGAAATGATGACGAGGCCTGAATGTCGGCATGAAACGCGCGATTTATTGTTCGAGTTTTACAACGCCCAGAGAATCGAGAAAAAGGAAGTGATTTGAATACAAGTTAACTTAAAATATACTAAGATGTTCGCGAGATTATTACTAAAGTGCGATAAAAGAATGGCGTAAATGAGGCCCGAATATAACGGAACCGATACCTTAATGATAGGTCTCAAAAGAGAAAAAAAAATTTGTTTCGAGTAGTGAAAATTAACGGGGAAGTTAAAAGGTGCAGAAATTTAAACTAAGAGACAACCAGTTACGGTATTGGCCCGGTATGCAGTTAATTTAGTTCTTTCATTAAATTTGTATCAAGAATTTTACCGTTACCCTCCTTCAATACGAGAGGCGAAATAAAAAAAAAATGAGATAACACGTGAATTGCTCACATACATTTTGGCGCCAGTCTTGGAAATTTCAAAAGAGGAATAAAAAAGTTTGAATTGGGGATACGGAGTTGTATGGACAATTGATCAATATAGGATCCATACCGATGTTTTGGGAGTAATTACATTTTAATCAAATTTTGAATTAAATAACAAGAAATTAAATATCTATACCTTAATCAAAGTTTGAAATAACTAACAAAAAATTAAACACTTATACCTTAATCAAATTAGGAAATAAATAACAAAAAAATTTTAAATACTTATAACGTGATCAAAATATGAAATAACCAAAAAAAGGGGGGGTTAATTTAAAAAGTAAACTAAATAGATACTTAAAGTTTAGTTAAGGATTATAGCAAGTTTTAAGAGCAAAGTGCATTAAAATAAACGCAATTCGTGGCCAGATTCATGTGGCTGAGCAATTAGTTGCAAAATTCCTGTGGCTGAGCAGTTTATTGCAAGATTCAAGTGGCTGACGTTTCCTTTTGTGTTGGAGTGAGGTTTTGGTGCCATATTTTCGTCTAATCTGAGTGGGTGAATTTTCATAGTTTAACCGTGCCAAAATTATCTTTTAAGACCTGATTTAGTGATTAGGGCTAAGTTAGGCACAAGTTTTGACAACTCATTAGTTAAAAGTTTGCCTGTAGGCTGACCTATAAATCTATATGGAATAGTGTTAGACACTACTGGCAAGTAAGCACACGATATAGGTATGATTTTTCCATTGTTATATGTAACAGACATCTAGCCACCCTTTTTTTTATTATTATTATACAAAATTAAATAAAGAAAAAAAAAAGAAAAAAAAAGTAATTAGATAAATAGCGATTAACATGAATAAAATATATACTTAATTAAATAAATAGCGATTACCTTGAGTAAAATATATACTTAATAAAATAAATAACGATTAAATTGAATAAAATTATATACATGAACTAATAAATAACGAATGAATTAAATAAATATGATCAGTAAATAATGAACAGATAATTAAATAAATGACTAAGATAATTAAATAAGAAATATATAACGTAATAAATAAGTCCGATAAATAAATAATGAGTATATAGTATAATTATTAAAATAAATAATGAAAATAAAATAAAAATAGAAATTATTAACACAAATAAAATTGGTGAATTAAATGATAAGGATAAAACCAGTGTCAGTTTGTCGAGCTAAGGCGAAGAAAGGCTTGGGTGAAAGTTTTTACAAAAGGCATTGGAAATTTGTTCTGGGTTATTATTTTTTTTTGAATTTCATTTACTAATAATGTAATAATTTGATTTTCCGAATGCATTGGCCTGTGTTTGTTAAACGTAGATTGAATTAAAAAAAAAATGTGTGAAAGGAAAAGGGCGGAAGTAATTCGCTGCGAGTGTTTGGTGGAAGATTTTGGTGTGGCTTCAGTGAATCAGAATTGAATTTGGGGATTTTTACTCAGTTTTCAGTAAACTCAATCCGTGTTGATGTCTAGTAACAAATCTTAACTACTTTTATCCTTTTTTTTATTATTGACTTTCAAACTGAATGAATATTCCTATCAAATAAATTTACCGTTAGAGTATAAAATAGACTTTTAAATACGGGTATCAATTGCTACAAATTAGTTTTTGTACGTCTAAAATCCCCTCGTTGTTATCACAATAGATAATGTCCTAAACTTATTTTAATATGAAGTATAAGAAAGTTCATTTTAAAGTCTTTCTAATAATAACATAGGAAAGTATTTTATATAAAAATTAATACTGCAAACCATGTACATAATTTCTAATGCAATCTGCAAATAAATCAATATATAAATAAAATACATGAAGAAAGTTAATAACTCATAGAAATCTATAAATAAATAACATAACCTTATACATATAAACAATCAAAATAACTTTAAGCAAATAAATAACCCTGAATTAACCTGAATAACTACATATAAACATGAATAAATAAATAAAAAGTAATTTGAATACATATAAACTTGAATAAATAAATGAAATACACTTAAATAAACAAATAATCAAAAATGTTGATGGAGTAAAACACCCCCCGGTCGGTGTGGCCCACGGATGATTGGATAACCCTACCCAAGGTAAGTGCCGCCCACTTATTTTGATATTGTTTGATATTATGTAGCCCACTGACGATGACCCGGTGACCAGGGACCCCCTTTTTCTCTTCTTCATCCCCCCTTGTTTGCCCCTCTCGTTGGCCCTGGACGTTGTTCCACCCCCTCGTCGCCCCCTTTAGTTTTGTAGTTGCATAGGCACGAGCGATTTAGCAGTTTAACTGTCACCCCCTCAGGCATCCAAGCACCGCGAACCCCACCCCATCTGACGAGCTAGCTAGAGCACCGCTAGTCGTGCCTGCAACCGGTGCATTGGATGCGTAAACGCGACACTTCCCCCGGCGGTCGAACCGTCCGAGCCACCTTTTTTTTTGTGAGTCCCCTTCCCCAAGTTTTTTTGTAATGATAGTCTTCCGGCCTTTATGGCAATTTCCCTTCTTCGTGCCCCGGCACACCCTACCCCGACAGTTACAAATGGCGCCCAACGTAGGCTAGTGGATGATAACTTGTTTTGATTCTCTGGTCTCGGTACCATAGCTCGGAAAGTCTGTTTTTTTTATTAGTCACTTTTCCATTGCCGAGCTATGTTTCAGATTAGATTTTTTTTCTTTTTTCATTTAAATTGTAGTTTATCTTTTAAATTTTGTGGCTCAGGCCAACGAGAGGAGCCAGGAGTGGACTTCTTTCGCTTAGCAGTTCTCCGTCTCCGTCCAAGTCCCTCCGGCTTCTGGTTATTGGGCGAAAAGTACCTACCGCGGTACTCTAGCCCTCATCATCTCTGTTTTCTTCCACTTTCCTATCTTTCTTCTTCTTCAACCACTTCATCTTTCGATTTCTTCTGCGGTAGCCTCCCTATCTTATTTGCAGTTCCTGTCAGTGAGGCTCAAAGTCTGGCTAACAGGCGTAATACCGCCTGGCACTGTGCGAGCCTTCACTGACAGTGAACATCAACCTTCAATTTTTTTTTCTTACCTTTTGTAGTATGGGCGGATGTACGCCTGGTCGTCGGACCTGTCCCGTCAAGGCTAACAGGCGTTCTATCGCCTGGCGCTGCGACAGGCTCGACGTCCTGATATGCACCCGCCCCCGGCTGTTTGACCGTTCTGACATTTCACCTTCCTGTGTCTCAGCAGAGTTGCTGACCAGTTGTGGCTGGGTGTCAGAGCGGTCTCTTTTAGTACCCAACGGAGGCTTCTATCCCTTCTTTCACCCTTTCTTCTTTTGCTGGTCACTGGGATCCGGTCATCGCTTTGGGGTTGCCGGATGTCAGACAATAGGGATTTCTTGATGAAGATGGTGCTAGACATTAGCCTGGCACCACCCTCAGCACCGATCCCGCAAGTGGAGGCACTTGGTGCTTCTGATGACGCGGATGACACTCAGTCCTGAGTGCGGGCTGACTTTCATCGGCGCCATCAGCCACCATAGCCTTGGGGAGGACATCCTCTCCCTGGGGCCACACTCACAAAAAAAAAAAAAAAAAAAAAAAAGATAAAAACTATAAACTATAAATACCAGCGTTTGTTTTATTAAAATATATTTTAATAAAACTTTTTTTCAATTAAATTAGTTCTATTTAAGGACTGAAATTCAGTTTAGTTATGTTGTGTACAACTCGCAATTATTATAATAATTTATATACTGATTGAGAACAGTATTTTTTTATTTTTTTTTGTCTTAATTATTATTATTATTTGTCTTCTAAGTTGCATAATTATTATGTTTATGTTGACGAATGATGATCTGCTTACTTGATGAGTTTGATGGGAGGGAGATAAAATAATTCTTTGAACTTAAGTAAAACAAAAATATTTTTTTATTATTAGTAGTTATTCAAAGGTAAAAAAAAAAAAAAAAAAAAAAAAAAAAAAAAAAAAAAAAAAAAGAAGAAGCGCAAATTTTTTTTGTAGAGGAGGATATAAATATAATTAAAGAAAAAGTATTCGGATTTAATTAATTAATATCAAATTTTGTTTTCTCATCTTAATGGGAATTTTTTTTAATATTCTATCTATAATTATAATATAAAAAGGAAGGATTTTTCCCTTTTTTTTAAAACTACTCGAACCAAGTTTATTATCAACTTCTCGCTTCCTTATCGGCTAGTCGATCTCCTAGCATGCCAAAAAAAGGAACGATAAGGGGCAATTTGTCGCCGACGGCGAAGATGACGAAGGCAATGATAACTCTCGTTCTGAGGACGGCGAGTCGGAACGGGCCGCGGCGTTGATAGCGCTGACTGAGCAGGTTGCAGCCTTGCAACATGAAATGGAAAGGCTGAAACAGCGAGGACACCCCGAAGCGTCCCCGAATGACACCACGTACAATTTTCTTCACCCTCACACATCGGCCGGAGCTGGGCCCAGTGGCATTCCCCCGCGGTCCAGCAGCATAGGAGAGCGCCCCCCTTACCGCCCAGAACACACCGGCCCTACCTACAGACAGAAGTCGCCAGTCTTGAACTGGAACCTCAAGTTCACGGGTCGGCCGGGAGAAACCTCGGCAGAGGAATTTCTCTATCGGCTCGACACCCGAGCTCGAGATGATGACATATCGTCACGGGAGCTGGTGCGGAATGTGGCCGCCCTGTTATCAGGACCCGCTGAGGACTGGTACTGGACTCAGTTCCGCCGACAGCAGTCCAATCCCTTGTGGGTGGATTTCAAGTCTGGCTTGTTGGAACAGTTCGGAGGAAGGCAGACCGACCATCAAATCATTAAGGAAATGATGGAGACGAAACAGCTTAACCAATCGTTCGACGATTACGCCGCGAAAATACTAGCCTTGGCAAACCGCCTCTCGCGCCAAATGTCCTCCGCGGAGTTGGTACACCTTGTCATGGAAAACCTGAACAGTACCCTGGGTTCAGCCATTATAGGATCCACCTATGACAATATGCGCCAACTTCGCGAAGCGTGCATCCGCGTTGAGAGATGGCAAAAAGCCAAGAGGGAGGAGAATCGCCATTCCCATCGAGTACATGAGTTGAACGACGTACACTCACAGCAACCGGCCTTGCCCTATCCCAACTACGCCCCTGACCCACCACCACCTACTGTAGACGAGGTGAGGGCCGACGCAACTCCGCGCCGCCCAGTCACTTGCTGGAACTGCCAGCAAGAAGGACATTCGTTCTCTGATTGCCCTTCCCCACATCGTAAAATCTTTTGCTACAGATGTGGGCGCCCCGAAGTCTACACCACTTCTTGCCCAATCTGTTCGGGAAACCGGAACCAGGGTGCGAGACCCCGGGGAGGTCCGCGCCCGACCTAGTATCTGAAAGTCCCCCTATTACACTTGATTTGTCAACAAGCATGTCCGACGTCTCTGACCTGTCGATAATGGAATCTCTGCCAGACTTCCCTTCTCCACAGGCCAGAGCCTCTTTTATGCAGCGATGGGCCAACTATCATCGAGTTCGTAAGCGAATCTTTAATGATTCTGCCGAACTGCCACCAGCCCGCAAAGCCCCGCGCATACGGTCATGGGCCCTAGAGAAGAGGGCACATACACAGAAGATTGTCGCCGCCATGTTACATGAGAACGGAGATGATCGACCTTTCGTCAACGTACGGATCCAAGGTGCCAAACTAACAGGCCTGTTGGACACCGGCGCCAGCATTAGCTGCCTGGGTAGAGGGGCAGAGTCGTTCCTCCAGGACAACCCGGCCATTAAGCTACATCGCCTGCGCGCCGATGTCCAAGTAGCTGACGGTACGTCTAAGAATGTTAGTGGTTTCATCACCGTCCCAGTAACTTATGGATCGAAAACTATGACTATGACACTATATGTAGTACCGGACTTGTCACAGAATCTTTACCTCGGCGTCGATTTCTGGAGGGCCTTTAAATTGGCTCCACATATAATTGGGGAACTCCATCATACCCCACCACCTGATCCCGACTGCCATATCCTTGAGGAGTCCCAACGGGAGCGACTGAACCAGGTCCGCGCGCGATTCCCGTCGTTCGACACCTGTGGACTTGGTCGAACACACCTGGAACAACATGTGATCGACACTGGCGAGGCGGTGCCCATCAAGCAGAGGCACTATCCTGTTTCTCCCGCCATTCAGGCCCTCATGTATGAGGAAATCGATCGCATGTTGAGTCTAGGTGTGATCGAAGAGTCCAACAGTCCATGGAACTCACCCGTGGTCCTGGTGCGTAAGCCTGGAAAGGTCCGCCTCTGCTTGGACTCCCGCAAGGTAAATACCGTAACCATAAAGGATGCCTATCCACTGCCTCATATAGACGGTCTCCTGGGGCGATTGCAGGACACTAAGTTCATTTCCGCAATCGACTTGAAAGATGCCTTTTGGCAAATCCCATTGGAGGAAAAATCCAGGGAAAAAACTGCCTTCACCGTCCCAGGAAGACCGCTGTATCAATTTACAGTGATGCCGTTCGGGCTTTGTAACGCTCCGCAACGCATGTGTCGCTTGATGGACAAGGCGATACCGGGCTCACTTAGAGAAAATGTGTTCGTCTATCTGGACGATTTATTGGTGGTGTCACCAGACTTTGAGACCCACCTTCAACTGCTGGAAAAGGTCGCCGACTGCCTTCGTCGCTCCGGGTTGACAGTAAACCTGTCAAAGAGCCGATTTTGCGTCCGGGAGGTGAAGTATCTGGGGTTCATCATTGGCGATGGGTCCCTGAAAACTGATCCCGACAAGGTGGCAGCCATTAAGGACTTCCCAGTTCCCAAGTCGACCAAACAGGTGCGACGCTTCTTGGGTATGACGGGGTGGTATAGGCGCTTCATAGGTAACTATGCAAGTATCGCCTCTCCCATCACGGACTGCCTAAAAGGCGGCAAATTTGTTTGGTCCGACGAGGCCCACCAAGCCTTCATGGAACTTAAGAAGTCAATGATGTCTGCTCCTTTACTGGTCACTCCAGACTTCACCCGCCCCTTCTACATCCAATGTGACGCCAGCAAAACGGGGGTAGGAAGCGTCCTCTTCCAAAGACAGGGCGATGAAGAACATCCCATCGCATTTTTCTCTAAGAAGCTGAACAGCGCCCAGCGTAATTATTCCATCACTGAACTAGAGTGTTACGCAGCGGTGCTGAGCGTTAAAAAGTTCCGGGCGTATGTGGAAGGACAGCCTTTTACAATAATTACTGACCATGCCAGCTTGAAGTGGCTCATGAGCCAGACCGACTTAAACGGCCGGCTAGCGCGGTGGAGCCTAAAGCTGCAGGGCTTCCAATTTTCTATCGAGCACCGCAAGGGTAGTCAGAATGTGGTTCCGGACGCACTGTCACGAGTCGACTGTGTCGACGAAGTGTCCTTCTGTCGTGATGTGGACCTAACGTCCCCAGCCTTCAGGTCAGCGGACTACCAGCATCTTGTTGACAAAGTCAGCAAAGATGCCGGGCAGTTACCTGACCTTCAGGTTTCGGATGGTTATGTGTTCCACCGTTCGGACCCACGAACTGGCGACCCCGAGACGGACGATCTGATTTGGAAATTGTGGATCCCCGCAGAATTGACCGCTCCCTTGATCCAGTCCGCTCATGAGCCCCCTCAAGCTTCCCATGGTGGTGTCCACAAAACCCTCGCACGCCTTAGGGAAAAGTATTATTGGCCCGGCATGACTAGTCAAGTCAGAAAATATATCGCGTGCTGTGAAGTATGCAAAGAGACAAAAGCTCCAAACACACCCCTTCGGCCCCCTATGGGCAAAGCCATGGATGTGTGCCGACCTTTTCAACTCTTATACATCGATTATATGGGCCCTTACCCTAGGACTAAGAAAGGCCACACTGCTGTGTTGGTAGTGCTAGACGCGTTTTCCAAATTCTCTTTTCTCCACCCAGTAGCTGGCGAAACATCCAAAGCCGCCGTGAATTTCCTTGAACATCGAATCTTCCATGCCTTCGGTGTCCCCGAGGCAATATTCTCTGATAATGGAAGTCATTTCACTTCCAAAGAATTCACGAAACTGTTGTCCGATTACGGCGTCAAACACCAACTCACCGCTGTCTATTCCCCCCAAGCCAACGCTTCCGAGCGAGTGAACCGTTCCGTCTTAGCTGCTATCCGAGCGTATCTGAAAGAAGATCACCGGGATTGGGACCTACACCTGTCTGCAATCGAATGTGCCCTACGGAGTGCACACCACACGTCCATTAACACCTCCCCGTACCAGGCCCTGTTCGGGTGCCCCATGATCCTGCATGGATCCGCTTACCCAGTACTGAAGGCCTTAGGTGTCCTACAAGAGGGAGATATAACGGTGTCGCCGGCCGTAGATCGATGGCAGGCCCGGCGGGACAAAATAGAGCAACACCTGGCCGCGGCTCACACGAGACATGAGAAACACTACAATCTGCGCTGCAGAGCTGTCGAGTTCTCGCCCGGCCAGGTAGTTTATCGACGTACCTTCCCCGTAAGTAACAAGATCGACCGGTTTAGCGCTAAACTGGCAGACAAATTTATGAAGGCTCGCGTGAGGCGAAAGCTTGGGAGTGGACGATATGAATTAGAGGACTTGAAAGGAAAGCCGATCGGTATTTTTCACGCCAAAGATCTCAAGGCCTGACAGCCTGCGTAGCGGAAGATGACCTCGTGGACCAAGGGTCCCAGACGGCGACTATGTGGTTTAGTCGGCGGACTGAGTCCTTGGGGCACGAGATATCTTCCGAAAGAGAGACTTCGCGCTCAGAGGGACTCGTCGGGACAATGTGGAATTGCCTCGACCTTCTCGACGAACGCGCGAAGTCACTCCGTAGAGCAATCAGGCCCAAGACACGTCCTAGTATAACTATTGGAAGCGAAGGTGACTCCGAGTAGCCCTAAAAAGGCATCTCGCCGGCCTAACCGGTTATTAATAGGGTACCCGTCGAGGTCCGCTTGGGTAGCTTCCCCAGCGGATGGTACACCTCCTTGATCGACTTGACTGTCTGGAGCCAAGCTTCATGTTGAAAACTTCAGGGGTTGCCAGACCAACCCCCCCCAAATATGCATATAGAGGTGACCCACGAGGCCGCAGAAATTCTGCAGTACCGCTCTGCCTTGGGAGGGGGAGTTCTTGGACATGGACGTTGCGCTGAATAATTCCAACTACCACCACAGGACCACATATGTTATGAGTATAGAGCCAACAATCTAGACACAATCCCGGCTCATGAGGCCCAAACGACCCTATAAGACGCTTGCCTAGGGACGTATAGGAGATATGCAGAGTACGGTTGTACCGGAAGGAACAAAACGTCTCCTGTACCACACCCCAGTAGGGAGCGCATGGTGTAATTGGCGATAAGGAACCATATCGTGGCCGTTGACGAGCGCCGTTGTCAAAAATGATGCCAATACCTCCATCAATCTCGAAAGTTTTTTTGTTGCTTTAAATACAAAGCTGCGATAAGGTAGTTGATGCGCTTAACACATACGACTTCAGCCTCGTCCATGGTCTCCCGAACCCAACCCCTCCGAAGGCATAGCGGGGTGGAGAACACACATTACCTTGTAACAGCCCGGCTCAGTCTATAGAGCATGAGACTCGATTTCAGGGCGTGGTTGAGCCACACGTTGGGCTAGCGATCCAACAAGGCCTCCGTTTGTTTTTTTTCGCACCCCCTCTCCTCTGGCGACATCTAGGTGGCGCGTGTTGTAACGGTCGCCCTAAAATACATGGACCTCTGACGCACCAAAGTCCATTTCTTCCCTTCTGTTTTTTTTTTTATTGGATTTTTTTTTCATGCAACACCGCTCGGGACAGCATCGTATCTTTTTCTATACCTTGATGAATTCCCGAGCGGTCTTCCATGAAAAGGATCCCTGAATAACGTCTGTATATGCTTGTGTACAATATGTAATACCCTCATTAGTGGCACACGGAATGGTGGCCTGATAATTTTTCCGAAAATTTTTTTTCTCTCCTAAAATGTATGAAAATTCATTTTGTCATGCTACAAATTCAAACTGGAACCGAATTCATTCGATTTTTATTCTGAGCAGACATTTTATTATGTTTAATATTAACCGTTAAGACATTCAAATTTCGAATTGAATATACCAGCAATTCCAATTTTTTCGGCACCGAAGCCCCGGCACAAGTAACCGCAGCGAGACAAAGGAAAAATTTACCGCTCATCGCGCCGGAGATCGAAAAAAATTGCCCGAGTGGCGTGATCGAGTTTTGGAAAAAAAAGTGTGCTTCGAGGGTAGTCAGTCGGATTTGAATCTTTGAACGGGTCGGATTTTGCGGTGATGGAGAGTGGACGTTGATCAGGATAGAGAAAAAATTAGATATGAGATTTTTATTTACCTTAAATCGAAGTGAGGAGTTTTTTTTTGATTCGTGGAAGGTGAAAGTAAAGTTTTAAGAAAAAAGGAATCTATCGTACGAAATTGAGAAATGATGACGAGGCCTGAATGTCGGCATGAAACGCGCGATTTATTGTTCGAGTTTTACAACGCCCAGAGAATCGAGAAAAAGGAAGTGATTTGAATACAAGTTAACTTAAAATATACTAAGATGTTCGCGAGATTATTACTAAAGTGCGATAAAAGAATGGCGTAAATGAGGCCCGAATATAACGGAACCGATACCTTAATGATAGGTCTCAAAAGAGAAAAAAAAATTTGTTTCGAGTAGTGAAAATTAACGGGGAAGTTAAAAGGTGCAGAAATTTAAACTAAGAGACAACCAGTTACGGTATTGGCCCGGTATGCAGTTAATTTAGTTCTTTCATTAAATTTGTATCAAGAATTTTACCGTTACCCTCCTTCAATACGAGAGGCGAAATAAAAAAAAAATGAGATAACACGTGAATTGCTCACATACATTTTGGCGCCAGTCTTGGAAATTTCAAAAGAGGAATAAAAAAGTTTGAATTGGGGATACGGAGTTGTATGGACAATTGATCAATATAGGATCCATACCGATGTTTTGGGAGTAATTACATTTTAATCAAATTTTGAATTAAATAACAAGAAATTAAATATCTATACCTTAATCAAAGTTTGAAATAACTAACAAAAAATTAAACACTTATACCTTAATCAAATTAGGAAATAAATAACAAAAAAATTTTAAATACTTATAACGTGATCAAAATATGAAATAACCAAAAAAAGGGGGGGTTAATTTAAAAAGTAAACTAAATAGATACTTAAAGTTTAGTTAAGGATTATAGCAAGTTTTAAGAGCAAAGTGCATTAAAATAAACGCAATTCGTGGCCAGATTCATGTGGCTGAGCAATTAGTTGCAAAATTCCTGTGGCTGAGCAGTTTATTGCAAGATTCAAGTGGCTGACGTTTCCTTTTGTGTTGGAGTGAGGTTTTGGTGCCATATTTTCGTCTAATCTGAGTGGGTGAATTTTCATAGTTTAACCGTGCCAAAATTATCTTTTAAGACCTGATTTAGTGATTAGGGCTAAGTTAGGCACAAGTTTTGACAACTCATTAGTTAAAAGTTTGCCTGTAGGCTGACCTATAAATCTATATGGAATAGTGTTAGACACTACTGGCAAGTAAGCACACGATATAGGTATGATTTTTCCATTGTTATATGTAACAGACATCTAGCCACCCTTTTTTTTATTATTATTATACAAAATTAAATAAAGAAAAAAAAAAGAAAAAAAAAGTAATTAGATAAATAGCGATTAACATGAATAAAATATATACTTAATTAAATAAATAGCGATTACCTTGAGTAAAATATATACTTAATAAAATAAATAACGATTAAATTGAATAAAATTATATACATGAACTAATAAATAACGAATGAATTAAATAAATATGATCAGTAAATAATGAACAGATAATTAAATAAATGACTAAGATAATTAAATAAGAAATATATAACGTAATAAATAAGTCCGATAAATAAATAATGAGTATATAGTATAATTATTAAAATAAATAATGAAAATAAAATAAAAATAGAAATTATTAACACAAATAAAATTGGTGAATTAAATGATAAGGATAAAACCAGTGTCAGTTTGTCGAGCTAAGGCGAAGAAAGGCTTGGGTGAAAGTTTTTACAAAAGGCATTGGAAATTTGTTCTGGGTTATTATTTTTTTTTGAATTTCATTTACTAATAATGTAATAATTTGATTTTCCGAATGCATTGGCCTGTGTTTGTTAAACGTAGATTGAATTAAAAAAAAAATGTGTGAAAGGAAAAGGGCGGAAGTAATTCGCTGCGAGTGTTTGGTGGAAGATTTTGGTGTGGCTTCAGTGAATCAGAATTGAATTTGGGGATTTTTACTCAGTTTTCAGTAAACTCAATCCGTGTTGATGTCTAGTAACAAATCTTAACTACTTTTATCCTTTTTTTTATTATTGACTTTCAAACTGAATGAATATTCCTATCAAATAAATTTACCGTTAGAGTATAAAATAGACTTTTAAATACGGGTATCAATTGCTACAAATTAGTTTTTGTACGTCTAAAATCCCCTCGTTGTTATCACAATAGATAATGTCCTAAACTTATTTTAATATGAAGTATAAGAAAGTTCATTTTAAAGTCTTTCTAATAATAACATAGGAAAGTATTTTATATAAAAATTAATACTGCAAACCATGTACATAATTTCTAATGCAATCTGCAAATAAATCAATATATAAATAAAATACATGAAGAAAGTTAATAACTCATAGAAATCTATAAATAAATAACATAACCTTATACATATAAACAATCAAAATAACTTTAAGCAAATAAATAACCCTGAATTAACCTGAATAACTACATATAAACATGAATAAATAAATAAAAAGTAATTTGAATACATATAAACTTGAATAAATAAATGAAATACACTTAAATAAACAAATAATCAAAAATGTTGATGGAGTAAAACACCCCCCGGTCGGTGTGGCCCACGGATGATTGGATAACCCTACCCAAGGTAAGTGCCGCCCACTTATTTTGATATTGTTTGATATTATGTAGCCCACTGACGATGACCCGGTGACCAGGGACCCCCTTTTTCTCTTCTTCATCCCCCCTTGTTTGCCCCTCTCGTTGGCCCTGGACGTTGTTCCACCCCCTCGTCGCCCCCTTTAGTTTTGTAGTTGCATAGGCACGAGCGATTTAGCAGTTTAACTGTCACCCCCTCAGGCATCCAAGCACCGCGAACCCCACCCCATCTGACGAGCTAGCTAGAGCACCGCTAGTCGTGCCTGCAACCGGTGCATTGGATGCGTAAACGCGACACTTCCCCCGGCGGTCGAACCGTCCGAGCCACCTTTTTTTTGTGAGTCCCCTTCCCCAAGTTTTTTTGTAATGATAGTCTTCCGGCCTTTATGGCAATTTCCCTTCTTCGTGCCCCGGCACACCCTACCCCGACAGTTACAGCTTGTATAATAAACCGAGGCCGATGTGCTCTGAAAAGTATTTATTTATAATAAAGAGTTTTTTTTAAATAAAACAGATTTTTTAAAACATTACAAATATTCTTTTATTTTCTTATAATGCTATTTATGACATTCTTCCCACTCGCTACCTTAACTTGGTACAGTATACAAATTTTAACCTACCTACAGCTACATCGATAGAAACCAAGTTTGTAATGGAATGCTGGCTTCGTCCAATGTGCTTTAATTTAATTTTAAAGACGCTTTTCACATTCTGACTCTTTCACTCCTAGTTTTTCTGGATCTTTTTCTTTAGTAAGAGGAATATCGAAATATACGTAGTCGCGAAGTTCATTGCCTAAACCGCAACCGGTACATTTAATGAAGTCATGAAAATTAGAACTTTCTGTATGCTGCACTCGGTATTTTAATGTCAGATTGTCGGGAGAAAATCTTTCAAATCCAAAAGAAACTCCGCTAATTTTATGCATGCCAGTAAGTCGCAAAACTCTTCTAAGTTTATATTACCCTTGAAATACTGGCCGCATAAAATAAGCCCTCGTCGATATACCTCCTCTTCGTCTTTAAAACACTGTTCATCCTCGCAATCATATCCGCTATTTTGGCAAAGAATTGCATCATGTTGAAAATCACTAAGCTGATGTTCAATTCGTCTAATTGCACTTTCCAAATCCATAGCTTTCGGCCAAGATTCAGCTGCGTAACACATCCACATTATTCACTTGTAATTTTCACTTTTCACTTTTTCTTTGCTGCTGTTTATTCATAGGCTTATACCTACGAATTGTGAAGATAAGGATTTGATCGTTCTTTTATAGCAATCATCCTCAGACCTAGTCATACATGCTTCACTTTTTCGAGTATTTATATGATTTTCCGGTTAAAAGGGTGAATAGCTTAGATCCCATCCGAGTTCCCAGCCAAGGCACTCAAAACGCATGAAATTTCAATCTAGCTTTGTTTATACAGCTGCATCACATTAAGATTTCCCACTCCAAATATGCTGATATAGCCAACTTTTTTTTTACATTGGGGCATATTTTAGCTGAACTTGTTCAATCATGTCTGGGTGGCTTCAGTATAATTGGGTCCTGCGTAGTAAATCATCCCAAGCATTTTCTAAAGTACAGACAAATTCTCCACTTCAAATTCAAACTCAAACTCATAAACGATTGGACCTAGCAAATTCTTAAATTCTTCGTCCTAAATTTCGAGCCCTTAAAAGAAATAAATTGTTAAACCCATAATAAGTAAATCGCATGTGCCTCAAATTAATGGTAGCCACGATGCCTGAAAGTTTTGCTGATAAGCCGCAGCACCCCGAGGACTCTTAATTGGAAACATCCCACGCCCGGCATATATATTTGTTTGCATGGAGGATCTGCTGGAGATCTCAACTTGATGTGTATTTTGCTCTCTCTCTTGATGTGTATTTTGCTTAAGGCTCCTTGGCGCGCGATCGGTAAAAATAGCATTCGTGAAAAGAGAGTGACCCGTGCTTGAGTTTTTTTTAGGTGCTTTCATGACGTATGGGCATGAAGGATATGTGTGAGGTCAATTTGGTTGAAAAATTTATGAGCCAAAGGAATGCAATTTGATGCTTGGATTTGGGTTTTGGCGGCTGGGCATGAAAATTCATGTCGAGATCAGAATGGTAATTTCCTTTCACGCTTGCCCCTTATAAGTATATCACTTGCACATGTTTTGTGTAGCGTGATTTTAGGTGAAACAAGGATATTTTATTTCTTAAATGTAATTTGAATATTTTTGCATGTATCCTTGAAGCTGGGATGGCCCCTTGCGCAAGCCTAGCAGCGATGCAAACCAAAACTCGAGGGTAATGTCCTGAATAGCAAGGCCCGCTCAAAGCACAGCGATGTTCAAAACTGAAGATTCAATCACCCGCATAAACTCATCCACGGCACTCAGCGAAGTTCAACCTAATTCCCCAAGCTCATCCGAGGCACATCCAAGTTCAATCTAATTCCGCAGGCGCATTGAAGTTCAAGAGCTAATCCAGCGCTAAAGTTCATCCGAGGCACATGTAAGTTCAATCTAATTCCTCAAGCTCATCCGAAGCGCATGCAAGTTCAATTTAATTTTCCAAGCCTCATCCGGGACACATGTAAGTTCAATCTATCACCCAAGACCTCATCCAGGGCACATGCAAGTTCAAAAGCTAATCCAGCGCTAAAGTTCATCCGAGGCACATGCAAGTTCAATCTAATTCCGCAGGCACATTGAAGTTCAAAAGCTTATCCGGCGTGCAAGTTCAGCCAAGGCTCATGCAAGTTCAATCTAATTCCTCAAGCTCTTCCAAGGCACATCCAACTAACACCCAAGACCAAATCCGAGGCACGTGCAAGTTCAGCCATGGCACAGCAAGTTCAAAAGCTCAGCCAGCATGAAAGCTCATCCGAGGCACACCCAAGACCCACATCCGCACCCAAGACAACAACCGATGACGTCACTGCGCTCGTAGCCCTGTTGCTCTACTACTGACCAACCCCTTAATGCGGCCTCGTTGGTTTTTCAACGCCGTTGTATCAGTCATTATGAAACACTAGTAATAGTTAATTAACTGCTTTACTTCAAATCAAACGCTCGGAAGAAAAATTTCTAAATTCAAATTTATTTATTACACACCAAAAGAGAATTTCCTAAATTCTGTTAAACTTCAAAAATTATTCGAAATGCATTTCTTTATTTAATTTTCAATCCGAAGAAATCTATTGTTCCTGTCCTCATATAAAGCTGTACTACGTAACTGTTCAATAAATGTTCACAAATTTTACTCACTGTCTATGCTATTTGGAATATAAATGCAATAATGAAATACAACGGAAAATCAATGCAATAATAAAATTTGATTTAAAATCCAATATTTATTTGACTAATTCACTTAAATAGTTGATAATGATAAGATTGAAGTCCAATGTTGATTCGATTGTCACTTCATTTCAATATACACTAATGAGTTTGCATAAAATTCCGATTTAAATTGATTCATTTACCAATAAAGTCACTAATGACCATGAAATTCATAACTAGTCACCAAAAAATTTATTTAATTTTCCATAAATCCAAGAAACAAGGAAATACTTTTTTGAGCACTGGCATACACTATAGCTGGCATATTTACCGTGTGCACATTTACCGTTTTTACTGTTAGTAATGCATGCAATGTATTGAGAAAAATTGGTACTTAGCTGGTTTTTTGCTGAATTTTTGTTGTTGATTGCAGGAAATTCCCGGGTTTTGGCACCAAAAAATATGTTGAGGAAATATGTTTTTTGTAAATGTTTAAAACACTGTGTGGTTTTAATTTGAATGCTTTATTATTTGATTTATTTAATTTAACCAATTCTTTGTTATATTTTTTCATCAACGTGTACACTTTCAAATTTACAACAATGAACTAATATCACTTAAACCGTACTTGAAACTTGAAATAAGATTTTATACATTTAAAATAGTTTGATAAACATCGATTGATATGTAGTAATTAAGAATAGTTTGAAATGAATAGCAACTGTTAATCTAAATCCGTAATACAATATTGAGTTCTGCTGATATCACACGACTGATCTTGTAGAAATTTGTATGCAGACTGATTTGCATGTGCCTTTCGTTACATTTCTGGCTGATAGGACTAACGGCTAGCGGTTCGGTACTTAATTGGTTTGAGTTGAGGTATGTTTGCATTTTAGGAAATATTTTCTAGCATTCCTTAACAACAGATGTTGTCTAATTTTCACATGTAAATACTGAATTAGGCAGTGGAATTAACGAGATAAAACACAAAACAATTTAGCCTTCTTACGGCACCGTTCGTAACATTCGAGAACTTAACGAACGTTCGGCAAAGTTTATTAAGTCAATTTGGGTCGGTGCCATATGAGCAATCATGTTCGTACATTAAGTTACGTTGCGGTACGTTATATTAGGTTCAGGCTTAACGCGTAATATAAAAACCATTTCTAGGGCGTGATCCACATAAGATCCGTTTGGTAGTAGGTACCGACCCGCGGAAATGTTCTTTAGTAGCGGAGAGTGACCCGATACGCAAGCCTACTCCATAAGTACCGAAGAGGCGTTTGTCGCGTGGATTTTTAATATACATATATTTTTTTTTAATTTTATGTTCTTTAATTTTTTTTACTCTTTTCATTTTAAGCTTTGTTTTTTCACTAGAAATGACGACACAATTGTATTCTACTTATTATAACCTTACATTTGATACCCATATAAAGGGGTTGTACATAAAAAGGTAATGCTCCATTTTGTGGTGGCGTCCATATTAGATTTAAAAGCTTACTGTATTCTACTCGTCATTCTTATTCATTTGATACCCATGTCGGGAGGTTGTAAAGAAAAAGGTAATCCACCATTTTCTGGTGGCCGCCATATTGGATTTAAAGTGACGTCATAAAGCTTACTGTATTCTACTCGACATAATCTTTCATTTCGTCATTCTCTTTCATTTGATACCCATGTCGGGGGTTGTAAAGAAAAAGGTAATCCGCCATTTTCTGGTGGCCGCCATATTGGATTTAAAATTACGTCACAAAGCTTACTGTATTCTACTCGTCATAATCTTTCATTTGAAACCCATGGCCGGGGGAGGGGGTTATAAAGAAAAAGGTAATTCGCCTTTTTGTGGTGGCCGCCATATTGGATTTAAGATGACGTCACATAGCTTACTGTATTCTACTCGTCATTCTCTTTCATTTGATACCCATGTCGGCGGTTGTAGAGAAAAATGTAATCCGCTATTTTGAGCTAGCCGCCATATGGGATTCAAAATGACGTCACATAGCTTGCTGTATTCTACTCGCCATACTCTTTGATTTGATACCCATGTTGGGGGGGGGGTTGTAAAGAAAGCGGTAATTCGCCATTTGTGGCCGCCATATTGGATGTAACATAAAATTGAATATGGGTGAGTTCAAAAATTCAATACTGCGCTAAAACTGCAGCAAATAAATCACGTCACGAGTTCAAAATGTTAACATGATGAAAGTCATAAGTTCATTTGTACATTTTGGTGGCAGCACTGCTTAAATACTGCAATAATTTCTGCATCATGTTATTTGACTCGGCAAGAAAGCATAACCAAAGTTTTTATATAGTTAATAGGTTGTGTGCGAGGGATTGTGAAAAATTAGCGATAATTTAAATTAAATGGACAATAACGAAAGGTAATGTGCATTTAGGCAACAAATTCCGTTGAAACTAATTTTTTATATTTACTTAACCCTCGCTTCCTGTCTGCTTTTAAAATACATTAACGCTGGCTGGGGTCTTTTTTGACCCCAAGCCATTTTTTAAGGCAAAACTATTGTTACATGCGCGCATATCAGTTCTATATGTATAACTTATATAGTAGAAGTATATATGTATATACTATATATACATATGTATACATATATATACATATGTATACATATATATATAGATAAATATATGCGATGTATGTGTTTATGGTATACAGCGAGTTTACAGTCAAAACATACAGTAAAATTAAAATGTTTTATTTTCGTTTATCATACATAAATAAATTCTAAATTTGCTTCTTGCATAGCAGTACAAATGTGTTCAGTTCACTCGCTCTCTACAACGAATTTTCAGTGCAATCCAGGCACAATACCTCTGTCACAGAATGCTCTTTGCAAACAAACACCTTACACTTCATGCAGGTTTGCATTGTTTTTTTGTCGGATTTCCTGGAACATCTTCCACATCTTCCTCGCTTGTTGCCCCGATTTTGTGGTTGTGCCGCAGTGATCAAATGATTGAAGCCGATATCGCGCACAGCTCGCAGAATTTTCTCGGTCTTACATTGAGGCCGTAGCAGTCGACGGGCGATCTCAGGACATACTAGTTCCTTGGAAAGCTGCTTCAAGAACGTTCGCCTTGAATTTTTCCCTTTGTAGGTAGGGTCTATTTCTGCAAACAACTTGTATGCGTTTATGCCAGCGAAGTCCACAATGTCGAAGAACACTGCGAGTGGCCATCTTCTCGTGCCGCGTTTTGCAGAATAAATCCGTGCCATTTGGTCGACAGTATCTACTCCTGACTTTGTTGAATTGTAGAACAATATGACTTCGGGTTTCTTGTGATCCTCGGTGGATATGTCAAACGTGTTGTGTTGGGTGGAGAGCAAAATTACAGCTTTGTTTTTTTTCTGCACATAAGATGCAATCAGAGTTTTCTTAGCGTAAGCGAAAACGGTAGAAAGCTCTCCTCTTCCCTTTGACGGCAGCATTTCCTTTGGTAGCTCAGTGCGGTTTTTCCTCATTGTACCAACCAATGTCATGTTCTTTTGAAGCAGTTCTTGCGCAAGGGAAAAACTTGTGAAAAAGTTGTCTGTCGTTATGTTTCTTCCAGTGCCTGCTAGGTGTTCGACTAAATCCAGCACTACACGCTTGCCTTGGTTTTGTTCTCGCTGGTTTCCAATTTTTCCGGGATAAATTTGCAGGTTTACCAAGTACTGATTTTCACAATCAACGGCAGCCCAGAATTTAATTCCGTACTTTCCTGGCTTCGAAGGAATATAGACCTTGAACCCACATCGTCCTCGGAAAGTACAGAGATGCTCATCCACAGTGATGTTTGAAGATGGAATATAAGATTCTCGGCATTGGTTCGCAAACTTATCGAGTAACTCCAGAATTGCCTCTGCCTTGTTGCCTGAAGCGTCCTTTCTTGCTTGTCGTGTTTCTTTGTTGTCGAATCGTAGACTTCGTAATATGTCTTCGAATCTGGCTCGACTCATTGTTGCCCTGAAGATGGAGAAACCATACTCTTCTGACCAGAATTCACGAAGGATCTTTCCTCGACCCTTTTCCACTCCATACACCAACAGCAGTCCAAGGAATGCAAGAAGTTCCGTTCTGTCGATGTTAGTCCAGCGGGTAAAGTATTCATGATCCTTTTTCAGATAAGATGCACGCTGATTGGTGTATTCGATGACGAGGTCCAACATATCGTCGGTAAAGAACTTTCGGAAGGAATCCACTTTTGACTCAATTTGCATATTCGCCGGAAGGCCGGGTGAAAACTTTATTACGTTCCGCGATGGTTGCCTTCGAACGACAGGTGGCTGAGGGCTCCAATTTATCATGCCATCCTTGCTGATGTATGCGGCAGTCTGATCGTCGTTTTCTTCATCCGAATTCCCTGAATCATCCTCGTCCTCACTATTCGAGAGTATAATGTCCTCTTCTGCGTCACTTCCGTCACTGGCGTCATCTTCCTCAGATAAATTTAGCATTTCTAGGACTTCATCGCTGTCCAATGCACCTTGACGACTTGTGCTTGCCATTTTGTATGCCAAAATTCAACCAAACAAACAAAACAAACACTAAATACAAACAAAACAAACACTAAATACAAACAAAACAAACAAAATGCACTATCTACTTTGAGGCTTCCAAAGTTATGCAGCACACTGTACACTATGATGTAGTCGTTTCCGAGATGATGCAATACATTGTACGTGATGATGCAATTTATTGTTTCCGGGAAAGCAGGCAAAAAAAAAACATGTAACCTGTCTGGGGTCAATTTTGACCCCACGCGTAATTAATTGCTAATAAATAAATAACGATCCGTCCTGGATCCTCGAAAATTTCGGAAATTAAAGATTAATCATGCAACTTAAAAGTCAACAAGAGTGGGCCATATTGGTAAAAAAAATTCTTTTGTATTAAGCATTGAATGGAACTTGGGGTCAAAAAAGACCCCAGACAGGAAGCGAGGGTTAATGTAGAAAAATGTGGAGTAACGCCGAAACGAAGTCTTTAATTATGACTCGTTTGAAGTACGAGGAGGATTTTAATAAAGGACGGCAGAAAAAAAGCGTACTGTGGAGAAAAATAGAAGAAGATTTAAAAACCTTATTCCCACATAAACAGTATAAGAAGGAGGAGGCTCAAAGGAAATTCCTTAATCTTTTCACGACCTACAAAAGAATTAAACAAAGGAACCAAAAGAGTGGTAGAGGAGCTACAAGTTGGGATTACTTCGAAATTTTCGACGAAGTATACGGAAGTAAACATTCGGTTGAAGTTCCAGAGGAGAATTTAATCGATTCTTTAAGTTCTGGAATCAATCAGGATGCATCACTTGAAGAAATTGAAGTTGTTGAAGAAATTGAAATGCCGGTAGATTCTCCCCTTCCTAAAAGAAGGAAGTCCCAAAAAGACGAGCCATTTCAATTTATGAAGGAGGAAGCTGCAAAGGATGCCGAACGATTTCAGGAACTAATCGAAATAGAGAGGCAGCGATTAGAAGTAGATAGAGAAAGGGTGGATGAATTAAGACAGCTAAGAACCACCCTGTCCCTAGTTTTGGATAAACATTAACTGATGTTCAATTTATTTATTTTTTCGTTGAGATCATTTATGATCCGAATGTTTCATTTGGTTGAATTTAATGTGTTAAAGTTTTTTTTTTAAAAAGCACTGTGCCTTAACCATTTGGTGTACAAGTTTTGAATTTGTTTTGTTTTGTTTTTGAAATAAAAAATGAATTTTATATTTTTTGTTAATACTTTGATTTTTATTTCATAACATTAGAATTGATAAAACTTTTAGGACGAAAAGAGATTTGTTAGGTTTTCTCTTCTTCGGGTTCCTTCATTAGTCGAGTAGCTTGGAGTGCCAATTTCATTGTCTTCAAATACTAATTCTAAATAATTGTCTTCAGGAATGAACTTCTCTCTATCTATTATAAAATTGTGAAGAATTGCGGAAGCACACACTACTAATTTCATTACACTTATTCTCCTTAAATTTAAAGGTTCCAATATCTCGAATTTCTTTTTTAAAAGTCCGAAAGCTTGCTCAATGCAAACTCTTGTGGAACAAAGCGTGATGTTGAAGGTAATTTGCTCCTTCGTTAGTGCTCCGTAATCCTTATAAGGAACCATTAAATAAGATGTCAACGGATACGCTGAATCACCCAGCAAATGGAATCCTTCTGACAGACGCACCTCTCTTGACTCCAGACCCTTCCCTATAGGGCTATTTCTCCACACATTCGCGTCGTGACAGCTACCGGGATATCCAAAAAAATGTCCAGAAACCTCAGTCGGCTGTCACAAATGCCCTACAAATTTATTGTAAGTAATTACACCAAATCAGAACATTCAAATACCTGTAAAATAATAGAATGGTAGCCTTTTCTATTATAATAGCTGGAGGAATCTTTTTTAGGCGTGGTTATCCGAATGTGAGATCCATCTACACACCCAACTACAAATGGAAAGTGTCTGGGCCTTAACTCCTGGAATTCCTCAGCTATCTTCATCTGTTCTGCCTGTGTGGTCGGCCACTTTATTTGGCCCTTCATAGTCGAACAAATTCTCTTTATGGTTTTGAGAAATATATTATACGCCGTCCCTCTGGCTATATCAAAGCGGTCACTTAATATGCGGAACTTGGTATGATTTATTAATCTCCAAATAGTTACATAAAGGCATTGTTTTAAAGAATAACTTGTTCTGCCAAACCTGCTTCTTGTCCAATTCTTTTCCAACTCTTTATGTAATGCCTGTAAAATCAATAAGTTAATTATTGAATTGGAAAAGCATATAAAATAATACTCACAACGAAAGTTGAGCGCTCCATTTTGAAATGGCTTTTAAAAATATCGTCCGGATATTTTTCTATTAATTTAAAATATTTCTTTATTTTCGGAATTTTCCGATGTTTTTTCATTTCAAAAAACAACATACGCCTTTTTTTCCTTCGCTTCTCCAATAACGCGAACTCCAATAATAGTGTTTCATTAGATTCCGTATTTTCGTACAATATATTATCTGGAGCGGTTGCCCAATTTGGCCGATTGATCCAATTTCAAAATAAATTGGGCGATCGCTTCATATTTCACAACAACCAGAAAAATAAAAACACTTGCATACGCATGCTGATCAACACCAAACTGTGACCCGGAAGCATGGGTTGTAATAATTCCATTAACCATCATCGTGCTGACCGCAACAAAACCGGCGGAATAAAAACAAGAGAACACCAGAGACCAGGGGCATAAACACGGAAAATCCAAACGAGGTGTCGCGATCGCTACAAGTAATTCATTTTTGTATTGTTTACTTTTTTTCAAAATCATTTTCATAAAGTTGTAAATTTATTACTCAAATTTCATTTTGGTCCTTCGAGCCGGATACGCGAGTGAGTGAGTGGAAAAAAAAGTGCAACTTAGGGGGAACACACGAAGCCTAAAGGTTTCTCAAAACGGTAGCAGAGGCTGGCTACTGACCCTAAGTTTCTCTTTAAGTGCAAAGACAGCTAACAGTGAAGAACACCACGAGGACATTATCATTAGGATCAGGATTCAAGGTAGGTGGTTTTGTTGTACCTTTTATTGGCATCCATTCCCTTCAATTTTTCAATATATGTAATACCATAAAAGTGCTTGCCTTTAATTAAGTAAATGTGCATTAAATTAGTGAAACTACTCCATCTGAGTAACGCCTGATTAACACTGCGTGCCACCCGCTTCCCTGTTCATTGTGTTCTCAAACGAAGCATCTTGCCACCATCATTCGAGTTCCACAACTTTAAATCTCACCGTTGACAATTACGCCGTCATCGAGTGAACAACAGTAAAACACTAATAACACACACCCACATTAGAACTCTCTAAGTCAATACGATTAATACGCGAAATTGACAATGGCCAACCCTAACCCCGACGCGATTGTGACATCCCTCATCAAAACACAAGCGATCGAAGAATCAGAATTAGATCGGATCATAGCAAACACCAGAAAATCTCCTAAGGATAGGCTCAAGGAAGGCTACCTCCTCGAGCGAAAAGCATTGATGCAGAAGCAATGGCGGATCATTGAAACCAATCATCGCCAGTTGCTTTCCTTGTATTCTGAAGAGCACAATACACTCAACTATTTTGCAAAGGATGTTTATAGTAGCATGGAAGAGCGTTATTGCCAAACTATGGGCTTTATAGCAGACCATCTGTCAGCACTCAGACCTCCACCAGCTCCATCAACCTCAATTCAAGAACCCAGCGCAGATGTTAGTTATGTGCAACATCCGCCAAGACCCGATCCGAGTGATTTACGACTCCCGAGAATAAACATCCCAAGGTTCACAGGAGATTATATTTTGTGGCCATCATTCCATGACCTTTTCGAAGCCATTGTCGACAAAAACAAACACATAAGTAATGTCCAAAAGCTACATTACTTAAAAACATGCATCAGTGGGGAAGCCGAGCAACTTATACGACATCTTCAGCTCACTGATGCAAATTATGCAGCAGCATGGAGTATCCTCAAGCGGCGCTATCAAAATAACAGAATACTAGTGAATACTCAGCTCACTGTATTGACAGCAATGCCCATGCAGCATCAAGAAACAGCCTCAGTCCTACGAAAAATGTTGGATAAACTCAACGAGGTATTGGAGGCACTCAAAGGGTTGCACATCAACACAGAAACTTGGGATCCAATACTGATCCACGTGCTATCTCAAAAATTATGTAAGGAGACAGTCACCCACTGGGAAGATACACTGAGCTCCCACGATGCCAACTACTTGCCAACCATAAAAGAATTCAAGGAATTCCTAGAGAAGAGATTCCGCACTCTCGAAGCCATAGGGGGAACCAAGCCAACTACACACAAGCAGCACCTAGACAAATCAGAACCGGTAAGAATCCACCTAACAAGGGTGAGTAAATGCAGCCTGTGCCAAAAGGATCACAATCTTCGAACGTGTCCTCAATTCATTAAAATGAGTGTCAACGATCGAATCGCTCACATCAAGTCACATGGGAGGTGTCTCAATTGTTTAGGCACTTCACACTCCATTAGAAACTGCCCAAGTAAGGGCACATGTTTTAAATGCCACAGACGGCATAACACTTTATTACATTTGGAGGAGCTCAGGTACATCAAGAACGCTCCAGAGCAACCAAGAAACGGGAGCACTCCAGCCAAGGTCAGCTTAGGAACGATCAACGAAGCTAACAGCAGCAAGACTCAAATTAACCCCGAAATAGTTTCACTCCAATGCAAGGGGCAGCAGGAATGCAAACAGGTCACTAAATCCGTCCTGCTAGCCACAGCACTCATTCAAGTGCACTCCAATAAGACAGGGACTAGAACACTTAGAGCTATCATAGACCAGGGTTCACAGGTTTCACTCATCACTGAAAGGAGCGCTCAGCTCCTACAACTCGACAAAACAAACGCCTTCGCGACCGTCTTCGGAGTAGGAGACCAACACTTGCCAAGCAAACATGCAGTCAACTTTAGACTCAGCTCTCGCTACTCGAACGATCAGTACATTGATGTGAATGCGTTAGTAGTGAAGCAAATTTCAGAAAACATTCCCACTCACCAAATGTCACCACGAGATTGGTCACACATCAAGGGTCTCCAACTAGCAGACCCTCAATACTTTGAATCAGGGCGTATCGACGTGTTATTAGGAGCCGATGTCTACCCCGAAATAATAGAAGAAGGAAAAATAAAAGGTCTCCCAGGTACACCACTTGCGGAACGCACCATCCTGGGATGGATATTGTCAGGACCGGTGAAAAACACCTGTCATAGTTTCAAGGTTGCAATTAGCCTACACTGTGACATAAAACAATTGTTAAAACAATTCTGGGAGTTAGAGGAATTGACCGAAGAAAAGCACCTCACTGAAGCCGAAGCTCAATGCGAAGCACACTTTAAGGCGACACACCGACGTAGAGAAGATGGTCGATATGAAGTGCAACTGCCGTTCAAATCACATCCAGAACCACCAGCGCTCGGCGACTCTAAAGGAATCGCACTAAGAAGATTTTTTAGCTTAGAGCGAAAGCTAGATGCACATAGCGAATTGAAGCAGGAATACGAAAAATTTATGGCCGAATATCTGGAATTAGGACACATGGAACTAGTGATAGCTGAAAAACACGATACACACACACGCGGTAAACCGTGCTACTTACCGCATCATGCAGTGATAAAGGAACAAAGCTCCACCACAAAAGTAAGAGTAGTATTCGATGCTTCCGCAAAAACCACTAACAAATCATCACTGAACGATCACCTACTAACGGGACCTACCATCCAGGCAGACCTAGCATCCACCCTGCTAAAGTGGAGAACTCATGCCATCGCATTCACTGCTGACGTTGAGAAGATGTACAGGCAGATAAGAGTCGCCCAAAAGGACACTGATTACCAGCGCATTCTCTGGAGGAACGAGACAACGAAACCATTACAAGAGTACCGCTTGCTTACCGTTACATACGGAACAGCGTCAGCACCATTCTTAGCGGTACGTACCCTTCAACAGATAGCATTCAACGCAGCGTCTCAGTCCGAAAGAGCTGCAAGGGTAATTTTAGAAGATTTTTACGTTGATGATCTAATGTCAGGAGCGGATTCAATCCCCGAAGCCCTTCATCTAATAGAAGAGGTTCGAAAAATACTCAGAGAAGCTGGTCTACACTTACGAAAATGGACCAGCAATCACAACCAAGCGCTGCGTGATATAGCAAATCAAGACAGAGAATTAAAAGGGCCTCCCGAAGTCAACATCAACACTACTATCAAAACATTAGGGATTCATTGGAACCCCATCACGGACACATTTCATTTTAAAATCAAGAACAATCCAAGAAAGGTGGAGACTAAGCGAGAATTATTATCAGAGATATCACTATTATTCGATCCCTTAGGATGGTTAAGTCCGATAGTAATTTCAGCTAAAATATTAATGCAACAAGTATGGCTGGAGAAGGGCGAATGGGATGACCAACTATCTCAAAGGCTTACCGAAACATGGCATACCTTCAGAAACCAGCTTCACATGATCGAGGAACTTACAATTCCACGCTGGTTACAAACACATAAGGATGGAGAATTTGATTTACATGGATTTTGTGACGCGTCAAATCTGGCCTATGCAGCTGTACTATACGTGGTCGTTAAAAGTAACGATAAAACAAAAGTATCACTACTAACAGCTAAAACCAGAGTAGCGCCACTGAAACAGATAAGCCTCCCAAGATTGGAGTTATGTGCCGCGTCGCTACTAGCAAAGTTAGTACAAAAGACACAATTGATACTTCCAAGCAAACCATCCCAAATTCATCTTTGGAGTGATTCCACTATAGTATTATCATGGCTTCGAGGACATCCATCAAGATGGAAGACATTTGTCGCAAATCGAGTTAGTGACATCCTTCAACGATGCAGTAGCTGTATTTGGAGACATGTACCTACAAAGGACAATCCAGCCGATTCCGCAAGCAGAGGAATCTCGGCTCAATCGCTCATGAACCATACTTTGTGGTGGAATGGTCCCACTTGGCTTGTCAAATCCAAGGAACACTGGCCATCACAGGAACAAATCAAGGAAACACAGCTGGAAGCGAAGGGAGCAGTCACTTTAGTCACCACTTTGGAAAATGAATTCTTTACCAGACTACTGGAGCACTACTCCTCCTGGAGAAAATTAATTAGAGTCACAGCATACTGCAACCGATTCATGAACAACTGCAAGGCAGACACAAGGTACAAAACACTAGGTCATTTGAGAAGTTACGAATTGCAAAAGGCCAAGAACAGTATCATCCAAATACTACAAAAAAGGCACTTTATGGAAGAAATTACAGCATTACAGAGTCAAAAACAATTATCTCCTAAAAGCTCTATTCGCAACCTAAATCCCTTTCTTGATACTGACGGAATCCTAAGAGTAGGAGGCCGATTACGACACTCCCACTTGACCTACACCGAGCGATTTCCAATGATAATTCCAGCTAGAAGCACAGTAACCAACCTATTAATTGACGATGCTCATAAAATCACGTTACACGGAGGAGCACAATTAGTGACAGCAATGTTAAGAAAAGAATTCTGGGTAGTAACTGCCAGAAACCTCATAAGACAAAGAATACATGCTTGTCTCCGATGCTGGAAACAGAAGGCAGTTACAAGCCAGCAACTGATGGGTGACTTACCAGAATATCGTATACAGCCAAGTCATCCATTTACACACACAGGAGTAGACTTTTGCGGTCCCTTGACAATAAGAGAGTCGAAATGTAGAGGAAGAGTGCGAACTTCTAAAGGATATATTTGCATCTTTGTCTGCATGGCTATCAAAGCAGTGCATCTGGAAGCAGTGAGTGACATGACGTCAGACGCATTTATCGCCGCCTTTCGTCGATTCACATCTAGACGCGGCAGGATCAGCCACTTGTACAGTGACTGTGGTACAAACTTCATAGGAGCCAACAGACGGATGGCACAAATCAACATGCAAAAGGAATGGGGAATATCAGAAGAGGTCTTTGCGTCCCTCGAGGAAGCCAGCACTGAATGGCACTTCATCCCGCCAGGCTCCCCACATTTCGGTGGCATCTGGGAAAGCGGAGTAAAATCCATCAAACACCACCTGAAAAGAACAACAGGGAATACAATAATGACCTTTGAAGAACTAAACACACTCTTAACGCAAATAGAAGCTTGTCTCAACTCGCGACCATTATGCCCTATAACAAATGATCCGGAAGATTTAGCAGTGTTAACACCAGGACATTTTTTAATCGGTAACGCAATCCTAGCACCAGTAGATGACAATTTATTAGAACCCAACATCAGGATCACAAGCAGATGGCAAATGCTGCAGCAAATGAATCAAACCTTCTGGAGACAATGGCAGACAGATTACCTACACCGACTGCAACAAAGGCCTAAATGGCTACATCGAACTCCAAATGTAAAGACTGGTGATTTGGTATTAATCAAAGATGAACGATTACCGCCAACAAACTGGGCACTGGGACGAATCATTGAAGTTCATCCAGGAAGAGATGGACTGGTCCGAGTTGTAACGATAAGATGCAAGGAAGCAACCTTAACACGACCCATAACAAAAGTAAGCGTTCTACCTATAGAAGACAATGGCCCGACAGTCACACCAGACTGCGGCACAAAGAAATAACCTTAACCAACACATTAGCTAATCATAAGCCTTAAACACAACTTAAGCAAATAAGATAAGATATAAAATAAGAAACTCAACACGGGAGTAGCCATAAGAATTAAAATTATCATCAATTTCAGGACAAAATGTACAACATAAAAGTGGTATTGCTCTCCTTGTTAGGACTATGTGCTACAGCAAACGCCATAATCGCTTATGACTGCGGACACGACAGCATAAACATCAGCGCCGTCTCCTTAGTGGAAGTCGCAGAATGTCAATTTGAAGAGACAAAAACTCGACACGAACAGGAAGAAATACAGCTTTTGCAACTAAGCGAAGTAGCAGTGGTCCAGACGTATCAATGCAAAATAAGCATTATACAGTCCATATTCCACTGTGGGATGTTCAGTCATCTATCTCTGGTGTCAGGTGGATTAAGCACGTTCATCGCAGATATAAGTCACGAGGACTGCATGAAGATGCACAAGAGTGGAACCTATCAGTTAAGTAACGGAAGGATTATCGCTAACATCAAGCCAAATAGCAGTTCCACATATTCAGAAACTATTGCCGGAAGCCTAGACAATGATGGCAACTGTCAAGGCATCAGATATAGCAGTAGTGGTCACGACTGGGACAAGGTAATTGTCATACAATCAATCACCTTAACCATCACAGATTGTCCCAGCACTGTCCGTCTGCATGACAACAAAATTATCATCCGCAACAACATAATATGCTCGTATCTCGATGGCCACTGCACTGATCCCGAGAACGGCAGGAGCTTCTGGGACATCATTCCAAACACAGCATGCGAGGAAACGAAATATGACGTATTATGGCAGGGACGAGCAGATAAACTAACTGTTGAAAATGATGACAAGACGACCGGAAAGGGTAGTGTTGTCTACACGGTAAACACAGAAGAATTCATCTTCGCACTAGAGATAAGGAAGGAGATAACGGTGTGCCGATTCAAGGGTTTTCAAACGGAGCATCCAAGACTGATCATCGTACCCAAAACATCAAGTGAGTATTTCTTCACAAAGCATCCGACGAACGCACGGAATCTAGACATATTGACCTATGTCAACTCAAAATTTGTATACACTGAGAGACATATGCGAATGCAAATAGAGAATTTATACGTTAACCTGGTAACCAGACGTTGTGAACTAGAACGAGAGGTCCTTCAGACTCAACTCAGTATCGCATCACATAATCCAGCCGAATTCGCGCTACGCTACATGAAGGAACGAGGCTACACAGCAGTACAACGGGGAGAAATCATATATATAATCAAATGCCAAGCAGTAGAAGTCGCTATTAGACGAATCTCCAAATGTTATAATGAACTTCCTATAAGTTACTCTAATCAAAGTTTCTTCATGACTCCAAGGACACATCTGATCCAAGAATTCGGCACAGAAGTAGCATGTTCACCCTTAATGACCCCAGGATACCACATCTTAGGAGAATGGTACGGACTAAGCCCAGCTATCCATAGAATACGCACACCCAACATGCTAAAACCATCAAGCACCATCGATTGGAAATACGAGCATTCAGGAGATTTAATGAGAGCAGGTATCTACTCCACAGAAGCACTGGAAGATCTTCGAAGACAAGTAATGTATCCGTCAGAGCAACAAGCCATAAACAACATCATAGCTCAACGATTATTCGGTGTCAATGTAGACCACCAGGACGTAGATGTGTTAAATTTATTAACTCCCGGCGCTATACACAGCGCAATGCAGGTCATCAAGGAACGATTGTGGACATTTCTCATCGACGCAGGACAAATATACTTGGCCATATTAGGCGCTTACGCAGTCTTCACCGTCATCAAGCAGATATGCAATATGATCATTAACGCTCAAACCATTCACGAGCAGTACGGTTGGAATTGGCGACTCATAGCGGCATCCTGGAGCACACTCACAAATCATATCACAAGAGGAAATTGGCAACCAAGTCCACAAAGTGAAACACTGCAGAATCAGGTAGATCTCGCCACCATTGCAGTTCAAGGTTCAGAAGACAAGAAAGCAGACGAGAATTTGTACGCAAGCATTCAACATCTCGACACTATGGTACAACGCACTTCACTTTACCCATCCACTTCCCTTTCCACCTCAAGCCAATAAAAGATAAACCACCACCTTCAACAACTCCAGCATTAAGGCGAGTCGAGGCGCCTCAAAACCTCTAAAGAACACACAAGGATCTACGTCTAGCACGGAGGAAATGCCCACTAGACAAACACAACACACTAATCAAATTCTTCTATTCTAGCCACACAACTCAATCTTAAAATCAGAGATTTCAACGGGGGGCAGAATGGAGCGGTTGCCCAATTTGGCCGATTGATCCAATTTCAAAATAAATTGGGCGATCGCTTCATATTTCACAACAACCAGAAAAATAAAAACACTTGCATACGCATGCTGATCAACACCAAACTGTGACCCGGAAGCATGGGTTGTAATAATTCCATTAACCATCATCGTGCTGACCGCAACAAAACCGGCGGAATAAAAACAAGAGAACACCAGAGACCAGGGGCATAAACACGGAAAATCCAAACGAGGTGTCGCGATCGCTACAAGTAATTCATTTTTGTATTGTTTACTTTTTTTCAAAATCATTTTCATAAAGTTGTAAAATTTGTTTATGTTTAATAAATAGTAATTTCAATTCGTAAATTCGTGAGTGTCAATTATTAAGTTTCCTTTTGTGTTTTTGAATTGTGCCATCCGTCTGTTGGCTCCTATGAAGTTTGTACCACAGTCACTGTACAAGTGGCTGATATTACTTTTTTCACTATCGCGGAATCCATTTTTTGCCCTTGCTTTAACTCGCTGCAACAGATTATGTCAGCGTGTCGTAAAATTCATCAGCTGAAAGGCATGATTGTAGGCAGTACTGCTGCAAATTGTGGCAGTAATGTTGGCAGCATCACTGCAAAAGCATCGGTACTGCCAATGCATGATGCATTTTTGAACTCACCCTATACTATATTGCATTGTCTTCAGAACCAAAGATTTGTGCCAAGTTTGAGCATCACCGGATATCGGGAAGTAGTCGAAAAATCGATCGCAAGATTTGACGGCACAGAGAAATATTCGCCATTTAATGGTGGCCGCCATATTGGATGTACCATAAAATTGAATATACTATATTGCATTGTCTTCAGAACCAAAGGTTTGTGCCAAATTTGAGCATCACCGGATATCGGGAAGTAGTCGAAAAATCGATCGCAAGATTTGACGGCACAGAAAACGAAGTTAATATAATAGGCTAGTGCAAAAGCGGATTTAAATGAGGAAATAAAATAAATTAATAGCAGGGAGGGACCGACATTAAAATTTAATCCCTCATTAACAGAAAAAATAAAAAATTTGAAACAAATTGAAAAAATCGAGAAATATGTACGTGATTCGAAAAATCAGGTGTTCGGTTTTTCTTAATTTTAAGCGGTTTAATGAAAATAAACTTTCAAAATGTATAGACCATTTGAAACTAGACATTTCAATGGTCAAATGAGCACTTATTGAATATCAAAATTCGAAAAAAACATCAATAAAGTTGTCCGTGCAAGATAAGGGTATTTTTTTCGAAAAATGTTAATTTCTGGGAAACTATCCGTTTTCCAAACAAAAAAAAATCATGCTTATTTAACGCAACACAAGGTATACTTTTACAAATTTTCATGTAAATTGAATTATTTTTACGGGAGAAAAAAATTAAAAACTGAAAAATCGATTTTCCGCCATTTTCTTCGAAATTTGAGGTTATGTCAAAATATGTTAAATACAAAAGTTTTAGATTTTTTTATTATCTACAACTTTTGTATTAAACGTTTTCCACTAGGAGGTCATGTTTCACCGCAAATTGCAAAAAATCGTGTTTAACCCCTAAATAGCATCCCCATTTTACCATTTCCCCTTTTTTCGAGTTTAAAATTTTATTTTTCGTTTAGTTATGACCTCAACGACATTTCTTTGCTGGTCCCTCCCTGCTATTAATTTTTTTTTCCAAAAAACTATCGGCACTAGCCTATAAAGCTTGTAATAAATAGAGGCTCTTCTTCGTTTCCATCTAGCCCACAACGGAAACCAATTTCCATCTATACCTTTGGTGTATGGTGCACAATTTAACCTCACTCTGTGCATTAAAATGCGATTTAAAAAAAGTTGCGGCAACTAAAATAAACCACCATCTAGGATTGCCTCAACTAATATCTTTTAGACACAATACAAAAAATCCGAATCAAAAACTATTGTATATAAATAGGTCACGACGCACAGTGGGGCTCGTCCATAGAAGGTTCTGTTCAAAACTCAATTTTCAAAATGTGGATTTTTGAAAAAAAAAATTTTATCAGCGTAGTTGTAATAATGTATCAGATCACGTGTACAAATATTGAGTCGCTGACGGTTATAAGTCATCGAGTGCATCAGGTTAAAGTTTACGGTTTAGGCAAAATAAAAATTTTCCGATAACGTATGACAGTTTATGCGCGATATTAAAACATTTTATTTCTAACGTTTAACGCTAAAATCTATTGAAATGTATTATGGCGGTGTTCAAGCAAAGTATGTGGATTCTTATACCATTTTTTATTATATTATAAGTTCATCGGTTTCTTATATAGGACTTAAATTTTGTGGTAGTGTGTATTTTTTTGTAGGGGATTTTTTAAATGACATTTTTTCCAAAATGCGCAAAGTTCTATTTTTGACTCTTTTTTTATTATAAACGGAAGACTTTATATATTAGTTAACCGAAAAAATTAGCAATAGAACTTTGCGCATTTTCGTGAAAATGTCGTTTAAAAAATCCCCTACAAAAAAATACACACTACCACAAAATTTAAGTCCTATATAAGAAACCGATGAACATATAATATAATAAAAACATGGTATAAGAATCCACATACCTTGCTTGAACACCGCCATAATACATTTCAATAGATTTTAGCGTTAAACGTTAGAAATAAAATGTTTTAATATCGCGCATAAACTGTCATACGTTATCGGATAATTTTTATTTTGCCTAAACCGTAAACTTTAACCTGATGCACTCGATGACTTATAACCGTCAGCGACTCAATATTTGTATACGTTATCTGATACATTATTACAACTACGCTGATAAATTTTTTTTTTGCAAAAATCCACATTTTGAAAATTGAGTTTTGAGCAGAACCTTCTATGGACGAGCCCCACTGTGCGACGGTTTGAAATAAAGTAAACGCATTTCGGTGCACTGGGGTTCAGCTGACCCCATATTTTTTTGTATGCATTTTGTATGTAACATCAGCTTTTGAGTTAATAATTTTGGAATTTCAAAGTATCAAGGAGCCCAAAACAAAAACAAACGAATAGAATAGAAATATCTACAGAGAATTGGGATGCAATCCTGATTCACTTACTCGTCTAGAAACTACCAAGAAACACATGAACTATGGCAGCCATCACAGAGCGCAAAATCAAGACGAGAATACCAACATGGTCGGAATTACGCGAGTTTCTGGAGACCAGATTCAGGACCTTAGAGGCCGCCAGCAAGCCAACAAACAAGAGTGAACATTATGACAGCAACAGAGGTACCCAAGACGAAGGACTCAAATATTCCACGTATCCAACAACAATGTATGTGGTTTATGGAAAAATTTACACTTCATGAGGAAATGCGCGAAATATCTACAAAGGAATGCGGATCGAAGTTATAGGGCAGTCAAGGCAAAGAGCTTCGCATCAATTGCTTGGGAACGAGCCACCATGTGTCCAATCTAGAGAAGAAATCTATCAGAGAATCAGACCAATACAACGCCAGGATCAGGGCCACCCTAACCACACGGCTAAATGGGCTATAATACCTCCGGGGCGCAAGCCTTTTCGGGGCGGCAATTTTTGTTTGTTTTTATATTTTTTTGTTATTAGTTATTTTTATTTAAAATCTTTTCATAACAAAAATAACCAAATTACCTGTTCAATGATTGGTTATGAAACTTTAAAGATACTTTGAAAGAATTTACGAAGAATACTTTCAAAAGCCTGGAACTAAAGCTGAAGCTGAGGGGCTGTTAAATGAGCCAAATTACACGGCCCATCACTTCTTCCATCAACACTTCCAATAATTCCAATAAACCGTTTTATAGGCAAGCGGTTGGAGGGAAGTCTCTCACTTGTGAATCCCAAAAAATTGTCGTCTGCACCGAGCAGCACACTACACAAGCATAACTTCGTTCTCGGGAGTTGCGAAAAGCATGAGATTTGTTGTTGTTTTGTACACACTTACATAGACAATAGAATCGGTACACAAAAAAATGCAGAACAGTCAGTTTATCGTGTAATTCGTCTAACATGAACAAACCGGTTTGTTAAGAGGCAAAGTGTTAATCCGTGTAATTTGGCTCAATGAGTTCAACTCATTGGAAACTGCTATTGAACAGGGTGGCCACTCTCTGGAAAACCTGGAAGGTTTTGCTGTCACTTTTGCCACAGTCACCGCTATGAATGACAGAAAACCTACCGTCTGATTTCCATAAATGATTGACGGTCTGTATGAACAAGTAATGGGCGTATGGAAAAGTAAGGGAATGAATGAGTTGAATGAAATCAATCATGGAATTCTTTCATCCATAATATACAAATTATTTTCTGATGAAACATGTAAAATCTGTCTTTTTCAAGGTATGTGAAATTTCGAGGAAATCGAGGAAATTTTGGGTAAAGGCAAAATGTTACCTACCGCATGTGCCGGAGAACTCGAAATAGTCGTTGTCGGAATCCCATTGTATTGGAAATTTAGTCCATTTAAAATGCGGGGTATGACGCTCGGAACACCCCACGCAAAGAGACTACTTGTACTCTATGTATTTTGGGGGCGCTGATAATGAAATCGAAGTCCCGTGGCTCTAAAATGGTAGGATCACCCCTAAAATCGCCAAATCGCCATTTTTAGGGTTTCTCTTCGCAACAATGTCTATGAGACTCCGAAATAATGCTCTGGAATGTGCAAATTGGCAAATTTAGTGCGTCTATAAAAACTGAGCTCAAAGTGTATGGTAACGGGTGAAGAAAAACGGTGAAAACTACCCCTAAATTGACATAAAATTGGAAAATGCTGGAAACAACATTTGTTTCCTTTTAAGTTTAAAAGAACGGTGATTTCAAAACTGACAAATTTTTTTTTCACTCTATAGAGGTGAGAACTACCCCTAAGTCGCCTTAAAATTCAAGTAAAGCTCAGAAATTGGAATTAAAATTTGTGCCAAAGATGAAAGATTGAGCAAGAGGGCTGAGGTTTATTTCCACCCTGACACGAATCCCGGCGATTTATGGAAAATTGCCCTGGATATTGTAAGCGAAATGTATGTTGGAAAAAAAAAGTACCCATTACAGATTTTAATAGTACAACAGTGTTTTGACAATTTTGTATAATTTTGCCGGTCACCCCGCTCCCCCAGATATCACGCGTATGAGGGGCGCATTATTTTTAGTAGCCCACGGGCACCAAATATCTTAGGACGGCCCTGGCCAAGATCGACACTTCGAATCTACCATGTTTAAATAAAGAAGCACTGAACGCCCAAACACAGTCATATTTCTCTCAGGTATCTCCTTATGAACCCCAAAAAGTGTTACTGGCCACTGCATTATTCATCGTGGTATCCCTATCCGGACTACAACAGATATGTAGGGCTCTCATCGATTCTGAATCCCAATCAACGTTTGTACGAGAAGCAGTAGTCCAGAATCTTCCACTCAGAAGGGAATCAGTACAAACTGCTGTATCAAGCAAGACTAGGTAGAATGCCAGCCGGAACAATCACGAATAGGGTCACGTTCTTGCTGAAGGCACGAAATCAACAATCAAAGATTATTCAGACACAGGCACCCGTGTTGAACAAAATCACGAACCCATTACCAAGCATCGAATGCACGATTAAAGAGTGGGCCTATCTAAGAGGGGTCGAATTGGCAGATGCAACGTTACACAAGCCAGGAAACATAGACTACCTCTTGAGAGCGGACATTTTCTCCACAATCATCATGGATGGCGTAAAGAAAGGCGCGGTTAGAACCTCAGTAACTCAAAACACCTTATTTGGCTTAACCATCACTGGGAAGATAAGGGCAACTCTCGCGAACTTCTTCGCCCAAGTAAACTCTGATGCCGACCTACAGAGGTTAGCTGAGTTAAAAGAACCTCCCTCAAGACCTACATGGACCAAAGAAGAGGCACGGTGCAAACATAACGGCGCCGACAACTACCTCAGGAGAAAAGATGGACAACATCAAGCTCGGCCTCCATCCACGACCGACAAAGGCAAAGTCCAATCAGGCGCATTGAAAAAGATAGCCATCAGAAATTCAACACAAATGAAAAAAACGTTTCGTAAAAATCCCGTTTCTGAAGACTAAATACGTCAAACAAGCAAAGCAACCATGAAATTTGTATTAAATCAGAATTTTCTTTCGTTATGTTTATGTATTAAACCCGAATTATATTTTGCTTATTTCATTTTACAGTAATTATAACTATTGGCCTTTTTTAGTACTTTTTCTCGTAAACGGTAAGTGTAATCCCATAATAGTTTAGGCAAGGATTGTAGATTATACGACACTCTATAAAAAAGACCTTACACTTATTTCTCTAGGAAGGAGTGACCGTTCGGAATATCGCGATTTTAATAATTTTCCATACAAAAAAATTATATAAAAACCCTGGCAGACCAAGTTAGGCCACAGACAGAGCGCGCACACCATGAGTTTTAGTAAATATAAGGTTCAATTTAAAAAAAATTATCCTCTTGTCGTTGGCCCAAAAAAGTTATTCAAGGTCAAAGGTCGCAAAAATGGTTTTTCGCAAATACTTCGTAAACGGTAAGTGTTTTTCCAAAATAGTCAATACAAGAAATATAGATATTGTGATTCTCTACAAAAAAGCTCTTAACACTTTTTTCTCTACGAGTGACCGTTCGAGAGATATCGCGATTTTAATCATTTTTCATACAAAAAAATTGTATCAATTCGGGTCTGCCAGGGGTTAGGCCACAGCCAGGGCGCGGCACACCATGCGTTTTAGTAATTACTAGGTGTGTACTTCAATTTAAAAAAAAATTATCCTTCTTGTCGATAACAAAGGTTTGGACTAAAAAACCACCACTAATATTACCTAATTTCTCAACTTAGGCCACACTTTAGATTAGGCACACCACGCCTAAAGTATTCTCCTATCTCTAATGTTACTTACAATAGGTTTTGTTTTCTTCTTGCAGATAACATAGGTTTTTCAACGGTTGGCTCTCGGTCTATAAGTGGTTGGAGCAATAAAAATTTTACATTCAAAATTATTTTTTTCTTTTTGGTTCATTTTAAAATAAAAGCGTATTTTTTAGTTTTTTTAAACTACATATATTTTTTTGCGTTGATGCAACAATTTTCGTATAAATTGGTACCGATGCGATAGGGTTAAGTAGATCACATCCAGTCAGAGTCAGACCTACATACATACATATAGATTTTCGAGGGATATCGAATCAGACCACTGTTTGCGGGTCCCTTTTCGTCCCTCTACCTAGAGTCATCTTATCGGGGTTGCAGTGGGTTGTCCCATTGCTCCCTTGCTTCGACTCCCCTAGTTATCGCGAGCAGCTGATTGAACGGAATCTGCCTCATGTCCTCCATCCAATGGAGTCCAGTTATGGCAGCCCTTTTTCTCGCCAGCGCCGGACAGTGACACACTATGTGTGTGGCCGTCTCGGGTTCCTCCAGGCACATCCGACAGGTGTCGTCCTCCAGAATTCCCATTCTTTTTAGGTGATACCTGAAACATCCGTGTCCTGTAATCAGTGCCACCAACCATCTGAGGGTTCTCCTTTGCATATGCAGGATCCTTCTTCTGGTTGCGGCAATCGGCAAAGTAAGCACCATCTTAGCCTGCCTGCAGGTGGTCATAGCGTCCCACCGTTTCCGGTGTTCTTCAGCGACCCATTTCTCGATGCGGTTCCTTACCAACCCTCTGCCAATGGCAGAGTATGGCTCCGGTCCCCAGAATTCCGAGGTTGATCCCTGTTTTGCCAGGTTGTCCGCCTTTTCGTTCCCATCGATGCCTGAATGTCCTCTAACCCAAGCTAGCGTCACGTTGTTTTGTTTCGCACACCTGTTCAGTTTTTGGACACATTCCAACGCCAAAGACGCATTTATCTCTGTCTGATTCATGCGCTTAATCACAGCCTGATTGTCCAGCGCTATGAGGATGCTCCTTCCCTGCACCTGACCATCATTTATGTGATCCAGCGCGTACAGCAGAGCAAGCATCTCCGCCTGGTAAACTGAGGTGTAATTCCCCAAAGCCAGCGAGCAGGTTAGGTTTAAGTCCTCTGAGAAGACTCCCGCACCTGCTCTGCCGTCAATCATGGATCCATCCGTGAAGATGTCTTCCGGCCTCCCTTCCGGAAGCGTTCCATTTCCTATGAGGGTTTTGTGATACCTTTCGGTCACCCTCATTTTTGTGATCCCTTCCATGGGCATCATGAGCTCCCTAATCCCTTTGATACGATCCCTTTGATCTTCATGTGCCCATATAAGGCTCCTGACGTCTGCCATACGGCATCCCGTCTCATCCGGATCGCTGAGGCCGCCGCAGTCTTCACCACCTGGAGATCTAACGGCAGCGGACCTAACAGCGCCTCCAATGCCGCGGCGGGTGTGGTGCGGAAAGCACCGCTCACACCCACGCAGGCCATTCTCTGCACCTTGTCCAAATGCCTCTTGACGGTTTTCTGTGTGACTTTAGTCCACCAGATCACCAAGGCATATGTTATGATGGGTCTCACCATCATGGTATATGTCCAGTATGCTAACCTTGGTGAGATACCCCACCTTAGTCCACATACTCTTCTGCACTGGTGAAGCACCCTTTTCGCCTTCTTGATCTTCTCCTCAACGTGGTATTTCCAGGTTAGTCGTGAATCCAAGTATACACCCAGATACTTGACCTTCCCAGACACCTTGATCTCCGATCCAAAAAACATGAGGGGCTGAAAATCCAGATTTTTAATCTTCCTAGTGAAGATTATAGCGTCTGTCTTGTTGGCGTTTATGGTGAGGCCTTGTTCCGTACACCACTGCTCAACCACTTGGAGTGCATTTGTTTGAGCGGTCAGTTTCGTGTAGCGGTGTAACTTACTGCAATTTGTATTGTGCTGATTAAATTTCTGAAATTCCAATTTCCGCTAAATAATCCGCTATTAATTGAAAAAAACTCTTGTTGAAAATTACTTATTTATTATTTTGACTTTCAGATTTCATTACAACTTGGAATACAGTATATAATTTACATTCACTATAACCACAAAAAATATTATTTTTTACACTTTTTTTTATTTATTTATTTTATGCTCAACATCTGAAAAAAAATTAATGTAATTGACACGATGTCCGTAAGAACATGTTTGTGCCCTTCACAGTAATGGGTTAAGAAATTTGGGTTTTTAATAAAATAATTCTCCAATGGTCTGCCAGCCTGTAATGAGAATTTTAATTTTCGGCCTGATGTCTTTCCAACTGGTTGGCGTGAAGTACAAGGAGCGACTGTAAAAACCTTCTCCGTCCTCCTTGACCTTGGTAGATCGAGACTTCCACTTTTCCTGGAAATACTGGGATGTTTTTTCTCATCTCCGTCCATTTTGACGCGCTGTCCTCTTTTTTAGTTCGCTGTCTCCTTCCTTCTCTTGGGACAAATCGCTGACATCATAGATGCATTGTCAGCAACTTTTAATACGACTTGACATTTCAACTTCGTGCAGTATCAAATTTTCGCCGGGTGTTATTTAATTTGTATTTTTTAGTGCGTGATTACCTGTGCCGTAAAGGTGACGTGGACAGTCTTCTTGATCTAGGTAAGTCATAATTGATTCTGACTCCTTATTATACATTTTTGTTTCATGTAGTTTTGTTGTGCACTTTTGATAGATATTTTTTGAGGTTATGGTTGTTTGTTTATGTTTATACTTCTCTTTATTTCGGTTTAGAATTCTTCTTTGTTTATAATTCGTTTAATTCTATTTTAGCAACTATATCTAAGGATCGTGCTTGTGGATACCCAAGCATCAGGTAACTTACTTGTATATTTAACATTATTATTTGTAATGTGTTTTTTCATTTTAGGGTTTCAGCCTTAACAGCATTCCTCATGATATCTGCAGTAATGCTCATAAACTTGCTGCGTGCCAAAATCGCTACATCATCTGCATACCCAATGGTATGCACGCCCATTTCCTCTATCCGCCTGAGCAGAGTGTCCACAGTGATGTTCCACAGGAGGGGTGATAAGACCCCGCCCTGTGGGCATCCCTTGCTGACCCTCCCTCGTAGCCGCGAGTCTCCTGTCTGAATCCTTACTGCTCTGTTTTTCAGCATGCTGTCCACCCACCTTACAATCATGGGGCTGACCTCGCGCCTCATCAGAGCATCTTTTTTGCTGAACTGTATCTTGTCGAAGGCACCTTCGATGTCCATAATTACGGCCACCGCTATGCCTCCGGTATACAGTTCCCCTCGGCTACTCGCACCAATTGGTGAAGTGCCGTTTCTGTAGATCTGCCAGCCTGGTAAGCGTGCTGGCTTCTACTTAAAGGGTGCCTCCTTAGCATAGTACTCTCAAGGTGGTCTGCCACCACTCTTTCCATTGTTTTCAACAGAAAGGATGTTAGGCTGACCGGCCTGGAGGACTTCGCCTCGGTGTAGTCCTTCTTACCTGGCTTAGGGAGAAATACCACTTTGGTTTCCCTCCACACCGCCGGAATGTATCCTGTTGCTAGACAGGTAACGAATATTCCCCTAAGCCTGGGTGCAATGATTTCCCCATTGGAGTAGCGCAGGGAATATTCCGTCACGACCCGATGTCTTGAAGGGAGAGAATGTGTCTATTGCACGTCTCACCCCTTCCTCTGTCACCAACCCGTTAGCCTCCTCTCGGTTCATCCTTGTAGTCATTCTGTTACGAATAACCCAAGATTTACCCGAGACGTAGCTGCCAGGAAGAGTCAGACCTAAAACACAAGTGTATACAGTTTTTTATACCCAGTCAACGAGCCGCATAAACCGAGAACTGAAATTTGGAAGAGCCCTTAAAAACATCATTATACGTAAAATGTCGAATTTCTTCAAAGATTGGTGGCGAGCAAAAAAAATGATTCAAATGGTCAAAAGCCGTTTTTTGCAAATATCTCTTAAGGCCCTTTTACAACCCAAGCGCAAGGTGGAAACGGAAATTGGGGCTTTTTTTCGCCTTGAATCCACGTTCGCGCAACAGAGAGAAAAACATGCAAATTTCTGTGCGATAAAAGAGCTCCAATTTACGTTTCCACTTTGCGATTGGGATGTAAAAGGGCCTTTAAACGGTAAGTCGTATCATTAAACAATTTTGACTGAGTTTGTAGGTTATGCGATTTCCAAAAAAAAGGTGTTATACATTTTCCATACGAATTGCCATTCATAAGATATCGCCGTTTTGAAGATTTAAAATACTTACATGCCCTCAGAGATAGCCCTAATCTAATAAAGCATCCCGCCAGCTTAAGGGGTAGCACCACTGTAGGATTTTGAAAAAATGGAATTTTTTCTTTTGGGTTTGAAATATACTTTCGGGTAAGAAAAATAATGTACAGTTGGTCCTATAACAAAAAAATAATTTAGAAGGATTTAATTTTCGATTTTCCCGCGGCGCCTCGGAGCACGCGTTGGTCGGACTTATTGCTTGTATATTGCTTTTACCTGTCGAAATAATAAGTGCCGCTATAGCAAAAAGGTTATTTGGGTTCCCCAGGTGTCCACCAGGGTGCGCTACAAAAAATTAAACGTGTTTTACATTACATCGCAATAGTGAAGGTAAAATATAATTTTCAAAGACTAGAGTACTTTCAAAACTTGAAGCGCGATTATTTGGAAACCATGTTTTTCGAACTGGGTGGACGGATTACTCGGAGACTATTGCATGGATCGGTTTGAAATTTTGACAAAAGTCTTTACAAAAGTACGAAGCCGTTTTTTGATTCGATGTAAATTTTTTTTATGAACAATTTACTGCTAATTTTTTTTCCCAAAAATCACTTTTTTTTCATAAGTGCACCATTTTTACAAAAATCAGTTTAAAAAAAAATCCTAAGTACTTTTATGGGTGTATATTCATTTCACAATTTATGGTTTATTTCTCTTTTTTTATCTATTTATTTAATGTACAAAACTTTACTTTTATCAATTTCAATTATACAGAACTAGAACACTTAAGAAAGGGTTAACGGGTTAAGCTTCTTTTTTTCACTCGTCCACTGTCAACGCCGGAGTCACACACCAAAGTGAAAAGTTCTGCTTTGCTTCCAGCTCCCTTTGATGCTAGCGGTGTCATGTCCAGTGTTGCCTGGGCAGCATATAGTTTCAGTGTTGGGTGGTCTGTCTTTTGTTGAGTTCGAACATACTGCCCGCCAAGGACTACTGTCCTTAACTGAAAAAGAACAATAAAGTAGTTAGAAAATTTTGGCTTCAGCATTTCCTCTGAACCCGTGGTTGCTGGAGTTATAGCGCTCGTACTCGCTTATTCGTTGGTTTTAATTTGGTAAGTATACAATCTTCGTCACAGGTCGTTTTAGTACTCTATCCTTACATTTTAAGGATACAACTCTGACGAGTCCATCGTTGCCCGGATGGATATCTACCACTCGTGCCAGTGGCCACTTAGTTGAGGGATATCGCTCATCCTTTATTAAAACTAAGTCACCCTTTTCTGGGTTTCTTAATATCTTCCTCCACTTAGGCCTTTCTTGTAATCTGGTCATATACTCAGTTGTCCAACGTCTCCAAAATTGATCCTTCATTCGTTGAACGAGCTGCCAGCGGGATAACCTATTAACATTTGCCTCAATCATATCTTCTTCGGGTAGTGTTGTTGCAGGTTCTCCTATTAGAAAGTGTGATGGCGTTAAGGGTTGTAGGTCATTCGGATCATCGCTGGTGGGACACAGCGGTCGGGAATTAAGGCACGCTTCAATCTGGGCCAGTAGAGTGTTCAACTCTTCATAACTTAGTACCTTATCATTCAAAATCCGTTTCAGGTGATGTTTCGTTGACTTAACCCCAGCCTCCCATAGCCCTCCGAAATGAGGCGAAGCTGGGGGTATAAAATGCCACGTTGTTCCTTCATTGGCTAAAATGGACAAAAGTTCCTCAGGTGCAGAAGTGAGACTCCTTTGGTGCAAAATCTTTAGTTCCTGGTTGGCGCCTATGAAATTGGTCCCGCAGTCGCTATAGATGTCAGTGCAGTGTCCTCGACGTGAAGTAAATCGTCTAAAAGCAGCTATGAATCCTGCACTAGTCATATCCGACACTACCTCCAAGTGTATGGCCTTAGTAACAAGACATAAAAAAATGCAAACGTATCCCTTAAAACGTTTTGGTGATCTGCCTTTTGACAAGCGAAGTTCAATTGGGCCGGCATAATCAACACCACTATGTTTAAATGGGCGAGTAGGAGTTACTCTTACGCTTGGTAGATTTCCCATGAACTGATTGGCAGCGGAACTATTGTGCCGAAGACATACTACACAACTATGTACGTACTTTCGTATCAGATCCCGAGCTCTTAAAATCCAGTAACTTCGCCTCAAGTACCCTAACATCATTTGAGCTCCACCGTGTAAAGTCCTTGTGTGAATATCTGCAATAATTAACTTAGATAAGGGATTTAAATTTGACAGTAAGATCGGGTGTTTCATTGATTCCGATAAGTTTGCATTTCTCAATCTTCCACCAACTCTAAGGATTCCTTCCTTGTCCAAGAATGGGGCTAAGGCCATAAGACGGCTTCTCGAATTTAAGGACTGATCGTTTTTCAATAAGGAAATTTCGTTGTAAAACTCATGGTACTGTGTGGCTTTGATAATTAAGTTCAATGCCTGGCGAAGTTCGGATGTTCTCAAAAAGCCATGTACGGCCTTTGAAGTTGTTTTGCAGTTGTTCACAAATCTGAGACATAGTGCTGTAACTCTTGTTAATCTGGATAGTGAGGAATATCTTTGTAAGAACTCTGGATACTCACTTGTGTTGCAAGTTAAAACAATGGTCGCTCTCTGTTCTACCTCGGTGTCTAAAACTGCAGTATTGTGTTTTGGCCAACCAGCGCTGGGAAATTTCAGCCACGGTGGTCCTGTCCACCAGAGCGGATGGCACTTAAGCTCGGCAGCACAGACTCCTCGCGACGCACAATCAGCTGGGTTTTCTTTCGAAGCAATGTAGTTCCAATTTTCTATGTTGGTCAGTTGTTGGATTTCGGATACTCTATTCCCCACATAGACCTTCCATCGACTCGGTCTTGCCCTTATCCAGGCTAGCACGATCATTGAATCCGTCCAATATGAACACGATAGGTCAGCAACATTTAGAGAGGTTTTAACTTTTGTAACTAATTTTGCTAACAGGGTGGCAGCGCAAGTTCTAGTCTGGCAAGGGTCACTTGCTTAAGAGGTGAAACCTTAGTTTTGGCTGTAAGTAGACGAGTTATTATTCTATCTGAATCATCAATAATTCTTGAATAGACGACCGCAGCGTAAGCACTTTGTGACGCATCCGCAAATCCGTGTAAATGAAAATGTTTAACCTTGTGGGAGAATTGTATCCACCGAGGTATTCGGATATGTTCAATTTTGTGCAAAGAATCTCGAAATTCACGCCATTCTGAATTCAAATTTTCTGGAATTTTGTCATCCCAGGATAAACCAGCTAACCAAAGCTTCTGCAACATAATCTTCGCTATTATTGTAAGGGGAGCTAACCATCCAAGCGGATCGAACAATCGGGCGGTGTCTGACAGTAGGCTCCTTTTAGTGGGTGGTGGTGATTGTGGTAAATTTACCTTAAAGCAGAAGTCGTCTTGCAAGGTGTCCCAGTAAATACCTAACGCCTTAATAGGTTGATGACTATCAATGTTTAACAAGGTTGAGGGGTCTCGATCCTCGGGGGGAAGAGACGTAAGTAACTCACTGGAGTTGGATCGCCACTTCCTTAGATGAAATCCTCCTGACAGCGAAAGCTGTCTTAACTGCAACTGTAGTTCGTGTCCTGAGTCAATATCATGGGCTCCTGATGTAACGTCGTCGACATAAGTGTCCTCTAATAACACCTTTGAGGCCAATGGATACTGAGATTCTTCGTCTTTGGCTAATTGATGCAGACATCTAATTGAAAGATAAGGAGCACTTGTTGTTCCGTAAGTGACTGTATTCAGTTTGTAGACCGAGATTGGCTCATAAGCATTTTTACGCCAAAGAATCTGTTGATAACTGGTATCTCTTGGGTTTACCCATATTTGTCGAAACATCTTTTCTATGTCGCAGGAGAATGCTACTCGATGTTTGCGCCATCGAAGAAGGTTGGAGGACAACTCACGCTGTAGGGCTGGGCCGGAAGACAACTCAGAGTTGAGGGAAGTGCCATCAGGTAATTGGGCAGATCCATCGAAGACAACTCTTAATTTTGCTGTATTATCCGATTTTTTATAGACTCCATGATGCGGTAGGAAGTAACTTGAAGAGTTCTTGGTGTCTTGCTGTAAGTTTCCAACTAGTGTCATATGACCTAAACTTTCATACTCTTCCATAAATTTGTCATAATCTCTTTGAAGGTCTGGCTTTCTCTTGAACATTCTTTCCAATTGGACAAAACGCGCTACAGCACTAGTTTGACTATCGCCAAATTTGGGTGGATTCAAGCCCTGGAGAACTGCTCTGAATGGCAGGGAAACTACAAACCGACCTGATGCATCCCGGAAATGAGATTTCAAGAAGTGCTCTTCACAGGACACTTCTTCTGAACTCAACAATCTTGATGCTGGTATTTCCTCTTGCTCCCAAAACTTTCGTAGTAGAGTATCAACGTTCGTCTCTGTAAACAACGTAGTGGTAGTGGTATGTGTGTCAAGTATTTTATTATTGCCTATAATAGGACCGGAAATTATCCAACCAAATATGGTGTTTTGCATCAGCGGACCTTCAGGTAACTTGTATTGGCCTTCTAGCAATATGTTCACATTCACATCAGACCCTAGTAATAGATCAATAGGGCCTGGGCAGTGGAAATCCGGATCAGCCAGTGGTAAGTTTGGTTTCGATTGCAAAATACTCGAATGTATTTTCCGCCTAGGTAGCACTTTTGTCAGCGTGCGTAAAACAAACGCCTTCACCTTTACAGTAGAAGTCAAATTATGATTGGAAATACACAAGAAAACAGCCTTGTTACACATCCCAAGTGGTATTTCACTAATACCATTGAGTGATAGATGGACATTCTTTTTTGGTAGTCTCAGGCGCTGGACTACATCTTCACGTATGAATGATGTCTGGGAACCTGGATCTAATAATGCTCTCAGTTTAAATTCACCTTCGGGGGTGACAACTTTAACTATTGCCGTTGCAAGAAGAACTTCCGGGTCATCTCCCAGATAGGAGTGAGTACTGTTAATATTTTGATTGATGGATCCATAACAAACCTGCGCATTTTCGTTGGCACTAGCACTGGTCAATGTTAACCTCTGTGACTGCGAACTTTGTGACGGGTCGACATTGAAATGCAGCAGGGTGTGGTGTTTCTTATTACATTTACGACAGTGTGTTGTTTGTTTGCAATGTTTTACGACGTGACCGGGAACCAAACAGTTAAGACAAAGTCGGCTTTTTCTAATGAGGTCTTCCTTTTGTTCCTTATTGAAACCTTTGAATATTTCACAGCGATACAAAAAATGCGATTGTGCACAAACTGGGCAGGGGGGATCTACGGTTGTGTGGAATATTCGGGTACTGCCTTTTCCATATTTAAAGGTTTGGTCCAATTGTGGTTTAGTGCTACCTTTAGGGTATAAATTTGGCTTAACATTGTCTACAGCTTCAAGAGATCTAAAGGTAACTTCCAAAAACGAGTACAATGCTTCTAGTCGTGGTATCTCCATGGAGGAATTTAAAGACTGCTCCCAATTTTTTCGGGTCTCACCATCTAATCTTTGGGTAATCATAAATACTATTATAGCGTCCCAGGTATCCGCTGGAATGTTTAGGTTCTTTAGAGCAAACAAACTTTCTTTAGTTCTATCAATTAGTCGCTTAATGTTCAATGCGGTTGGTTGTGTAACCACGGGCAAGTTGAATAACCCTTTCAGATGAGCATCGGCAAGTATTTTGGTATGATGGTAACGACTGGTTAAGGTTTGCCAGGCTAAATCGTAATTTGAGTCTGTGATTGCTATATGCTTTATCACTTGTGCCGCTTCCTGGGTCAACGAACCCTTTAAGTATTGAAGCTTTTCAGCTTGCGTGAGATGGGTGTTAGTGTGAATCAAAGCTATATACAGATCTCTAAAGGGAATCCAATCCGTATATTTTCCCGAAAATGTAGGGAGCTCTATTCGTGGCAACTTGATTTCCGGGTTCCTTTCGGGAAGAAGGGAAACATTTGAAACACTCTCAATATTGGCGTCACTGGGCATGATGTCTAAAATGCTACCCTTTATTTCTAGGTATAAGTTTTCGTACATACTGTATTGGTCGTTCTCAAAATAATCAATTTCACTAAGTGGAATATTTGCGGTAGTAGCAAGTTGAATTATAACTCGGTGGGTGTTACGGAAGATTTTAAACGAATCGTCTAACAAAATTAAGCGGCCTTGTAAATAACCCTTTGTCAGATTCACTTTGGCTGTCTTTTTATGATTTTGTTGTATTTTAACTAACTGCTGCTGTGCTTGATTTTGTTGTACTATCAACACTTCCAATTCCGTTTTGTAGGTTAGGGGTGTGGTTATAGTATCTGGTTCACGCTCTGAGGGAACGGACATGGTGATCAACGCATGAACTCAATCAACTAAGGGAAGAAACGTAGCGTTATACAAATGGCGTTATTTTAACTCTTCATAAAGTTAACCAATAAACTTGGTTTGGGAAAAGGTCGTTCCACCTTCACAACAAATATTGATATAAGTCCGAAGAAAAAAAGAAAATGTTTATATAGGACACTAATTTGAATTTAGTCTAAACAAAGAGAGGCAAAAAAATAGTTCACTTTTTTTTCGAAGGGAGTAGATGTCTATTATAATAATAGGTTGTAAGTTCACTAAATAGGTTCAGTTTACCACAAAAAAAAAATAGTTCACTTTGTTTTCAAAGGGAGTAGATATCTATTAAATTCACAAGAACCGTTTGTAAGTTCACTAAATAGGTTCGGTTTAACCACAAACAAAATTGGTAATAAAATAAAAAACCGATAAGAGTTATTCCAAAACAAAAACAAACTAATAATTCAGATTAATTCACTACTAGGTACTAAGTACTTACACAAGTTCCTTATTTATAAGTACTTTTTTTTATTAAATTTGTAGAGGTTACTTTAGGTAACTCCATTCTTTTGTTAGAACCGCATGGTCGTGTAAATAATACGGTAATCCAACAATACCGTTTTTTTCTCTTGTAAAGAAAAAATTCTTCCGTTTTTTACCTCTAAAAATAAAGCTTGGTTAGTTTAATTTTTTTTTACACGATAAAAAATTGAAATTTTCAACAAAGTCGACCTTATAATTCATGCGCTTTTTCCTTTTGTTACCACCTGGGGAACAAGCGCGATTTTCGGCGAAACGTTATCATTCCTGGTTTTTTTTTTTTTCATTTCCATTGGTAGCAGGAAATCCGGCTCGAAGGACCATTATGTATATTCATTTCACAATTTATGGTTTATTTCTCTTTTTTTATCTATTTATTTAATGTACAAAACTTTACTTTTATCAATTTCAATTATACAGAACTAGAACACTTAAGAAAGGGTTAACGGGTTAAGCTTCTTTTTTTTCACTCGTCCACTGTCAACGCCGGAGTCACACACCAAAGTGAAAAGTTCTGCTTTGCTTCCAGCTCCCTTTGATGCTAGCGGTGTCATGTCCAGTGTTGCCTGGGCAGCATATAGTTTCAGTGTTGGGTGGTCTGTCTTTTGTTGAGTTCGAACAATGGGCAAGGTCAAATATATTAGGAATTTTTTTGGTTTTTTTTGTTCCAGGTCTTCAACTTTCGGAGGAATCTGTGCACCCGTGAAGGCCCTTAACAAAAAGGCGATTTCGAAAAAGGACTGTGGCGCCACCATTTTGTAACAAAAAGTCAATAAAAAATTTTTTTTACACTTGAATACATGTTTGATCAATTGTCTGGAAAGAATTCCGATCCCTTTTTCCATACTTTTTAAATTAATTCCCAAAGTTTGGCCTTTTTTGCATCTCTACAGTGATGTTACCCCTTAACAGGTTAATAATAGGGTATCGAAATTCCGTTTAGCGGCTTAAGCTCTGATCTTCACCTAGCAGACGATGCACCTCCTTGTTCACCTGGTAGTCTGGTACTGCCTGCGTTATGGCCTTTGTTAGCTGGTTAGCGGGATTCACTTGTTTCAGGACGTATAAAACTCCAACGGGGCTGTCTCCCGGTAAACCGACAGTAGTGGCTCAACCGCTTGCTTAAAAAAAATTAACTCATACAACAGGACATTATTTATGAATCGGGACATTTCAAAAATTTGAGGCTTAAGTAAAATTTGCCATCGTGTAAGGGGCAAATGTCCTCCGCCTCCTCGTGTAAGTCCGGCTCAACTCTGAAAAAAATTACAGGTCCACAAAGAGGTGCCAATTGACTACTACCGCCGCGGAAAAAACGTAACATTTATTCTGGCCCATGTTATAAAAAGGTTGCCCACCCTTGCTCTAGACTACCCTTAATCTATCATATCCTTTTTATACCTTCGAGCTAAGCTTACTACTAGACATTGCACCACGACGTGAATGATATGACGGACTGGTAGAATAAAGTGTTATACCTATAAGCTTAGACTTTCACATAAAAAAAATCGCGTATACGTCATCAGACTTTCAATAAAATCCTTTGTTAGAATACGCTAAGATTTTCACGGGTGATTCCAGGATACCTTTGGAGAAAAAAATTGTTCTAGAGAGGGAGTTATCCCCACTATCCACTAAGATAAAGGATATTTACGAAAACAGAGACTTGAGTGACTCCATTTAAAAGATATGTAGGATCAAAGCATGAGAAAAATCCCAATATTCTTCGTTTTTTAGCATTTGGTGATTTACAATGCCTTTTTTCTTGTGAGTTATATTATTCTTAAGGAGTCATTTTTTTATATAATTTTTAACTACACACCGAATACTATTTCAGATAACATCATCTCCAGATTTTGAGTAAAATTTAATCCCCCAACCAAAAAAATTGTATCTGGATTCGCCCTTGTCTTTGGTGAGGTGAATTTCTCTGTAACGTTGAAGTTAAATACCTATTCAATAAATAAACAACACAAGAGTTATTTTTCTATTATATTAACATTATTAATAATATATTTCATTAATAAACACTTGACTTGAAATGTTATCATTTTTTTTGTTTCTTTTCAGTTATTTTTTTCTTATCATCCATATTAAACGCTTTGCTTAGGAAGTACGGTATTTCTTTTTTTCATTCAAATATAATCATTGTGGATCCGATACTCGCAGAGTAAAATATTTGTTTTTGTTTTTATAAAAGAACATTATTCATTACTAAATATTTTTTTTAATTATAATTATTAATTTTGAGTAAATATGCATATTTTTCGTTTTGTTTTTCTTTAATATTCCTATAATTTAATATTGTGTATCTATTTTTTGTCTAATCAATAATTTGCTCAAAGTTTATCCCCAAAAAGGGGATCAGCTAACAGAAAAAATGAGCATTTTTTGGGTTTTATTCAGTGTAAAAAGAAAATATTTAGAAAAAATTTTCAACATCTTACAAAATGTTTAATTCTACTTAGACAACATCTATAAACATTTAATTGTAGATTATATAAATTTAAATAAAAAAATTGTCGTTAATACTATATAAACAGTCGATAGTTTTTTTTCGGTATAACTTTTTATTAATTGGGATTTTGTTGACTTATAAAATTAGGGACTGAACCCCTCTTTCAATGATGCAGTTTAGAATGACGTGGAATTACATAGGGTGAAAACGAGGCGGTTTTTTTTGCGTGAAGGGTAGTGAGATGAAATGCTATGTTGACTGATTGGCTCTATTGCTTTTTGTTATCTTTTTTTGGACTTGTATTGGTTGTTTTGTTTTGTTATTTTGTTTATTTAAAATTATAAATAAAAAGCTTTAAAATGAGCAAACCTTGTAACTCATGTCGTTATTTTATGTTATTAGATTTTATTTTTGTTTGTAAATATTTTTGGAAATTTTTTTAAACGTAAAATAAAATCCAATTTAGAAAACGAATATTTAGAAAAACCAAAAATGAAAATTTTTATCCTTCTTTAATCTGCAATTTTTTTTGATCACTTGTAATTTAAACTCATTCCCTAATTCAGAAACAAAAATATGTTTACCATTTGATATTGTTGTACGTGCATATTTTGATTTCCGTTAATTATTACAAATTTTTGCTTAATCTTACAGATGTACAATCATTACTCAATTACATTATTTTTCATTCATTCCATTTAAAATTCTTTTCCTTTTCCAAAATCAATTACCACTGACCCGCTATCACAAAATCACATTGAATATAGTCTGAAAGTACTTAATTTTGTTTTTATTAAAAAAAAATTTTGTTTTTTATTTCTTAATAAAAAAACTAAATAAAATTAAAAAAAAACTATGATGATAAATTGCTTCTCTTTCTTATAATTTTGTAATTGCTACTAGACTTTTATTTTTAGTGACATCATTATAATCGAGCTTTAATTTTGGTTTTTAACTTTGTTTACAAATTTATATTATACTAATTTTGTTTCTTTTGTTTGTTTTAGCTCAAGCAACTTTTTGTGTTTATTTGGAAAATCCTTATACAATAATATTCCCGCTTAAAATATTCATATTTATTTTTTAATACATACTATGTAATTTACAAAGTTACTTTGGTTTATATTTTTTTATTATAAATAAATAAATTATATTTTGGTTTAAAAAAATATATCAATAAAAAATTAGATAGTTATACATATACATTTATTTTAAATATTTCCTTAAAGTTAAGGGAATAGAAATATTGTAATTAATAATAAATTGTATTTTTATAAAAAAACAACACTTATTAATTGGAGGAGCACATTAGACATTATGTTGTACACATGTTGTGACTTAATGTTGTACAAAAGCTGCATAATACAGTGTGCGCTTTTTCAGTCTATAAAATAGCCATCGGTGATTGGCATTTACAATCAACGTTTTTTCTATCCGTGCAATAAATAGTCTTTGCACGACTCATATCTGTGATAAAAGGATTTGTAACACCAGTAGGTGGCTTTTTTTGTTAGGTATTACATCCCAGCAGAACCACCAGTTATTACAACATTGAAGATGTAATCACTACTATTGGTTATCATAACTACTTTCTACATTGCTAAAATGAAAATTAGAGTGCATATACCCCACACTCTCCAGTTTTCCGCTAAAAAAGATGATGCAATGTATTTTATTTTTCAGGAAATGCTTAGTCTTAAGAGAAAAACTCAATCGCTTACTTTATACATTACCAGCTAGAGTACTTTTTCATTGCTTACTTTTTCATCATTTTCATCTATTATATAATCAGTGAAAATCTCATTGATTTGATAATTTCCTGCTGGGATATACAGATAGTATCTTCAACGTTACAAAATAAATGAGATAGATGATGTAGAATGGACTCTCGCTTACAATACAGATAACCTGCTGATAATAGGGTTCCAAAGTTCCGCTTTGGTCTTACTAAATCCACAAATGTACAGCAAACCACATATTTTTAGATTTCTGAAAAAAAATTTGGCGACCCAGTAGCTTTAAAAATAATACTTGGGTGATTTGGGGCTCCTTTTATTCAATCAACACTAAAACAGTTATCACGTCCGTCAATGGTGTAAATCAGAGCGCTGTCAATGCAATGCAATGCTTATTTGACTCTGCACACACAATCAGATTGTGATCTGATAAAGTTGACCATAATCGTCATAATTTTTTATATCAAAAATAAAGTTTTTAATAAGCACTCAGGCTTTATAATTTACCTCACTTCTTCTATTGAGATATTTTGCGAGCATACAACAGAAGTAAAGTGGCAGCTTGATATTTATTTCTCGCAGTGTCTAAAGCGTTTGCGTATTTGCAGCCATTTGCAAGTGCACACTGAATTATTAAACATCTGACGAAAATCGTTCTGATTTATTGACTTGTGTGCAAAAGCTCGCGCAACTTGCATTATTGACAGCACCCTCACTTAGTTCAGTCAAAATAGATATTTGACTGCGAGATAATTCGGAAGTTGCTGAAAATTGATACAGCCATTAAAAACATGATTATCGGTTGGCGGGAAATATTTTTAATCAAGGTCAAAAAGACAAAATATGACTTTTTTGCAAATATCTCTTAAACGGTAAGTCTTATCATAAAATAGTGTTTACAAAGTTTGTAGATTATGCCATTATTTACAAAGTGTGAGCAAAATATCAATATTTTCGTTTTTTAGCATTTTGTTCATATTTTGAACCTACATATCTTCTAAATGAAGTTACTCAGGTTTTTGCTCTTTATACTAAACTAGTTGGGACCCGGCGCGCCTATGCTGCTCCCACAAGCCAATAGTAGTAATCAGGTGATGTGAATTTTAATATACAGTAGGAGAGTTTGAAAAGGCAATTTTTTGGTATTTTGATTCCAAATAAAATGTGAAACTATTAGGGATCTGGCATTTTGATCGAGACTATAAAAACCATCCAATGACATGGCATTTTTCGAGATATGAATTTTCATACACAGATGAAGTGTCTCAAGGAACCGTTTATTTTCTGTATTTTGGATAGCTGGGACCCGGTGCGCTTCGCTGCACCAACGTTTAAACATATAAAATCAATCCAAAACTTCAAAATTCAACTCTTCTTAACCATTAACGAAAAGCCAACTATTCCTATAAAAGTTGGAGTCATTAGATTCAAAATACATTTATTTGAACTATGACCAAAATTGCCTGTGTATTCTGTTAAAACCATGAATGTTAAAAGATTTAAAATTAATGCAAATAGCAGCATTCAGCACTCGAAATTCGAGGGCCATTTTCTATAGCTTTTTTTAATTTAAATCTGAAGTCTTCAATAACAAAATTTTTTCGAGAACAATAAAACAAAATCGAAAAATGAAACAAATATTTTATAGTTGGAAAAACCAATGCCAAAAAACCAACTTTTATTTTCTCTTATATTGCGAAATTGTGTTCGTCAAAACATTGTGAAATTAATGCAAATATTGAAAATCAAACTATTCGCAATATCTAAGGAAAGAACCAATACTTATTTCTGTAAAATTTGGAGACATTAGATTCAATATGCTTTCATATTAATTGTGACCAAAATTACCTTATGTAATGCATTCTTTTACAAAACTTGCTGGTAAACTATGTTTTTGGTTTTGTTTTGCGGCGCGTAAATAAACAAAGATGATGCCTTTCCGACTCGCTGCACCCAACCTTAAGACATTTAAGATTAATCCAAATATTCAAAATTCAACTCTTCAACAAATATTTATAACCATTAACGAAAAACCAATTATTCCTATAAAAGTTCGAGAGTTTGGATATTGGTTTGTTTGTCTAATTCTGCGAAGTATGTCTTCAGTCATGCCGTTCTTGTATTTTTCCCACAAAACCGATGGTTCTGTTGGGTATCATGTCGTCAATATAATTGCGAACAGTTGACGAATGTTATTCGGCGTGGATGCAAATGCTGCATCAGTAAGTGTCAGATCCCAATGATTGCCGTCTTCCAGCAATTGCAACTCGCGACATGCATCTTGAAATGTATTGAATAGTTGACCATTGACTGTTCGTAAAAATTCGAAAGACGTTGGTCCTGGAACATTCAGCAACAACAAACGCAAAAAGAAACATTCACGTTTTTTTGGATGTATTGTGTTAAGTCGTCCCAATGTCTTTGCTTTCAATGCGCGTTCGATAGTTGGATGTAGTTCGCCTTATCTACTTGGCTTCCAGTTTTTACCTGATTTGTTCCATGTATAATAGCAAGGGATGTCGGTATATAACAATGTTGTTGCGAATTGTCCGAAAATATCAGTTTTTTGGCACAGTGTGGAAAATTCAGTAAGTGTAGTTTTTGGTGGCTGGAAAGCTCGTTGGAGAGCATTTTCTTCAGTGAAATATACACGTTGACTGTTTTCAAGATGTACCGCAATCTGAGGCATAATGCAAAAACTCGGCATTTATATATATTCTTATTAACACTTTATTTAATCGCACCAATTAAAAGCTTTTACGGATTTTTCGGTGGAAGTATATAAAGAACAATGGATGCTAATATTTTACAGGTTTCCCAATGTTCACAAATACTACAAATGTAATCCAGATGAGAATGATGGAGAACATGATCTTGCACCTTAAAGATGTTAATAAGATAATGTTTAAGTGTAATTTTCAATTATCTATATAAAAATCAATTGCCGTGCGTTAGTCTCACAAAAACTCGAAAATGGCTCGCCTCAATACAGGGGTGGTTTAAAAAAAATAAGAAAAACCCAAAGAAACTACTGAAAATTCTAAAAAATTGGTCATTTTGGGAGTTTTCACTGCAGATTAGTTTTAATAGCTTCATGGCCTACCCATATATTGTTTGACAGCTGCGTAAATGTGAAATTGTCATTAAATTGGCCAACCATTTCTATCGCGACTCTGGCATCGGGGCAACGAGAAACAACTCGCTGGAGTGTTATGCCTCCTATAACGAGTTGAATCCCATCAACCGACCGATGACATCCTTTTGGTGGAGCGGGGCAGTGCTAGCGGAAGGAGGCTATGACAGGAGGAATGAGGGAAGAAGAAAGAAGGCGGGAAAGGCGAAGGACCGTGGGGGTCTTCCGGGATTCACACCCGGGGCCTCTGGTATGGTAGGCAAGCGCCTTACGCCCTAGACTAGCGAGTTATTCAAGTTTAAGTCACTTTAAAAAAACATATTTTTTCGAAAAAACCCCTTATCTTAGCCCCCTCTCTAGAACAATTTTGTTCTCCAAACGCATCCAGGAATCATCCCTGAAAATATTAGCCACGTAGTCCAACAAAGGATTTATCGAACTTCTGATGACCTATACAAGTCGCGAATGAGTGCGTATGAGTATTTTAAATCTTTAAACGAGGATATCTCGTGAATGGCAATAATCTACAAACTTTGTTAACACTATTTTATGATGAGACTTACCGTTTAAGAGATATTTGCAAAAAAACTGATATTTTGACCTTTTTACCTTGAATAAAAATATTTCTCGCCGGCCGATTGCGTGGCAGACTCGACATTTTATTTTTAGATAATCTGTTCCCGTACCTGCAGAAAGTACAGAATCTGTCAGTTGCTTCGAATTACTTAACAGAATTCTGTTCCCGCACTTTTACTGCAGCCGCCATACTCATTTCCCCACCCTGCAGTAAGAAGCAGAAACCTGCAATAGCTACGAGCTGCTGTAACCTGCTGCAGATTAGATATTTGAAATATGGCAATGTCAGAACTGTCATTCCCGTGTTAAAACTGCAGAAACCAGTTCCATGTACTTTCATGTACATGTTCCTGTACTTTCTGTACTTCATCCCCACCTCTCAATAAGCAACTTGCAGTAAGTGGCAGAATGCAGAAAGTACGGGAACAAACCTAATGATGTTTTCGAGGGCTGTACCGGTTTTCAGCAATTCCAGAGTTATCAACTAGTTTGGGCTTTTTTTCGTCTATTTTGACTAGACTACACTGTCCATCATATGCTATCACTATCCATCAATTCGTTTATCATCCCAATACACAAACCGGTTTATAGACAATGGGTCGCAGGGCCAGGCAAGTGTGTGTTTTGCCTCACTAGTGTTAGTGTTGCTTGTTGCTAGTAGACCTGTTCGTTTACTCAATACGGAACCAGATTGCGAAAAAAGTTCCCAATTTTCGTTTCTACTTCCCCTCGTGCACAGAAGTGCTCGAGGTCTAGATTCGCGGCGAGTCTGTAGTGCTAATTTCAAATGGCAAAAACAGCTGTCAGTTGTCATTGTTCTCACTTGAGCTAGCAAGACTTCACTTGAGCTAGCAAAACGACTGCAGCCACTGGAAACAAACACCACCCAGGTCAACAACAATCAAAAACGAAGGCATTCACCACCAATTACAAAAATTCAATCCTCCTTCTTGATCTAGATTTCAGAGAGTCAAGATCAAATTTGCATTTACCCATAAAGTTGTATTTTTACATACCTACATCAATTAATATTATTTCTAAAGTTGTAACTAAGCAGATTAAATATTATAAAGTGATTCATAAATAGTGCTTTCTTAAATTAACTATCCCGAATCCAAGATTTATCTTAAAATGGTCAAGGAGCAGCTGCATCGAGAAAAGATTATAAAAGGGAGCAGCTTTATCAGTCATGTTAAACCAAAACAATTACAAAGCGCTGAAAATCATTTCCTCGTTTGGTGCCTTACTACAATAAGGGGCCATCCATAAATTACGTCACACGTTAAGGGGGAGGGAGGGGGTCGACGAAGTGTGACATAGTGTGACAAGGGGTGGGAGGGGTCCTAAAATTTCGTGACGTCACAATTCAAAATCTAATATATCTAAGAACAGTAATACCTCGCTTTACGCGAGGGACACGTTCGAAAAAAACTCGCGTTAAGTGAAATTCGCGTATATAGCGGGTTGCGTTTAAACATAGCCAAAAGTCAGTAAAAAATGCAAATCAATTCGATTCGTCCGAAGACCGGCCAAAAAATCGTTCAATTGATTTTTGCAAATTTTTTCGAGAAGTTTTCGAAAAAATGACAAGGGTGTCATTAGGGTAGGCAATAATCTTTTGTATAAATAGAACAAAAATAATTTCGCAAAAATCAGTTTCTGAGTAATTTTTTGACCAAAAACTGAATTTTTGAGTCTTTGACCTTGAATAACTTCGAAAGGGTTAAGTTTTCGAAAAAATGGCAAGAGGGCTTTTTTGTAGACAATAACGTTTCGTATTGACTGATCAAAAACTTTTTCGAAAAAAGCAGTTTTTGAGTGATTTTTTGGGTAAAAAGTGATTTTTGATAAGTTTGACCTTGATTAACTTTAAAAGGGTTAATCGGGTCAACATGTTTATAAGAACTAAAGTTGTAGAGAGTTTCGTTGTCAACATTTTGGGCCCTCGTACTAGGTTGTGCGACCTATAGAAACCGAGATACCAGGAAAACACGGAAAAAACGCGATATCTCCGGCGGTCATGTTTTATTTTTTGTGATTCCGAAATGGTTTTCTTAAAAAGTCCCAAGGAAGCTGCGGACCAATTTTCAGCCATTTTGGAATTTTGTCTCCTTTCGTGCGCTTTTTTCTGCTAATTTCCCCGGACTATAGTATAATTATTGGTTTTGTGTTTTGTTTATTTTTTCAAAAGTGTGATGTTGATTTTATTAAAAAACTAGTTGGGATGTGGCTTTTGACCCTTTCGGTCCACAAGATTAACTTCCCAGTATTCGTTCAAACAAAAAAACGACTCGAACGATTTTTATGAAAATCTTTTCAGATCATACTTCCTTTAACACGCTTTGAACGGTATCTTAACGAAGTCGGTATCTTTTTTGGTTCGCGCGAAATCGTGCTGGTACAAAAATCACTTACGTCGTTCAAACAAAAAAACGGTTCGACCGATTTTTATGAAAATCTTTTAAGATCATATGTCCTTTAACATGCTTCGAACGGCACCTTAACGAAGTCGAAATCTTTTTTGGTTCGCGCGAAATCGTGCCGGTACAAAAATCACTTAAGTTGTTGAAACAAAAAAACGACTCGACCAATTTTTATGAAAATCTTTTCAGATCATATTTCCTTGAACACGCTTCGAACGGCACCTTAACGAAGTCGAAATCTTTTTTGGTTCGCGCGAAATCGTGCAGGAAAAAATGACCACATACGTACGCACACACACACATATTTCTTCTCAAATTTTTGCTTAAAATGCTATTGGGACCTTGAAACGTGTAAATACATTCAAAATTTCGAATCCGATTTTCGGACCGATTACAATAACTTCCTACTGGGAAGTTAATAATTTAAATAGAAATAAAACTAATTTCGGAACTGCTGTTTTAATTTAATAATTTCTAGATGTAAAATTGCAAAATATGTGACGTCACACTAGGGAGGGGGAGTCTCAAAAATGTGACCAGTTGTGACAAGGACGGGGGAGGGGTCAAAAAATCCTGAAATTCGTGTGACGTAATTTATGGATGGCCCCTAATTGCAATAATTTAATAATTTCAATAATTTTATTTTATTTTTAAAACACAAATGGCATTTAGGATATGTCGATATGCAAGAAAAATCCCAAAAGGCGTTTCACTATTCCACTTACAGCAAAAGGCGGCATCCTGTGTGCGAGTGAACGAACATACCTAATGACGTCTTAAATCGACGCAATACTGTTAATTCGTTCCTCCAAAATATACCGGCCAGTCAAGACCGTCTTAAGAACAGGCCTGGAAGCTCCCTTGCTTACTCACACTAACACAGCTGGTGGTAGACCCATTATCTGTCAGATCAAGAAGAAATTATATGGAGCGAGGTAAAAGTTCGGGATATTTTGCCGTAAAAAGTCATAAAATAATATGTTTAACCAGTTTTTACTGCAATAGGATTACCAGTGAATAGTGCTTTAGTGATTTAATTAAGAAAATTTAAAAAAATTTAGTGATTAAGTGTGTTTTAAGTGTGTTAAATGTGAAGGTGGCCAATTTTGTTTACATTCGCGGTGGTTTTTTTCGTGTTTATTTAGGGGAAAAATGTTAAATTTGTGTAGTAATATAATAAAAAGTGCTTTTTAAGTGATTAAATATTATTATAGAATAGTTATTAAAAACATAAATGCAGAAAAATGTGAAAGAAAAGTGAGAAAGTTATTGTTATGCATGTTGTGTGGTGGTACTTGCACTTAATGTGTTTAATAACTATTCTATAATATTCTTTAATCACTTAAAAAGCACTTTTTATTATATTACTAAACAAATTCAATATTTTTCCCGTAAATAAACAAGAAAAAACTACCGCGAATGTAAACAAAATTTCTCCACCTTCACAATTAACACACTTAAAACACACTTAATCACTAATTTTTTTTAAATTTTCTTAATTAAATCACTATTCACTGGTAATCCTATTGCAGTAAAAACTGGTTAAATATAATATTTTATGACTTTTTACGGCAAAATATCGCGAAATTTTACCTCTTTGAATAATAACATGTATTAGTTTCTCCAATTTTTGAAAATAATTTGTGTTAGGGCTGCAAAAAATAGTGCTTCATTCAGTTATGCTAATTATCTAGCAAAATACGGACGTATTCATTTTGTGGGAAAATTTTGAATTATTTTAGTGTAATTTCAAAATTGTTATTTCAGTTTGATCTTAGTAAAATTTTCAATTTTATAAAAGTGTACGTGTTATTCAGTTGTGCTATCTACCAAAAATGAAAATATTAATTAAATTAAAAAACCGTAATAAATAATTTTATTGCATTACTCAAACATCGGCATTTCTTAGAACGTAAAGTCATTCATTCATCACACAAATTATTTTCAAAAATTGGAGAAACTAATACATGTTATTATTCAAAGAATTTCATTTTAAACCATCTCGTACCTTGTAAAACATACCATAACAATAATAAAAAACCGTAATAAATAATTTTATTGCATTACTCAAACATCGGCATTTCTTCAAACGGAAAGTCATTCATACATTATTATTACTTGCTACCTGTTTTTGAGAAATTCTAGGGAGAGGAGGAGGTAAAATCGTAAAAAATTATTCAGAAAATCTGTCACTTTGATACCTTCGGGGCGCTGTGAACCCTTCGTAGTGAACAAAATTAAAAAAAGAATGAATGGAAATTATTCGTTATGAAACCCTCTACAAAAAACTTGTTATTTTTTTTTTGTTAAAATTGAAGGAAAAAAAGTTATAGCCTTTAAAAGAAAATATTGTGACTAATTTTTGTGTTCTAAGACTTATAACTTCTTAATTCTTCAATTTAAGACAAAACGGTTAAAGAATAAATTGTAGATAATTTAATTCTAAACAAAAAGTCTCTGTATAAATTTTCTGTAAGATGTACTGTTACGGAGATATAGTGGAAAAACCATTTGCACACCTTTTCCAAGATGGCGGCCAAATGGGCGGGGTGGGGAACTCGAAAACTCAAATTTAAGCTAACACCGACCCCCCCCCCCCCTACACAACCCAAGAAAAAAATCTTGTCCTGCATTTTTGCAATGTTAAAGTACCATTTCCATGGACTAATTGTACATATTTGAAATAATTGCTCTAATGACTTTTTATTATTCAAGCCTATTCTGAACTTCGCTGGAATTTTCTTACATCGCTAGTATACAATGTAAGAAAATTCCAGCAAAGTTCTTGCATTAGGTGCGTATTATTAAATTACTACAAAATACAAACATTTGATAATACAACAAAAAGATTTCAGTTCAAAACTGTCTTTTCAAAATTTTAATGTATTCATACAAATGTCGATCGCTTACATGAGGCCTATAAACGCAGCCAGAAGACTATAATTATCGATTTCGTTACTTCCTCTACGTAAGCTTTGGTAGCCGAATGGTTACAATGTAGAATCGGCGCCAGGGGTCGAGTCGTGGGTTCGAAGCCTGACGGCTGCGCTTTTTTTTAAAAATTTGAAAGATTCAGAAGAAGGGAAAAACATTCCACTAACAATTTTAATTTTGGGTGACGCTTGTTTGGTATCATTGGAATCGCCTTCGAAATTATATTACCCTTGTCCAAAAGTCAAAAATTCGTAATTATTTCAAAATTTTGAATTTAAGAAAGACAAATACATTGCATACAATTTTCAAAGGATTTAAGAATATATTTTCAATTATTTAAGAAAACACCATCCATCCATTCATCCATTTAGTTAATATGCCGTATTTTCCTAAAAAATTTAGTAATTTTTCAATTTTGACAAGAAATTTGCAGGGAATATTTGTGTTGAAATTGCAATATTTGCAGGGAATTTCAAGAAATTATTATGGCTTACAATTTAAATAGCATCGGATTTGTTTTCAATATTTGAAATAACAATTTCATATAAAATATTTTTATAGGACCAACATGAATATAGCACCATTTTTATAGCACCTATATTATAGCAACGAATAAAAATTAGTTGTGGTAACTAAAATGTTTTAATTTTTAGCTGCCGCTATATGCTTTCAATCAAAACAATAGATTGAGGTTTGTGCATTATTGTGCTACGAAATAGAGATATATGAGTGGATAATTCCATAACTCAAATTTTTAGATGAAAATAATTTAAGTCCGCCCATTAAAATTTTTTATAGGAAATCAAGTAAATTAAGCTAAATAATCATTTCCATTAATCGGTTGTAACTTCCTGGCATTCTGTCCTTCTACAGACAGAATTCTAAGAAATCCGAATGCTTCATCTAAATTTTTGTAAGTTATTGTAGTTAAGAAATTTACTGTAGTTGTGCAATTTACATTTAATAGTAAGAGTCCTTTAACGTACTTTTAAACCCTTATGCACTCCTTGCTTTATTATACCTTTTTGGAAATAATTTTAAATAAAAACTTTGAAATATAAATTAAATAAAAATTCGAATGCCGAGATCGAGAATTGAACCTGCGACTTTTTCGGAATCAACGTCGAATATCATACACTCAACCAACTTGTCCATTCTAGGATTCTTGGTTTGTTATTGTTTTAGAATCGTTGCAAATCACAACAACAATTGCATTAAACCAAGCGTTGCAACCTTGAAAAATTACTCTCAACGCGCGAGTTACATCAGCAAACACTGATTCCACCTCACATGAAATGAAACGTGAGCAAGGATCACATTTCATTTCATATACTGTGTGAGAAGATCTCCATATGAATTTTCTCACAACATTACCAAAAAACTCTAAGTAAGCAAAAATTGCAATGAGTAGGAAAAGCTCATAGAAATAAGAAGACATTTTTTTGGATAGTTAGTCTTAAGATCGTCGTGTTTGAAATCAGTTCGCTCAAAAGGTGAATCTTATGTTTATTGGTAAAATTAAAATAAAATAAAAAGAATACCAGCTTTTAGTTAATTGCGTGTTTTTATTTTATTTTCCCAATATCAAAAGAATAGGAAAAACTTAACTGGCGCAGTCGGTAGGATGATAATATTGTGTTTATAATAAAAATTCCAAAAGAAACAATTACTGTACAGAGAACATTACTTATGCCATTAGGCGACAAGCAAAATAGAGAATTAGTGTTTAAACCCCAAGAAATAATTAAGTATGACAATAAAACTTTTAATTTTAGTAATGGTAAAGATTTAAAGAATTTGAAACTTTGTAATAATTGCGTAATGAATAAAAACTGTAAAAGTGTATTTAATAATATTTCTGAAATTATAGAGCTAGAAGATGGCATAGTATTACTTAAGAATCAAAACAATGTTAAATTCACTAGTAACTGCGATGAACGAAAAATTATAATAAAAGGAAACTACCTAGTAAGCTTTAATAACTGTTCAATTAAAATTGGAAACCATACCATAAAAAATACACAAAGAGAATTCAAGCAAACTTTTGTTATTCCAAACTATTTAGAAGATATTAAAGAAAACAATGATAAATTGATATTTGACGATATAGTATTAGGGCAAATCGAAAATACAAAAGAATTCAAAGAATTAAAATATGAAAGTAAAACTCATTATATATATTCAGGCATAATAACAACCATATTTATAAGCTTTCTTCTGATCATTGCAATATATGTCTTAAAAATAAAACATAAAAATAAAACTATAGTTATAAAAAATAAAGAGCCTCAGGAGAGCCTCGATTTTAACGAAGGAGGAGTTACATCAGCAAACACTGATTCCACCTCACATGAAATGAAACGTGAGCAAGGATCACATTTCATTTCATATACTGTGTGAGAAGATCTCCATATGAATTTTCTCACAACATTACCAAAAAACTCTAAGTAAGCAAAAATTGCAATGAGTAGGAAAAGCTCATAGAAATAAGAAGACATTTTTTTGGATAGTTAGTCTTAAGATCGTCGTGTTTGAAATCAGTTCGCTCAAAAGGTGAATCTTATGTTTATTGGTAAAATTAAAATAAAATAAAAAGAATACCAGCTTTTAGTTAATTGCGTGTTTTTATTTTATTTTCCCAATATCAAAAGAATAGGAAAAACTTAACTCGCGCAAAGATGTTTCACATCAAAAATCAAATAAACTACTTGTAGACCAAATTTTACATTTTTTAAAACAGTTTCATTAACTAAATTTTTTGTGTTTGTTGCGCTGGTGACACGCTGTCGACGTGCCGCTAACGCGTCAAATTTCGAAGACTGACCATATCCACATGGTTTTTCTGTTATTTTAGTATTCACAAACCAGTTTCTGATATTTTAAAGCATTCCAGCTTCTTTGACAACTTGGCCCACGCCAAATGTTAGGGAAACCAGCTGACTCACGGCGGCCTATTGTTGTACACCCTTATTAATACATAATACCAAAAGTTCAGCTGTTCTAAAACAGTTGCATTTTTTGGCCGCTCAGCTCCCGGTCTATTATAAAGGTTTCGGTTAAAACGATAATCTAGTTGGCAGCTCCGTTTCATAGAATCCAAAGTGTCCGCGGCATAAACTCGGCCAGAGAAGACGATGGCCAGGGCGGACAATTTTAATGAACGAACATTGACAGTTTCTGCGTTGTTATTGTTGCTAGGACAAGAAATCAAAAGAAAATTTCTAAAAGCAGCAACAAAAGCCATTAAGTTTTGACAGAGTTCTTTCGTAGGAGTTTGCCCGTGTAAAATCCCATGCGACAGCCATGCATTACATCTTTGAAGAAGAAAAAGTGTATTATCATGACCAGCTAGAGAAGTCAAGAAAACTCCTTAGATTCATCAAGAACTCAACAGTTTGCAATATGTAATATCTTTCTGATTAAAGTAAAAGACGAATTTGGTCACGAAATGGAGCTACATCTTGACGTTAAAACGCGTTGTTCTATTCCACCAATGGATGAACCACTGATCAAGACGGAAACAGCAATTCGCGAGACATTAAAAGAATTTAAGGCGTTGAATATGATAAAGACATTGGAGTTTTCTGCTCTAAACCTACTTATCAAGGCAAATGGAGCGAATCTTAATCGTGAGAATAACAACGTTGGTGAGCGATGAAAAAATTTTACAATTTATGTACAAGAAGCTTTGTAACACTAACAGCGATATTAGTAATAAGCTCATGTAAAATTTAAAAATTCGTGTAGATGACCGAATGAACGAGGATGAGGAAATTATTGCGAAGTCTCAAGGATCCCACAGTCACTCTATCAAAACCACACTAACTATCATCTAGTCTTTCGTCTTTTTGATGTCATCGCTGCAGGGGTAGACGATGCAGTCCAAAGCTGGCCGAATACTGATAAAAACGAAAATTTGTCACTACAAGATGAATGGGACATGCTGCTTCAAAAAGATGAATCGTCTGTACAATTGGGAGGATCCGATTTCAAGGGGCTCAAATCGGAACGTACACTTCTCAAAAATACTGGTTAACTCACAGAAAATCTGCAATGCAATTATTTGTATCAAACCAACATCGACCGATGTTGCACATATGTTTTCGGCATGTACTAATTTTTGCACCAAAATAAGATCGCGCCTTTCAGGCAAATCACTTCAAACGCTTGTGTTGTTGAAGTACTATTACAAAAAGTAAAAATATGTACTAAATTATTATTATAAAAACTATTTATTATAGTCCAAGAGCCCGTGACCGCCAGACTTACGGCATAGTATAAACACTAAAAAATTTGCTGTGTAAGGACACTACAGCAGGTAACAACGTTTGGCTACTAAGAATCCTGAGCCGCAGTGGCTTCGCAGGAAGGAGGTAGCAAATGTGCAGAAAATTGATGTCTACTTACGTCATTTTATAAACGCTGATTTTTTGATATAATATTAGAAGTCACGTCCTCCATTGCCAGACGGTTTACATAGTGGAAACCCCTTGCCTTAAAGGTTAAAAAATTGTATTGAACTTACGTTAATAGTTCATTCAAAATGTCGAAACGTAACACCCCGCTTTGAAACTCGTTCCCTATATGTTTTTTGGGTCGCTGATTACGAAAATCAGGGTCCCGCAGTAGTAAAATATGGGCGTCACCCTTAAAAATGCAAAAAATACCCCTTTTTAAGGGGTTTTTGCGATAATTTCAAAAATAATTAAAAATAATCCAATGAAATATACTTTTTTCAATATTTATTTGCAAAGTTTATTTATACCCAATCACGTCAAAATTTTATGATAAGGGGGATCCTAAAGGGGTAAAACTATCCCTAAATCGGCTGGAAATAAAAACATTTATAAAAAATTGTATTTCCAACTTTATTAACACACAGTAGTCTACAGTCTACTGAATTCCGATCCCCCTTTACCTTGCTTTCGTAGACTATGAGAAAGCGTTCGACTCGGTCAATAGGAGCTTTATATGGCAGGCACTGCGGCAACGGGGATTGCCTGATAAAATAATAGAATTAATAAAAGCTCTTTACAAAAATTCCAAATGCAGAGTTCTTCACAATGGAAAACTATCCGACAGCTTTGAAGTGAGCTCAGGAGTACGACAAGGATGCCTACTTTCACCATTACTATTTCTTATAGTAATAAATGACATCCTTGTCAGCGCTCTAGATAGTAGAACAGGTGGCATTCAATGGCGATTGCTAGACCGCCTTAAGGATCTCGACTACGCGGGTGATATCTGTTTGCTGGCCCACAGACACCAGGACCTCAAAAACATGTTAAACAATTGGCAACAGAAAGTAGCTCGGCGGGCTTAAGGCTAAATCCGACTAAAACTAAAGAAATGCGGATAAATGCAAACACCATTGAACGCACAGCGCTGAATAACCGTGACGTGGAACAGGTAGATAAATTCTGTTACCTCGGTAGCATTATTACCGAACATGGCGGTGCAGAAGAAGACGTCAGTTCCAGAATAAATAAAGCACGAAGCGCATATGCATGCCTCTCTCACATATGGAGAGCAACGGAGATCTCAATTAACACCAAATTGTGGCTGTTCAACTCCAACGTTAAGGCAATTCTTTTGTACGGTTGCGAAACATGGAAAGTCACCCAATTCATCACGGGGCGCCTACAAGTTTTCATCAACAGATGCCTACGTCGTATCCTAAAAATCCGCTGGCAAGATAGAATTTCAAATGAAGAACTATGGCGCCGTGCCGGCCAAGAAAGGATAGACGACCAAATCAGGCGAAGGAAATGGAATTGGATTGGCCACACCTTGCGACGCGAAGACGATAATCCAGCCAAACAGGCCCTCGACTGGAATCCGCAAGGAACCCGTCGAGTCGGAAGATCTAGAACAACTTGGAGGAGAACCCTATTATGTAACAGAGGCCGCCACAACTAGGAGATCCTGGTCAGAGGACTGAGTAATCTTTATACTATCGACAGTTATGATTATGAATCCTGGTTTATTAAAAACTGGATGTGTGGCAGAAAGCTGTAGTCTCAAAAACGAGAAATTGCCAAATTATATGCGGTATTTATAACCAGTCCAGCTGCCTTGACATTGGGTAGAAAATGACGATAAACTTCACCAGCATTTTTTGATTTATTTAGTTAAAATTTTACATATACAAATGCAAAATTTCGGCAACCAAACAGCAAAACGATTTGCAAAAGCCAAATAAAATGCTTGTCATTAGCGGCGTCTAGGCCTCCCGCAGACTAAAAGCGTAGCACAGCGTAGTGTAAGCGGGCGTTTTTTCAAATCCATTGTTTCTTTGATATTGCGTACACCGCAAACATAGCGTACCGTACAGTAGCGTAGCGTAGATGAGCGTAATTTGAACCTTGTGGTTGGTTTGAATTTTTACGCTCATAGAAAGCGGCATTATTAGAAATGGATTTTCTAGAAGAGAAAAATGAGGTGAAAGATGAGGACGTTTTATTTTTTAAAGGTTTACTTCCATTTATGAAGCAATTTACTCAAGTAAAAAAATTACAAATACGAAATGAAATTCAAAGTGTTATTTTGAAACACACAGAACAGGCCACAACACCTGTACCATCACACTCTACTTGGACCTTATTTGATGACTCAACTTCTTCTGCAAACAGAGTCTTAAATTTGGATAACTATTAATATTATTACTTTAAAATTAATTTATATGAATATTTATAATTTCTTACTTTAGGTATGTATCTACCTTAAAGTAGCAATCAGTCTTTCTTTTCGTGAAATTGGTCAACGAAAGTTTGTTTTTTGCTTTCTAATATCATCTTCAATGTTTCCTAGTATGTAATCAAAAGTTTTAGTGGGCATTCTGACATTTTTTCCTTTTTTTCCATGTGTGAGGTACTGGGTCCAAACGTACTGCGACCTCATATTTTTAGGCCAGGCCGTTTGAACAAATTTAGCAGTCTGCCTAGTGGCTGCTCCTCGCTATTGCGGGGCAATCAAGGGACCCTTGATTGAAAACGCCTAGCTCACCAAGGGCACGTTGGCCCTCCTTAAGTTCTCATGAGTGTATACCAGTATAGCTTATCGCATACCACCTCTGCTTATCGCTCTACTGAAACTGGGGCTTTCACTCCAGATTCCGGCGCCCACACCTGTCTCTGTTTTGGCGCCATCCGTATACCATACTAGTCCACCCGGCGATACTTTAGGAAAAGTCCAGGTTAGGCTGTCTTGTATGTGCACAGAAGGTTGCTAAAATTTTGAGATTTTAAAGGGCCTACAGTCCGATAGCATCCCCGCTTCCGGAATCTCTTCTATAGTGTTGGTTATTATAGAATATCCTCGCCCAAGACTAGCGCCCAGGTAGTGATTCGCTTTCAGCCGCAGCGCCGCGTTTATTGGGGATTTCTCTACCCTACCCTTAAGTGCCGTTCTGTGCCACCAAACTAGAGCCCCGTAAGTTGCCATCTTTCTTTGGGTATTTGCGAAGTTGTGGATACTAATGATGAAATTCCCCACATTTTTTCCGTAATTTATTAATTTCACGTATGCCGATTCTCTTCTTCTTGAAAAACACTTTCTTTTTAAGGTAAATACTTTCTAATAATAATAAACGACGTATTTTTGCAGGCACCATAATTCAACTTTTGAGCAACAAGACTTCACTTTGAGTACTTTTTCACCACTAAATAAATGCGTATTATCACTACGCTCCGTTGCGATACGCTCTCAATGTGCAAATTTTACGCTCAAGCTTTCATTGGATAATATAGGCTGCGCTGCGCTAGGCTATGCTACGCGGTGCTACGCTTTTAGTCTGCGCGAGGCCTTAGTCTCAAACTTGTTTGAACGGTGAGCTTGCCCATATACGGTATATGGTTTTCATTTTGGTTTAAGATTGCAAATCGGAATGAGTTCTTTAACATTGAAATTATTATTCATACTGCAAAAATTATTATAATATGTGGAAAGAAAACTAAAAATTGACAAAAACAATACCAGAGGAGCAGTTTTTAAGTCTATGCATAGAGCTAAAACCAGAGATAAAACCACGCAAAATCAAACTTTTTTGACATTTGGGACAATAAAACGAAAAACATAATTCACCATACATTGTCAATCCTTGTTTGAAAGCGTCGTTTGGACTTATAAAACCTAGCATGCACTAGTAATGAAAGTTTGTGACTATTGTCCCTGACTATCATTGACTATCAACCCATTATGACTGCTTTTAGAATAGAATATGAGTCTAAACGTTGGATTCTCATGTATAAAAGTAAAAAGCGCTCTGCACTAGTAAACGTTATCCATAGCGAGTAGCAAATACTTATTCAATGATAGGAATTACTAAATTATGTCCTTACAATGATAATTGCAGAGTATTGAGTCTGGTTCTGTTTAAACATTGAACATTGCAATAATGATTGGTAAAGATTATTTACATCGGTCCGAATGAATTTTCTATTAAACTTGAATCATTGATATTATAAGAGATTATATTGGACCAGCCAAGTTAAACTCTTAATAATATGGCTTTCATCAGTATAGTAGAACGATTTCAATGGATTTTAGAAAATTCCGCGTTTTTCCTTCTCAAGGAAAGGATTCATAGCCCATGTATAGCATACGTAATTACAAGCTTCAATCATTTTTTAAGTATACAAACATTTCTATTCCTTGGTACCCACTCTAAAAAGAATAAAATATACACAATAAATTTCAAAACTTACAATTCTTAATAATAAATTTACATTTAAAACCGTAATTCTAAATTAGTTAATTTTAAAAGAAATATCAACAGCCATTTTTCTAATAGAAAGTTAAAAGTTCGCAGCCTGTAGCGAAAATTGTCATCATTGTTATTCAATAATGGAACACCATTCACTGTGCATCATCGCAGAGTGAAAGGCCGTTGCCAATACATAAGTAAAATTTCTTAAAACAAGGATATTACATAAATACATACTTATCCGCAAAAATAATTTTAAGTGTTGTTTTATTAATTTTTGGAGCTTAGGAATCCGCTTAAAGCTCTGTCACAGCATAGTTGGACTCATCGTTAGGATTTATTGAGGACTGTTCCTGCTGCTGTTCCACTGAATGATTATTACTTAAAGATTTTGATGGGGACATAGCTGCTGCTGGTGGAGGGGATTTTGTTTGTGCGTTGGTTCCACCCTGGGCCGAGGTGGAAGAAATACCGTTAGTACCATTTGATTGAGGAGAGGATGTTGGTGTTTCAATTTTTGGTGGCGGTATTGCTTTACCAGTTGGTGGCAGCTTCATCGGTGGCCGCTGCAGGGTTCTGTAAGAATCAAGGTACTATACAATATCAACATTCCAAGAATTTGCAAGCATACTTTGAGTAATTGTTAGTTCCTTGTTCCTTCGATAGTTCCTTTTTAGGTGATTCAGCTTCTTTCGGGATTTCCGGCAGTGGGCAATTGAGAATTGAAGGCTTGTATTTAGGATCAAACTTACCACCTTGCCTCATTGTTGAACACCGGTAGATTTGCTTATCCCTTTCATACATTGCACTATCGATGCTGTTTGAGCTAGGAATTGCTTCAACAATATCTGGTTGCTTCTGCTGAATATTAGGTGGATTTTGTCTTCGCATTGTGGCAGTGCTAGAGCTGTTCGATGCTGATGTAATAACTGGTGCTGCTGACTGATATATGCCTTGTGAATTCCCAGATGTCGATGGTGTCATCGATGCAGCCGGGATTTGTTGATAAATTTGCTGATGTTGTCCTTGCTGATATTGAAGTTGATGATGATGATAGGCATGCTGATGATGTGCATGAGAGTGCGGATGATGACAATAAAGTTGATGTTGTCTACTTGCTTCGCTACAGGCTGGTGATTTTCAGTAAAAATCATTCGCTTCCAATGTCTTACATTGTTTGCTTAAAGTAGCGTATTTACCGTTATTTGGACCTATATTTAATAAAATAAAATTAGATTGAATACAATGAAGTGTTTATGAGTGATTTATTTGTTGAACTACCTGCCAGATGCGTGGGGCTGTGATTATGCGATGGCAGTCTTCCTAAAGTGTGAGTCCCCATTGCACGCAAGTTCTGCTGCTGATGCTGATGGGCTGTCATCATATCGTGCTTCCTTGGTGGATGTTGCAGAGTATGTGATCCACTTATTGCTGGCGGGCTAAAATGTCTGTAAAAAAATATATAAATTTCTATGAGCTTTTCTCTACATATTCAAAAAGTAGGTACCCATTGTGATTCCTTGGCATGGTCCTTGCGTTCATTTGTTGATGATTCTGTGGTGCTTGATGTGATATATAAGATGGTTCTTCAACTTGAGCATAATCGTTCCGTTTCCTAATGTATATCCAAGTATGAGAATCTACCCAAACCATTATAGTGAGCAAAATAGCGGCAATAAAGCTAGCAATCAGCATTAAAACTAGTCCAAGCAATCCACCCTCACAGAGACCTCGAGCAGCATTTAAATAGCTGTGGTGTACTGCCTTGCAATCTACTAAAGCAGTAAGTTGAGTTAGCAAGCGTTCACTACTATTTAAGTCCGCTGATACTGCTCCAAGTTTCGGTTGTAGGCCTGAAGATTTAAATAAAACTAAAGAAATTTTTGTAACAGTTGCCATTGCACTTCGAGCATTATTAATTGCATTTTGAGATTCACGTAATCGTTGTGTAAAAGGATTGATATGACCTGGCTCACACTGTGTGTAATGAAGTAAAACATTTGTTGGAAGCTCACTTGGCGATGCTGATACTAAATAATCTGCTGGACTAATACATAAATCACCAACAGCAACTGATGATGATAAGTATAGACCAGACATTAGCCACGATCCAGTCACAGCCAATAAACCACAGACACTGAAAAGTATAAGAGCACATCTCGAATGTCTGGCCACACCGACCAATAAGACAGCGCATAAAACTAATAGAAGTGCAAGAACAGCTACCGTGCCAGGCCATCGTATCAATTCCCATTGGTCTCCTTTCTGGAAATATAATATGAATTCAATTTTTAATTATTAAGTTTCCATTTTATAAAACAATTATTCTTACCGATAAATAAGTTGACATTACTATTCCCATTAATGGACGTCTTATATCACCAGCAGCATTGGTTGCTAGCGTTACATTTCCCTGTACAATATTGAGCGATACTATAAGTATTGAGAGAGCAGTTTGATTTGAGACAGGTTGATCGAATATATCTGCTAATTCAACTAATTGTGGTCGTATTCGATTCGTTAATGTGTTTTCAAGAATGTTCGTTTGATTTCTTACAGTTGTTACAAGATTATCAACTTTACGGCCAGCAGTAAGAACTTCAAGCAATCCATTGTGTAGATCGTCGTTTCCGTATAGACCTTAAAAAGTTATTGTTGGGCGTAAATAGTTTTCAGAGCCGGTTTAGACGGTGCGCTCCAGCGCATGTGCCTCACGAACTTTGTGGATGAAGGGAGAAGTGGGGATGATGAGAGGTACCACCCCACTTCTCCCTTTATTCACAAAGTTCGTGAGGCGCATGCGCTGGAGCGCACCGTCTAAACCGGCTCATATACATACAATATGTATACAGGCCTCTCACAAAGTAGATGCCGCGCAGTGGGAACTACGTGTGCTGTAGGCCCAAATTCAATTCCAGCACAAGAAAAATATTTAACATAACATTCACGGTAGCAATCATCAGTAACTGTTACTGGATTGCCTATAGTATCGTCGAAGAAATACAGCTATTGGTTTTATTAATGAAATGAAAACCGCGTTCCTTACGATAACAAAGATACCTTATTTAAAGGAAATCGACCGTTGCTTCTATTGTAAATCATTAAACTACATTTTTTCCCAAAACCAAAATTCAAAACGCCCTAACTCGAAAACGGGCAGAGATAGGCCCTCCTTTTTGCGTTTTTTTTCGATCATTTTTTGTCTACTATAATATTAACCGCTTAGCAAGCCAAGACGGGACACCCTGTAGAGCGGAAATTGTAGACAATTTTATCTACTTAGGGATAAAGCTTACTGCAGAAAATAAGATAGAGGACGATATCCATAGACGCATCGTAGAAATCTCAAGACAATGCAAAGTGAGAATATATAAAACATTAATCCACCCAATTCTGTGGTACGGGTCTGATGCTTGGGCATTGACCAAACAAACAGAAAATAATCTCAAAATCTTCGAGAGGAAAATCCTAAGAATATATATAGGTCCTGTAAGGGTTAACCAGAATGAATAGCTCAATAGAAAAAACGTAGAGCTTGAAGAGATGTATGACGAAATAAATATAGCTGCATACATAAAATTGAATTGACACTTTGTACGAGCTTTTGAAGAAAGAATGCTAGCCAGGATCAGGAAAAAGGGGTAAGACGACCAAGAAATAGGTAGATGATAACGTGCTAGAACATATCGGAAACTTCGAATAACAAATTGAAGAGAGCTATCAAGACGTAGAGACGACTGGAAGAAGGCACTTCAAGAGGCCAGAGTCCTACAAGGAGAAGAAGAATGCCCTATAGCAGCTATTCTGTTCTTATGGCCTCATCACTTATGATGGTTTTTGGAAATATAATAAGTATTAATTAAATTTTGAATTATTAAGTTTCCATTTTATAAAACAATTATTCTTACCGATAAATAAGTTGACATTACTATTCCCATTAATGGACGTCTTATATCACCAGCAGCATTGGTTGCTAGCGTTACATTTCCCTGAAATGGCCTCATCACTTATGATGATTGAACAATTATGAACAATTTCAACGCGTTGTTACGGCGTTAGATGCTCCATAATAAATTGTTATACACTATCTACAGCTATCAAATATGAACTGAAAAATGAAAAACAAACCAAAATCGCGGCCAAACAAAATTGACTTGAAACATTAATGCACCTTGTTCCTACATATGTATCTAGGAGCAGAATTGTTCAAATTTCACTTTTTGAAGAGACGTTTTACAACTTGTTTTAATTTATCTCTTCAATAATTATGTCAAAAGGATTGGATTGTGGGTTGTTCTATTTAATTTCATCTAGACTGGAATTCTGTTACGGTTCTATTCTAACATCACGTGTGACATAAAGAATATTAACTGCGAAGAGATGAAGGGAACACTTTGAAGAGGACTTAGCTCACATGCAATTCATATAACAAACCCATCTCTGCATTAACTTGTTGCTTTCATAAATATGTACAAAAATAGTTGTAGAAATATTCATGGTTGAAACAAAGTCCATTTATTTGTTATTGGGTTTTTGTTGAAACATCGCAAAATAGAAAATGTAAGTTGATTTGTGAGTACATATAGTACATATATGTTGCTTGTGGCTTAAAAATGATTGAAATTAAACTCTTGATCAGATTAAACCAACAATTAATTTAACGTCAATTGAAATTACCAGAAGTATCTAATAAATAGAGTAAGTAGAATACATCGGCAAGAAAACATCTTATCCACTAGTCACCACACGTCCGCACATGTGTTGAATAAATTAACATTTCACCAATTTAATTTACCTTTACAATTTGAAACATAAATTTAAAACTCCCTCAAGTCATTTTGAATTCCTATTCCATTTCAATTAACATCCTTACGTACTTTCCACCTAAAGAAGGGCCAAAATAAACTTATAATTATTTTTACCAGCAAGTCCCTTACGAAGCCTAATATCCATCTTTCCCAACTTAGCCCAAATACAAAATACTTCTCAAATACTCTTATATACTATATGCCGGTATACTTTACAGTTTTACATCCCTTTTTTTACCTTTTGCAGAGAACTGCTTAAGCATACTAAAAGCGCCTCAGTGGTTTATTCAATAGGAGCTACTTTCAGCTTTTACTCAAAAACTAAATATTTACACAGGAGTACACACATAGGCGCTTATACAGTATATCGCAACGGCATTAATCAGCCGACGGTTATCACCTGTGTTGAGACCGCAGAACTATCTCTCAATTTGTGCAATTTATTTTGTAGACGATGACATTATTTCATTCAAGATAATCGATGTGTGTCATATCTTGTTAATATTTTTACATTTTAATTTATAAGACTAAATAATGCATTTGTGTACTTACCTAAGCCAATGGCTGCACAGCACATAACTGTTACTATTGATAGGGCCACTTTTAAGCTTGTTATTGAATGTGCCGGTCTGGGTTTTCTATCACAGCATCGGGTCATCAAATATAGAAGCAATCCAAATAACGAGACTATAAGTAATGCCGCAGGAACTGACCCCAATATCCCCAAACTCTGTAATAACAACAACACCAATAAAAACACAAGAATACCGTTTAAAAAAATAGGGTACTTGAACATCACACATATCAACATTGAATTATTTTAGTCTCTCACCTCCCGGTAAACTTCATCTGCTGGCCGAAAAGTGCTGTTTATCTTATGGAATGTAATGTTGTAATGGGGAAGAGCGTGCAGGAGCTTAGCAATCACAGGCACTTTATATTGGTCATCCGGTTCGTGATGTTCACCCATTTTTTTCTTCTATGATGGTATATTAATAACAGATCCTTCAACAATGCGTGTCAAGTGGCGTGCCTGGCCCGGTAAATCCCTAGTAGTCTATGTTGACTCACTCTATGATGACAATTACTATCAATGTATATATATGGTTAGTTGATATGAAGATAGAGTGTACAAATCTGCTTTTGTGATCCAGATCTTTTTATAATGCTCCGGGGGCTTGATTAAGGAAATGGCACACAGGAAGAACTTGAGTCAAAGTATCTTAAGAGTGGCACTTCTTCATACAAGTTCAATCTTCCCTCGGCGTTAAGAAGTTGTTTTGATTAAATTTCATATCCCTAAGTCATGCTCAAATGCCTGATAAGGAGCATATACATATATATATATATATAGTATGTTCGATTATGTATATTTTTCTCTTTTTCTTTTTTTTAATTTTTTATATTGTTGTTTCAGTTTTCGTAAGCTTCAAAAGTCCACCAACCTCACAACTACAGCTTCACTATTTAATTATGATACGATGTTACGGGGAAGGCGCAGAATACACTTGTGTTTTGCGTGACCGAAAAACTACCATATATACTACCCCCGGTTTCATGCACTGGTTAAATGGAAAACTGAATCCTATACATTGTTAGCGCTAACATACGATGCGGTTAGCGGCCACATACAGCACACACATTTACAACAAGGATTAGAAAAAATAACAAACTTCCCTTGGGATGTCTCGCGGATACTATACTTGAAATGGGAGCTAAAACAGCGTACTTTCTCACTTTTTTTCTTTTCACTATATTTTTTACGTCAATTAAAGCCCATTCTGCAAAACTTCTTTATATTTTACTTCACCCCAGCTATAATGCAACACATATTCACCCCCTTTTTATACAAAAAAAAATATATATATAATGAAAGCTATTACAGAGCCCAACGTGATTTTATCTTTGAATACGTGCACTTCATTTAAGGGTTGTTAATTATTTTACACATTTCACACATCACACTTCTTTATTCCAGATTCTGTGCTTTTTGTTTCACGTTTCATGAATAGTGAATATATATATGGGTTGGCCCGGGATAGCAAGGAACGACGTCGATAGCTGCTCAAAAAGGATCGTTACAGCTAGCTAAGGAAATGAGCAATCACCATTCACTGCTGCAGCAGGGATACACTCCCAAAAATTATTATTTAAGGACCGACCCCAACCGACATTCGTTGCATACACGATACAGAAGGAAATTTTTTTAAGTCGGTCACACCCTTTAAATTCACTGATGTCCTTGCTCTCTACTGTGCACCATTTTCCTTTACTCTCTGTAAACTTACTGATTTTTCTTCTGTATATAAATTTTGTCAGTGCACAATATTCCACTTTTACTACACATTCACAAATACCAGAGAACGATGTCCTGAATTTCGGTATTTATTCCTCTCGCTCTCTCGTATAAAATTTACAAAGGATAACGACGAGCGAGGTGAATGGAAAACATTCGTTAAGTTCTCGCACAAAATGGGGTGAAAATAAAACAATGGGTTATGGTGGAAAAGTTATACTTTTAAGGAGGGAATAAACGATGGAAATTTTAATTGTTATTTGATTTTGAAGGGATAATAAATACAATGATATTTTTCCAATTTTTAAAATCTGTTGTTATCAAAGCAGCTCCACTTATTGAAAAGAAATTAGCTACATATTCAAACAATTTTTATTAAATTGATTGTTCAGTCTTTGTTACTTGTCATTCATTAATTACTGATAACAACAACGAAAAAACAACCTTAGTTTCATATTATGGCATAATTGATCAAGTCTTAAACATTTGTAATCTCAAATTTGAGCATCCATCGACCTTGTGACACAAATTGAGTAAATATAGAAATTATCTTTATAAGCTTCAGTCAATAAGATTTTCTAACAAAGACAATGGCCAACACTGCCAGACAGATTGTCGAGTTGGTGATGAGTTTTAGTGTTTCAAATGTATTTAATTGCAGTGATGCTTGCAAAATCAATATAATCATATACATATATGATAGTTTCCGTTAAAGATTCTCAACTCTGCTCAACTCAACGAGAAAAGGTAGGTTGAACTGAGTTCACGCACACAACTAAAAACGGCACACCGGCAAAGGTACAAAAAGCGAAAATGTCGCGCCTCGCTTGGACGTCAGAAGAGACTTTATATTTAATAAATACTTTTAAAGAAAAATCTATAATAAAATTAATTGATGGGAAAAGAGGAAAGGTGGAAGAGGTGGTCAGTCATCAGCGGAATAGGGGGAATAACATGTAGCATAACATGCACGTGCCGTAACTATTCCGGACTGATGGAAGTGCGATCATAACCTCCTAGCGGTGGCCACTGGTAACTATCCTATGAGAGAGGATAGGCTAACATGATCGGGCTAGTCCCTTCCAAGTAAGGTTGGCGTGAGGCTAATAACCTCACCCGTAAAAAACAAACATTACGGAACGAAAAACATGCCTCGGATACTGGAATAAACGACGACGACCACGGCAACGAAAAAGGCAAAATGATTTAAGAATTTTCTCATGGAACGTACGAACTCTGTACAGAACTCGAGCTGTACAACATCTGGCCGATACCCTGTCAACATATAAAGCTGACATTACCGCCATTCAGGAGATGCGATGGACAGGGAATGGTGTTTTGCAAAAACCTGATTATGACGTATATTACAGCTGTCATACGAAACACCATGTGCTCGGGGTAGGTTTTATGGTCAGCAAAAGGATGAAGCCTACCATTATCGGCTTTAAAGCAATAAACGAAAGGCTATGTACCCTTCGTGTGCGAGGCAAATTTAAGAACATCAGCCTCATAAACGTTCACGCACCTACAGAAGAGTCCCCGGACGATGAAAAAGAAGAATTCTTCGAAGTAGTTGAACGGGAACTTAATGCCTGCCCCAGATATGATGTAAAAATCATATTGGGAGACCTGAACGCCAAAGTAGGCCGGGAGCCCGTATACAGGCAATATGTCGGCACCCACAGCTTGCATGAGAACACTAATGACAATGGGCAGCGAGTTATAGAGATGGCAGCAAGTAAGAACTTGGTCGTTGCAAGTACCAGATTTGCGCGTAAAGATATCCATAAAGCCACCTGGATATCTCCTGATGGGGCGACTCGCAATCAAATAGACCATATGTTGATAGACCGCCAACTTTCGGGTCTGATGACGGTACGAACGGTCTCAGAGAACACGAGCACGCGAAGAGAAATATAAAGAGCTCAGAAAAGAAGAAAAGAGAATTCACAAACGAAAAAAGGAAACCTGGGAGAAAAATCTCGTTTGTGAACTAGAACAGTACAGAGAGCGACGGCCGCACCAGGCGCGGGAGTTCTACCGAAGAGTACGCGGTATGACGCAATTCACACCTCCTTGCACATACTGCAAGGACAAAGAATGGAATCTGATCACCGATCCTCAAGGCATCTTGGAGCGATGGGAAGAGCACTTTCATGAATTGCTAAACGGCGAGCTAACTGAGGATTTGGAGGCTCCACCAATATCTGACCTGTCACCACCAAGCTTAGCAGAAGTTAGCAGTGCCATCACCCGGCTCAAAAACAACAAGGCCTCGGGTGCAGACGGCATCCCTGCGGAGCTGGTTAAATATGGAGGGCCTACATTACACCAAGCGATTCATGAATTAATTTTGCAAGTATGGGAGCAGGAAGCGATGCAAGAAGACTGGAGAAAAGGCATCCTCTGCCCGGTACATAAAAAAGGAGATATCACAACGTGCAGCAATTATCGTGGTATAACGTTGTTGAGTACCGCGTATAAGATATTCTCCGCCATCCTACAAAACAGGAAACTAGAAATATCGCTACTACTAGAAATATTCGCTAGAAATATCGTAGGCCAATACCAGTGTGGCTTCAGCCCAGGCAAATCAACAACCGATCAGATTTTCACTCTGAGGCAGGCTATGGAAAAATGTCTAGAGTTTCAAAACTCAATCCAACACCTCTTCATAGACTTTAAAGCCGCCTATGATAGCATAGCCAGAGTAGAACTCTACAAAGCCATGAGAGAATTCGGCATTCCCAACAAGCTGACAAGACTATGTAGGTTGACCATGACCAATGTGACAAGCCAAGTAAAGGTATCCGGAACACTGTCCAGACCAATCAACATCTATAATGGACTCCGACAAGGGGACGGTCTGGCCTGCCTCCTTTTCAACCTGGCGTTGGAGAAAGTGATCCGAGATTCGGGCGTGACATCAAGGGGCACAATCCTTCACAAGTCCACCCAATTACTGGCTTATGCAGACGACATTGACATCATTGGAAGAACATCAACAGCTGTAAAAGAAGCTTTCATCCAGATTGAGCGCGCGGCAGGAAATCTGGGACTGCACATCAACGAAAGCAAAACAAAGTACATGGTGGCCTCGTCTGCAAGAACACCTAACATTGGTCCCACAATCAAGGTAGAGGAACACGAGTTTGATGTGGTAAAATCATTTACCTACCTTGGGTCAATAGTAGCAGCCGACAATAGCATGGAACCTGAAATACGCGCACGACTGCTAAAAGCCAACAAGGCCTACTATAGCCTGTCAAGGCTCTTCAAATCCAAGCATCTAACCATAACGTCTAAACTTTTACTATATAAGACGATGGTCTTGCCGGTCCTCACAAATGCATCCGAAACGTGGGTGCTTAGCAAAAAGCACTCTAACCTCTTGGCGGTGTTCGAGAGGAAAATACTTCGGAGGATTGTTGGTCCCGTATGTGAGGAAGGACGATTCCGGAGACTACAATGACGAGATCTGCGAGCGCTCTCGCGACATAGATGTTGTGAAGAAAATAAAGCTCGGTAGACTCCGGTGGGCAGGACATCTAGCTCGTATGAGTGAAGATGAGCCTGCTCGGAAAGTTCTCAGCGGTAAGACTTATGGGGTGCGACAGCGAGGGAGACCCAACCTCCGCTGGAAGGATGGCGTAGAGAGGCCAGGACCGGATCCCGGTTGTAGAGCCGTTAAAGAAGAAGATGGGAAAAGAGGAAAGAAGACGGAAGGCAGAAATGGAAATGCATAGAGTTATGTCGTTAAGTTGAAGTGCCATTTCAACTCAATCACAACTCAACTCGACACCCTTGGAAACTCGGTAATGCACTTCATGAAAATGGGACTCTTCAGTCCTGGGCTAATACTCTTACGCTTTCGATAATACAAGCGCCTATCAGACTTTATTTTAACTATCGTCAACTTATACCCAGCTCAACCAATCAAAAATAACGTAAAACTATTTTTTTGGTTAAACCGCGAAAATACTCTTATACGAACTATCGTTTTATCTCTATAAAAACATGAAGCATTCTTTGTGTTTAGTCGGCAGTCTGGAACTAATGAAACTTTTATTTTTTTGTGCCTAAAAATCCACGGTAAAATTCAGTAGCCCTGAAAAAATCTATCCCTGCTATATACTTTTCTAACGAATTCGTTACTTCCGTGCCTACAGAGCAATGTTACAACACCGACACTTTACTACTAGCACCAACCACCTCCTACAACTCTCCCTTTCGCAAATATTACTCAAATCAAACATCCACGAGTATTGCTACACCCTTCGGTCGAAACTAAGCATACTGTTAGAAATTTCACTACGACTTGACTTATAATTTGGCGGTCTGGGGTTAGGTTAGGTTAGATATGGCTTAACACTTAGGCCAAAGGAGTAGACCCATTGCGATGCCATAGTGATCCCACTTTAAACCTGATGTTAAACTGTCGTTTCTTCGCTAAACCATCTCGAGGAAGCAATGAATCTCCTGAGTTGCGGGATCCCAATCTTCGAGATTTCCGCAAGGGTGCTTAGAAAGGGTTCACCAAATGTGTTTAGTCTCCTTCTGCTTAGGGCTGGGCAGTGACAGAGGAGATGTAGTACACTTTCCTCCTCGTCCGGATTTTTACAGGTTCTGCAAAAATCGTAGGTCTCAAGACCTAAGCGGGTCGCATGCGTCCCTATCAGACAGTGTCCGGTCAGAACTCCCACTATAGGTGAGAGGTCTTGTCTCCCGAGGCCCGAGTGAAGTGTTCCGCCTGAGATCATAAGAGGGCCAGGCTGTTTTGGCCAAGGTGCATTTATTAAGATCCCTCCAATGCTTCTTTGCTTGTTGCATTGTGTGCTGTTTGCATCGGAGTTTAAAAGTGGCCCAAGGCATACCAACCTTTTCCTTTCCAGGAAGGAGAGTGGCGGTCGTGCCTTTCCTAGCCAGTTCGTCAGCTTTACAATTTCCCTCTATGTTTCGGTGACCGGGCACCCATACGAGGAGGGTCCTGAACTGCTGAGCCATCTCGTTAAGAGATTTGCGACATTAAGAGATAGTTCTAGAGCTGTTTGTGCAAGAGCGTAGAGCTTTCAGAGCCGCCTGACTATCTGAAAAGATGTCGACAGTCCGATCCCTATCGCCTTGCTGGTTAATTAATAGAACAGGTTCATGTATGGCTAGAACCTCCGCTTGATATACACTGCAGTGATCGGGTAGTCGGAAGGAGACTTCAATTCCAGTCTCTGGAGAAAAGACTCCTCCTCCTACTCGACCCTCGAGTTTAGAGCCATCAGTAAAGAAGTTTATGGCATCCTGAAAACTGTGTGGTCTGTTACTCCATTCACGACGTGAAGGAATGTGGAATCCGTAGTTCCTCGTGAAGGTAGTCTCGGGTATACAGAAGCAGTGGTGCCAATTCGTGGGAATTCTCCCGTTTCGTGGGAATTCTTACTGCTAAAAATTGGTAAAAGGGAAAAGGGAATAATTTGGTCCTCCTGAAGAAAAACGTGGGAAAAGTTACAAGATCTAAATATTTAAAAAAATGTAAATGTGCTTGTTAACCCGAGTAAAAATAAATGATGGCCTTAGAACGGGCAAATACCGACTGTGATTGAAACATAATCCTCGGCCATCTGGCGGTTAACAGAAGGCTCGTTGCCATACGACCATACGACGGTGGTACGGCGGCCGTATGGTTGCTATTACGGGTATACGACGGTGGTACAGTGGCAGGAACGTGGATATTCGCCCTCCTATAAGAAAATATATTTCACTGCAATTAAATGTTTGATTTTTTTCGGTTGTGTTTTTTTCAAGCCGTTAAATAACAAAATTTCCCACTAAAATATAAAACAACACGCACCACACACTTCTCGTACAACAAACCGACGACTGGCGAGCTCGTTTCTCTTGTGCACCGATATCTTTAAGTAGGATAAATCGAAAGAACCATTGTACATAACGAAAATGATGAAGTTCCCATAAAAAGCATTCAACAATACATTTGGTGCAGATTCTTTTTTTGGCTCAAATTTCCCGTCGAATGCCCGTTTGTACAGCTCAGTACTTGGCCTTTTAAATCTTTTGGTCAAATTTGGCCGTCGTAAGACCGTATGTGCTCCCATTAAAAATAGTTAAAAACTCGACGTCCATCATATGCCCCTTAAAAAGCCAAGCGGCCGGTGTTCGCCCTTTGTAAAGCCGGAACTATAATAGACGTGAAAGAACGTACGTCAATCCCTGCGTTTCCAGGGCTCTATGATGAAAATGAATGATTGACTATAATAAACGTACATCACATGTACATGTTTTCGTTAATGTTTCGTTAAACGTAGTATAAAGCAAGCCATACACAGTCAAATTTATTTGAAAACCTGTTTGCAAACAAGTGAAATTTGAACGTGTGTAGGCTTGTTTGCAAACAAATTTTCGCGTTTGACAAATAGTTTGAAGAAAATCAAATTTTTTTGATTTTTTGTGGGCGTGACTAGTTGTGTGATGTGGAATTTGTTCGTGTATGCTACCGTTTGCAAACATTTCCTCAAATTTATCAGTTAGATGCAAATTTCCGTTAACGTGTACGCATCGTTTTTAAATAGTTTTTTCACTTGTCAGGATTAAATAAAAGATTTGGTATGTATTTTCTTATTCATTAAATTTGAATTTTATTATAAATGCAATGAAATTTATTATATAGCTATGGCTATCCCAAATAATGAATTGTGGCGTGATTTTTTCGAAGTATTCCGTGGTTTAACGGAATTGTGGAAAATAAAAAGCGACGAGTACAAAAATAAACAAAAAAAAATTAAGCGTGGGGAACATTAGATACGGATGCTACTATTGACAAATTAAAACCAAAAATTAATAGTATTAGAACTACCTACAGGCGGGAATTAAAAAAAATTAATGATTCGATAAGATCTGGAGCAGGAGAAGATAATATTTATACTCCATCAATTTGGTATATTTCGCATTTAGAATTCCTAAAGATCAAGAAGTGCAAACGCATGGGACTTCTACAATTGATTTTGAGGTAAGTTCAAAATATGTTCTTGCAAAATAATGCGAATATGAAAAAAAATGAACAGAATTGTCAATTTTATGTTGTCATTATAGAATGATGCGGAACTACCAGAATTACCACCAAAAGCAAAAAGAATCAAGCGGGGTTTAACTGAAAAAGAGCAGTTTAATTGAAAAGAGCAGTTGAACATTTGGAAAACTCTCAGAAGGAACCAAAGGATGATGCTGCGACGTTTTCTGAGTACTGGACATATTTATTTCGGAAATTATCTGAAACACAACAGATCTATGCTAGAAAGGCTATAGAAGACATCCTTCTATTGGGGCAGTTGAATCAATTAACATTGAACACTGTGTCCACGGCGTCTTCAAACTCACCTTCAATTGCAAGCTCTGGGACTTCAACACCCTATTCATATGCATCTTCTTCTCCAGTACCTGTCATACAACCAAAGTCCTTTCAGATTGTTCAATTACCTGCTTTCACACCCAGAACCACACAATTCCCATCTCAGCAGGAAATACAAGAAGCAGAGAAAACATATGAAAGCATAAATGAGAGATTTTATAGTAATAATTAGTTATGTAATTGCCATTAAATTAATTGTATTACAAAAAGAATCTCTTGTTTTTTTTGCTACATTGGTAGAATTTCTAGAAATTGTTGGTTCAAGTGACATCATTTGTAAATCCTGCGATTCTCCATTATTCCTTGTGAAATTTGTTGTATCTGGTGAATCTAATTTTCTTAAAAAATAATGTAAATAGCAGCAAGTTAAAACTATCTTTGTTGCCTTTTCTGGACATAAATTTGTAGGCTTTGACAGAATCTCGAAACGATTTACCAATATTCCAAAGACATTTTCAACTTTAACACGAGCTGAACTGAGTTTTCGATTAAAATTTTCTTGCTTTGTGCTTAAATGAATCCCTGTATATGGCTTCAAGATATTTTCTTTTAATGGAAAGGCATCGTCAGCTACGAAAATAAATGGTAAACTTTCTCTTCCAGGTATCACTACATTGGACTCAGGAATTTGAAGAAGTCCTTCCCCTAAAAATCTGGCGAATATAGTGTTGGAAAAAACACCTCCATCTGACACCCTACCATTCTGACCAACATCGACCATTAAAAACTGGAGATTAGCATTCACGACTGCCATTAGAACAATACTGAATGCCTTTTTATAATTAAAGTAAAAAGATCCCGAATGTGGTGGTTTTTTTATTTCTACATGCTTTCCATCGATAGCTCCGATGCAGTGTGGAAAATCAGAAACTTGTTGAAATAATTCTGCTTCTTTACGCCATTCATCAGGGGTTTTAGGTAGCTAAAATATCATTAAAACTTAGTATTCCTAACCTAAAACGTGACAAAGAACAATTTCAATACCTTAATGCAGTCTTTCAAAACGTGAATAATTGCGTCACATGTTTCAATTACAATTTTGCCTATGGCTTGTGGAGACACGGCATAGAAAAATTTTAAATCTTCAAAATCATTTCCCTTCGCTAGAAATCTGAGAGTAATATTTAACCTTGTTTCTGCAGTTATTGCATCTCTCATCAGAGAGTCATTTCGTCTTATGAAAGGTTTAACTTTGCGGAGGAGTTCGTCGAAAGTAGCAGAGGTCATTCGGAAATAATTTTTATAATCAATCGGCTCATTTTTTCTCAAATGTATCAAAAGTTTTTCATTTGAAAACTTTTTTTTCTCCAAAAGCCAATTTTTGACCCACTTTCTTTGTTTTCTAGGTTTTAAATCCTCTTCATCCTCACTACACAATTCAGATATAATCATTAAACACAACACCTTTTGTTTGCTACACATTTTTTTCGAAAATCTTCGTGATTAATAAATTTATCCGATATACGGCTACGACACGCTAAACATATGAAATAATGTTTTAAATTCTATTTGACTATTTGTTTGATAGTGTGTAGTCGAAACATTCAAACAATATTGCAAACAGGCTTGCAAACAAATTTGACTGTGTATGGGCTCGGTAACGCCGTCTTATGGGACCTGGATCCCAGTTGACGGCGTTGTAATGTCAAAATCGTAGCATACTTGTTGTATTCAGACTCAAATTCAAACAATGTTTACTGCGATTATTATAGCCGATTGTACGTCAAGGTCTACGGAGAGAAATACGTACGTGTATGTTCGTTAAAAACGTACGTCAAACTACGTCTATTATAGTTCAGGCTTAAGACCAGTTTTTATTTTTACTCGGGAAGCGAAAAATTCATCCTAATCGATAAAACTAAAGTGGGCAAACTTTTAAATCTCCGCAGGTGGAAGCTAAAAATAATAACAAGCCTACTGACGGGCCACTGTTCGCTTAACTACCATCTAAACAAAATAGTACTGGTAGCCGATTGTAGCTGTCGGTTCTGCGAGGCAGCTCCCGAAACTGCGGAGCACTTGCTGTGTGACTGTGAGGCTACAGCGAGGAAGAGATTGAGCCTCCTCCATCGCGACTTCCCTACTCCCAGGGAGATTGGGGACAGGAACCCTAAATCAGTTTTAGGCTATATAAAAAGCCTTAACCTAGATGGTTTTTAAAGACGTGGATGGCACAATAGACCAAATAAAACAGGTCGCAGTGCCTGCAAATAAAAATAGAAACTGCGTCAACTTCGAGCCGACTACAAAGCAATATACACTACCAACACTAAAAATTTGTACGAATAAATTTTTTTCTTTAATTTGAACAATTGTTAAGTTTTTAAGTGCTTTTATTTAATTTTGTTTTACTGTAACATAACTTTTCTTATGTGAATTGTTGCTGTTAATTTTCTTAGCTTTGTGAAATAAAAATAATTTTATTGTAAGGAAGTTTTTTGCTTTTTTCCTTTTCAAAATTTCCAAATTTCTTCTCCGTGGGAAAACCTAAGGGAATTTATATAAAAGCCTGTGGGAAAAACTGCTTGGAATTCCTATTTTCGTGGGAATTGTTGCCAAAAACACCTGGCAACACTAACAGAAGTCGGTTTTATTGGGGACGATAACAGAGTTCAACACCTTCGTGTGACTTCCCCTGATTCCGGTCCAAAATCCAGATTCTTTTATTCTAAGGGCTGCGATGGTTGCGCTTTCCCTTGCCACAAGATTCAAAGGAGGGAGGTATAACATAACATTTAGGGCATCTGTAGGTGTGGAGCGAAGTGCTTCTGTTATGCATAACTCGGCAGATCTTTGTACTTTCTGTAGCTTGTTTAGCACGGTGGACTTACTTAAGGTTGGCCTCATACTAAGACCCCGTATAGGAGTATTGGGCGGACGATCGCTGTGTAGATCCATCGTACTATGTTAGAGGAGAAGCCCCATTTCTTCCCAATGGATTTTTTGCAGGTGAAAAGCGCTATGTTCGCTTTCTTAATGCGCTCTTCTGTATTTTCATTCCAGAGGAGTTTCTTGTCTAGGACTACTCCCAGATATTTGGCACTATTGCTAAATTTGAGCCTAACATTGTTAAGCCGTGGGGGTGTTAAAGGTGGGGTTTTATACCTCTTTGTGAAGAGGACTAGTTCCGTTTTTACTGGGTTAACGCTGAGTCCGCGGGTGACAGTCCAGCTTGAAAGAGTTTGTAACGCCGTCTCCATGAGATCACAGAGGACTTGAGGAAATTTTCCTTTTGTGACGATGACAACGTCATCCGCATACGCCAGGACGTGATGCCCCTCGACCTCCATGCGTCGCAACAGCTGGTTTATAGTTACGACCCATAGGAGCGGGGAAAGTACTCCTCCTTGCGGGGTGCCTCTGTTCACGGCCTTTCGGACCAAGCTGTCGCCTAGGCTCGAGCTCACCATCCTGCCAGTAAGCATTCGGTGGATGAGAGACACCAGCGATGCCTCGATCCCCTGTTCTGTCAAGGCCATGGTGATGGCGTCCGGGAGTACGTTGTTAAATGCTCCCTCTATGTCAAGGAATGCCACTAATGCATACTCCTTGACCTCGAGTGATTTTTCAGTGGTTGAGACCAATGAGTGGAGAGAAGTATCAGTAGATTTACCCTTTGTATAGGCGTGTTGTGCGCCAGAGAGTTCCGAGGTTGGTATGGTCTGCCTCAGATATATTTCGATTAGCCTTTCTAGAGTATTTAAAAGAAAGGATGATAGGCTAATTGGCCTGAAGTCTTTGGGTGTTGCGTGGGAGGCTTTGCCTGCCTTGGGTATAAAAACTACTTTAACCTCTTTCCAACTAGAGGGAATGCAGTTATTTTGAAAGCACCCAGTAAACATGGCCTGCAACCAGGGCATGATGTAACTAAGGGTGCGCTGCAGTTGTGCCGACACTATGCCGTCCGGGCCTGGAGATTTAAGGAGTATCCACACACATCAGGGCCGTGCCCGGGACGTCACAGGGCCGTGTTCTGTCATGTGTGAAGGAGCCCCTGCCCGGACACGGACATGTGTGAACGAGTAAAGGAGTATCCACACATATTAGTGTTCCGTCAGGGGTTGAAAAAATATCGGCGCTTACATTTTATACGAACTCGTTCACACATGTCCGTGTCCGGGCCGGAGCAAAAATCGAACGTCCCGGGCACGCCCCTGATGTGTGTGGATACTCCTTCATAGGGCTGGAAGGTGTTTACAGCCCATTCAATTCTTGCTCTACTTATGATAGATTTGACCAGCTGTGGTGAGGCTGAAGGGTTTACCGGCAAGGCTGACTCAGCCGTAGTACTACTCGGAAAGTGGGTGTCCGTAAGTAGTGTCAGGGATTCCCTGCTTGGAGTCAGTCCAATCGCCGTTTTCTTTGTGTAAATAACTAAGCATTGTTGGTGCTTTAGTTAATATTTTACGTAGCCTTGAGGCTTCCGACGTGGACTCTATATTGCTGCAAAAGGTAGCCCAAGAGGTCCGTTTGGCCTACCTTATTGCCATTTTGTATCTATTCAGCTTCGACTTATAGCAGCCCCAGGAGGTTTCACTGTTGCTGCGTCTAGCTAAATTAAATTCCTTTCTACACTCTTTTCGGAGCGTTTCAAGTTCGCGAGACCACCATGGACGTTTGGAAGCCTCCTTATGCTGTCTGTTCGGACAGGCTTTATTAATGGCGTAAGTGCTTTGCTCTGTGAAAATGTCCACAATGCTGTCGAGTTGTTCCCGGTTTTTGGGAATACAGGGTGGCTTAGGGTCAAGGTTCTTTGCGATTAGCCTGATATAGTAACCCCAATTTGTCTTTTTGAGGTTTTTTATATTAGAAGGGGGGGGGGGGGGTTGAGCTAGAGTCTTGCAGTTGGAATTCTATAAACCTGTGGTCCGAGAAGGAGTGTTCCTTCAAGACCTTCCAGCCCAATATTCGATCGGAGTAGCAGTCTGAGACAAGGGTGATGTCCAGCACTTCTTCTCTGTTTTTGGTAACAAAGGTGGGTTCATTACCTTTGTTACAAATAGCAAGCTTGGTGTTTAGTAGGTAGTTAAAAATAACCTCACCTCGATCATTGGTGTTGTACTGGCCCATTGTGTGTTTTGTGTATTTGCATCACCTCCCATAACCAGGACCGTGGTAGCATCGGTGTATCTTACCAGGTCTTGAAGAGCCAAACGAGGTAGAGGGCCCTCATCATCGTGGGCTAGATAGAAAGAGGCCATCCTGAGTTTCTTCTGGTTTAACCGTAGGTCGAACACAGTGAGATCTCCGTCACTAAATTGAGGGAGGAGAAAAGTGCTTATGTTATTTTTGACCAGAATACCTGTTCTGGGTTTTCCCTTACCTTTGGCGTAAAAGAGATTAAATTTAGGCGTCCTTAAGCCGCAGATCCTGTCACCAGAGATCCATGGCTCTTGGACTAGGGCCCGATGCTAGGCGAAGCAAAAGCGCAGCGGACGCTGTTTTACAGTGATGCAGGTTTATCTGAATCACCTGCATCATTTTCCGGAAGGTTTATTTCGACGACAGTCACCTCCGCTTCTTCGTCGCTGGAGCTGTCTTCGTCGATGTCCGAACTGAGGAGTTGGTGCTCCGTGTACATGTTTCCGATGGCTCTGCCCAGCTCAGAGTCTGTCGACGCATCAACTTCGCTCTGAGCTGCGCTTTCGCCATCGGTTTCCATGTTTTCGGCTTCTTCGCCTGAGGCCTTGGTGCAGGCTACTTGGTTCACTAGGGCTTCCAAGTCTGTTTTATAGACCTTCAGTTCGATCCTTTGGAAGCCATAGTTCACGACGTATTTTTCTTTTGCCAGCTGGTCCAGGCATTCTTCATTTAGGAGCAGAACAACTTGCATTGTGGCCCTGTTGGTCTGCTCCGTTTTGATAACCTTCCAGTTATCGCTTTTGATGAGAGGGTTGAAGGCTTTGAGCATATCGAGGATTTCCTCAGGCTCCGATGGAGCCACTGGGAACCATGCTCTGGCCCTCGGACGTGAAGGTATATCACTGGCATTAACAGCTTTGAGCCGGGCGCCGGGGTAAACTTCTCCGACTCTAGCTATCGCAGCTTTGTACAGCTCTGCGGACCTTGTGCTGTCGCAGGCCGTTAGTTTTATGCTGCCTTGATACCATCCGGCATCAAGGCATGAAGGTGGAGGTCCCGGGTTATCCCTCAGGACCTCCATAGCCACTTTAGCGAGGGCGACCTGCACCCGCCGCCATTGGTGTTTGGTAATCTTCCCATTTTCGTCGTTCTCGTCCAAGACGCCGATTATTTTGCGATCCTTTGCTACTTCTGCGAAGGATATCGCCTTGGTTCCGTGCGTCTTGGACTTTTTAGGAACTGGACTGTGGATGCTTGGTTCCTCCACAAATCGTTGGCGTTTTGAGGCGCTAGCGCAAAATTTGGGATGACTTGCTTTGTCCAAGCAATGTCATCCTGGACTTTGGTGTAGTCTTCCCTTGACACTTGGTCTTCCCTGATTGGGTTGGTGGCCAAGCGGCGAAGGATTGTGCTGGCCAGGCGGACTTCTTGATGACCTGCCTTTGTCGGGTCAGGTCTTTTTAGGTTTTTGGCCCTTCCGCAGACCATTTGCTCCCCTGATCCCCCGCAGCGGCCGTGCCCGCAGGTGTGCGCTGGGCAGCGACGATGCCGTAAGGAGGAGCAGGTTTGCTGACGATGCCGCAAGGAGGAGCGGCCATGCCCACAGGTTTGCTAGTAGAGGCTTGGGGGCTTTAGGGGTGGAGGTTGTGGCTCCACTTGGTTTGGGTTGATCGGGGGTGCCGCAGCCCTGTTTTTAGCGGGATTTGTGGTCCTTCCGGTTTTCGTTTTTGTTTTTTTCCATTTAGTAGCGGAGTAGCGGAGAAACGAGGTACCCGTGCAGAGATCCGCAGTACCCGGGTAAGGCTACTTGGAACCGGAGATCGCCAGGTATCCGGAGCACGCCGTTCACGACTGAGCTATTTTTTAATCTGGGTCCCCAGCCAAGCTGATTATCGGCACGGTTCGCATAACACCTTGATCCGACCCAGAGGATTAGAGGTTGGGGATGGGCAACAGGGATTGAAAAAGGAAGAGGAAGACAAGGTTGGGAGGACGACTATCTGCTACGTTCGGTAGAGAACGCATTGCTCAGAGTGAACCAGCGTGATTGACTCGTCACGCATACGTGGAGGTCGTCGTCGTCTCACCCGGTCTGGGCTAGTACAATTCAATTATTATTCAGCAAAAGAATTAAAGATAAGTAGTATTAGCAGCCTAGAGGTAGGACGTCGTAACTAGCATCCCGGAGTCCCCGGGTTCGATTCTCACCCACAGTGTTCATGTTCACGAATATTACTCAAGCCTAACATCCTAGAGAAAGGCTCGTCATCAGATCATTTTTATATCCTTCCACCTTCGCTTTGAACTAAGTTCACTGCTACACATTTCATTACGACTCTACCTATCATATGACGGAGTGGTAGTAAAATGATGTTTTTTTATTATTCAACAAAAGAATTTAAGATAAGTACTATTGGTAGCCTGGTGGTAGGACGTCGTAAACACCATGCCAGAGGTTGAAGGCTCAATTCTAACACAGAGGTATGGTCTAAATCCTCTCCTCTATCCTGGAGAATAGCTTCTCTTGGTCGTGTTTATGACAGGGCCAACGATTTCAGTTATCCTGATGCTCCTATAGTGGAACTTTGAAGAAATAAAGCATTAAAACGATTATTCGAATCTGAAGATGATATTTACTAAATTTGAATCGATACAGATTCTTTTAAGAACGGCTTCATCAATATGCTACCGAATGTAAAAATTACTAAAAAGCATTCTGGAATTAATCGGAAGTGAAATGCATGGGGTTAAAATCGCACCGTCACCTCCACGTGGCGATCTCTGGATGACCAACTAACGACAGTAGTAGCGGATGTGAGACGCTATATTCTCGCTTACCAGGAAAGGGCTAGCAACTCTTCCTGGTATTAACTTCTTGTTATGGAACCAACGGCACAGCCCACGACCCGGCCAAAATACAAAGACCAACGATTTGAACTTATTTTCATGGAATATTAGAACACTATACCAACTCGGTAAGCTAAAGACCCTATTAAACGAATTGATGAAATACAGAGTTGACATAGGGGCCAACCAGGAGATGAGATGGACTGGACAGGGAATATTTGAAAAAAAACACATAACATCTTTTATAGCTTCAAAGAAAGAGACCACATATTAGGTATAGCATTCATTGTACGGAAGGAAGTAAAGCACCTCGTCGTAGGGTTCGACGTCATTGATGAAAGAATGTGCAAGATAGGTTTAAGGGGCAAATTCTTCAATTATTTAGGTATAAATGTACACGGTCCAACAGAAGAGAGACCGGAAGAAGAGAAGGAAATGTTTTATGACTCTTTGAAAGAGTATACAGAAATTGCCCTCTTCATGGCATAAAGATAGTCATTTGAGATGCCAGTGCGAAAAAAGGACAGGAAACAGCGTTTCAGCCTACAATAGGAAAGTTTAGTTTGCACCACAATGATAATGGATTAAGCCTGATAAACTTCGCCATGTCCCAAAATGTGGTCATATCCAGCACTAAATTCCAGCATAAGGATATTCAAAAAGCAACCTGGAAGTCGCCAAATGGAGTAACCAATAACGCAATTGATCATGGCCTTATGGGCGCACGCCACCAATCCAATGTGCTTGACGTGAGATCATACCGCGGCGCAAATATAGACTCTGAGCACTTCTTGATAGGAACGAAACTTAGGGCCAAGATACTGACTCCCAGAAATATTCGTACAAAATAATTTATCTAAACAAGTCAGCATTTTTTTGTCTCCACACTTTATTGCCGAAATCAGGTAAAAAATTTTAAATTTTGATTCGCCGTAAAGATAATCCGGGACCAAAACTCAATTTATGTGTTTTTTGCGAAATTTAAGTTTTGTTCAATTCTTCACCCTATAAATGACATCTCCTTTTCTTCGGCCTAATCACCACATTCCGTTAGGGGCATTATTAACAATTTATTTCCAGATTTTTCTAAAGAAAAAGGGAACCAGTGCGATCGGACCTAACTGAGGAAATATAAAGATGCCACGGACAACACTGCAGCCGCTTTCAAATGGATGAATACAACAGCAAAACAAAGTCATCATTAATGCAGATGGATGAAGACAACAACAAAACAAACTCAACATTAATATTGTCAACAACTAACCATAGAATTTAAGTAAAGTCAATTAGGTCATTTTCACTCAAAATTTCACAAGAAATTTCTCAAGAAAAATTACAAGCGATCTGGTAACCCATATCACGTAAATTTCTCCTGTTATACTTTGCTATCCCCACTTCAGTTGATATCAAGTGAACAAGTCACTTACCGTTGCACATTGCCATCCCCACTCTAGTTAACTTTAATTAACTTATAAAAGTCGTCGAACATTTGCTTCGCTCTCTCTTCTCTCTTGGCGTTGGAGCACGGACGTGGATTGCTGAATTATTACTCGAACCACATCACAGGTTAGTAGAACTCATTTCCTATACTTAGTAGTCTTGTAAGACTACTACTCCTTTGTAATTCCCTTGATCATACCCATTACTCTCCGATGTTGGCCGTGAGTAATAATTACTAATATTACTAAGTTTTACTATTCTCGGATGTTGGCCGTGAATAGTAAACTACAGTAACATATTAATAACCTTGATTTAGTACTATTCTCGGATGTTGGCCGTGAATAGTCTAATTCTAACAATTGTTAAGTTCTACTATTCTCGGATGTTGGCCGTGAATAGTAGTCCATAATACCAGACTACTAACCTTTAAACAGCTTCACTATTTTCGGATGTTGGCCGTGAATAGTGGACTACTAACCCTTAATCAGCCTCACTATTTTCGGATGTTGGTCGTGAATAGTGGACTACTAACCCTTCATTAATTACTATTCTCGGATGTTGGCCGTGAATAAGTATATTAATCATTATTAGCTGCGTTCCAAAATTCGAGCAAAGTTCTCGCAAGCAGTTGGCTTCTCTCTCTACTCATGCATTTGTTGAGAAGTAGGAACGAGTAGTATTACAATGTAATTTAGTATTATTATGTATGCGATACTTGAACATATGCTTTAATATAATTATACAAAGTTATTATGCATAACACTATTTATTTTTTCACATATCATGTGTTCTCGTTGACAAGTGTTTTTTTGTGGAAATAGACTCGGACAAGTGCTGTTTTTGTAATCATCAAAGTTTTTTTTTGGAATTTTGAATATACTTGACTTGTTTTTTTTAAAATCTGATTAATAGGAACGTGGAGGACTTTGCCAGCTATCGGTTGCCATCAAAATCTCATTTTCGTGAAAAACTGACAAGTGCGGTTTTTGGAATAATGTCTTCAATTGCTTGCGAGAGCTTTGTTCGAATTTTGGAACGCGGCTATTAACTACTATTCTCGGATGTTGGCCGTGAATAGCAGACTACAATAATAACATACTAACTTTCATAAACTCTATTATTCTCTCCCAACCTTATGTTTCATTATCCCTGGAGTTCTATTATACTTACAGGCACAGGTGAGTACCCAAATTAATTCTTGAAAATATATTGAATTATTCCCTAATGAGATAATGTGGTGATAGTAGCTTTCAACGTGGATGAGGTATCTCTTGAATTCTTATACAATTTATGTGATATGCGGAATAAAGTTGAATTATAAAAATTTAGTGAACATCGTAGTTGAGGTGATATGTGATTAAGTGAAATTTTGAGTAAAAATTATGGTTCATAATAACAATTAAATTATCGTTAACTATTGAATAAATTAAAAACACTTTGGTGAAACGTTATTAACCTTTGATTAATTATAAATATCTCTCTTTTTTCTTTACCTATAATGAATTACTTGTGAATTAATTAATTAATACAACTGTGAATTTAAGCCTAATGAATTATATTTTTTATTGAATTATCTTTACATATTACAACCAACAAGGAAGTTTTTCTTGTATTTTCTGCTTTTATTGAATTGGTTCTTCCTTTTTGTGCAATAAATTTGTGACCAAATGAATTGTGTTTTTTACTTCAGTTGATCCTGTGTAATGTGATTGGGAGCCGTACTCCGACAATTGTTGATATTATATTAAAAAACATATGGTCCTTCGAGCCGGATACGCTCCGAATTCCAGTGCATAGTGTTCAGGTGCAAGTGATACACTCGTGATACATTAATTCATAGTGGTTACAAGGTTGTGATTAATCAGTTCAACATGGCAACAAATACTCTGTTTTATGACGCCTTAAATTTACAAAGGATATATATTGATCTTTTGAACAAATCCATGTCCAGCTACAATAGGATGGCTCTTGTTAAAAGAACCAAAGAATACATTTCCGAACGTATTACTCAATGTCGGGAACAATGGTCTCGCATAGAACAGAACCATATCCAGATTGAACTACAGTATGCAAAGTTAGTTGAGAAACCCAGTTGTGATTATTTTGTGAATGAGACTTATTTAAAGACTGAGGATAAGTATTTTGGGTTTATGGGAGTAATAAGAACTGCCCTAAGCAAATTTGAGGAACAAGCCCCTCCCCTAAGTCCCTCCGTGCATGAGTCGACGCGCTTGAACTCCTCGATGTCAACCCAGTTATTGCGACTTCCAAAAATCTCACTTCCAACCTTTTCCGGATCGTATGAATCATGGCGCTCCTTTCATGATTTATTCAACTCGTTGGTCCATCAAAATTCTTCACTCTCCGGTGCACAAAAATTGCATTACCTTAAATCGGTACTAACTGGAGAAACTGAGCGTTTACTCCGCCAATATCAAATAACGGATGCTAATTACGACAAGGCTTGGGCAGTTTTGCTCAAAAGATACAATAATAACAGAGTTCTAGTCAATTCACAACTCAAAATCCTTTTCAATCTTAAACAAGTGTCGAGTGAGTCGGTTAATTCGATTAAATCCCTTATGGATAAATCTAATGAGTGTTTGTGCGAATTAGAAGCCTTAGGCGTTAACACCTCGAATTGGGATCCTCTGCTTGTTCATATGATTGTGCAAAACCTGCCTTCTGAAACTCATCGGATGTGGGAAGTAGAACTCGATGGTGCCTCAACGTTACCAACCTTTGAAAGACTCAAACAATTTCTTGAGAAGCGTTTTCGGATGCTTGAAGCCATTGGAGAATACAGAACCAACACCCAACAACGCCCTTCTGGTGGTTCAAATTCCAAATATCTGACTCACTTTGCTTCCTCAGCAACGACTTCTTGCCCATGCTGTAAAAAATCTCATGTAATATCAACATGTTTTAAATTTGCGAATCTGCCTCATCAGCAAAAATATGATATTGTAAAGTCAAACAAATTGTGTTTTAACTGTCTTTCAAACTCTCACCCCACTTTAAACTGCTCTAGTAAGTTCACATGCAGGAAATGCGGCAAATCTCATCATACTTTATTACACAAAACACATTCACCAATTTCAAGTTCTTATGAATCTTCTCAATCCAACCCTGAAAGCTCGTCATCCGGGACAACAGATACCAACTTGACCAGTTCACACAGTTCACCTAATAATACCGAATCTACGGTCTTTCTCAATACTCAATCGTTCTGCTGTACTAATCAGAAAAAACCCTTTTCTAAAACCCTTCTTCCCACTGCCTTGGTAAATGTTCCAACCAGAGCAGGTGTTGTGACTCTTCGAGCTCTCATTGACCCGGGATCACAAGATTCTTTTGTTACTAAAAAAGCAGCGAGGCAACTTAACATAAAAGGTTACCCGGCTTCAGTAACAGTTTATGGATTAGATCGAACGCCAACTACCCAAGCTCACAAACAAATAGAATTTTCTTTACAGCCCAGAGACCTTTCAGCTCACGAGCAAGTCTCTGTGACGGCCCTAGTTGTTCCTTCAATCACAAATATCTTACCACCGTCACCACTTCCGAGAGATGGTTGGATCCATTTAACTAATCTAAATTTTGCTGCCCCCCACTACTATCTGCCTGGAAAAATTGACTTACTACTTGGAGTTGATGTGTATTCAAACTTGATCTTAGATGGGCTAAGTAAAGGCCCTAGTGGCACACCTACTTGGTTGGCTTGTGTTCGGATCAATAAACTCAAGATGTGAGAAATCGCCTGTACAATCACCAATCACTAACTCTACATCACAACTACCAAAACCAGAAGGATCTTCATGTTTATCTGCTCTTAACACAGTCACTGCAAATTGCCTTTCAAATTTTGTTTCAACATCCACTAAAGAAAATCGAAAACAACCTAATAACCTTATTCGAAATTCTTCCACTAATTCCGTTACTAATAAGTTCCAAAAACATCAACCATACTTAAATGAATCGCAATTATCACGATCAACAACTCCTATGTGCACAACTTGTCCATCGGAATATATTCCAAAACCGCTACGGGCTGTTACTGATTCTGAAAGTCTATCAAACATTGGGCTTAACAAGGCCTTATCTATACCTTTAACAGGTGATAAGAAGACCATGAAGTCCTCAAAAAATGTTACAAAAACAAAATTCAGCAATAGAATTAACGGCAATACTAACTTAATAACCAAGCCCAATGCAAATTCGAAAATAGATCCCTTGCCACTTACCCCTTTCACTACCTCTCCAGCAACCCTACATAAATTTAATAAAATGTCATCTCCTAATAATTGTAACGTTTTTATTAGTTCGTCTAAACCAATTTGCTACACAAGTAGTCCGTTAACCAATGTCAACTCATTTAATTTTAAAAATAATATTTTACCTACAAGAAGACAAAAGCATTTTGTCAAGCACTCAACTGCTGCGCACAAACAGTTAGCCGTTAACACATCGCAATCATCTCAAAGCAAGGAACGATTTCCAACGCCCACCACAACATCAGCAACAAATAAATCTAGCATAGGAAAACCAAAATATAGTGTTCCTTCGTATTTTATTTATTCTTCAACAAAATCCTCATGTTCTAATTTTTCTAACAATCTTCTACCCCAGTTAATAATTGCAATTGACTCAACCAATTCAACTTTAGCTACCTCATCAAATTACTATTATCCCTTTCAAAATCAATAGTCCTCGAATTGCAGGTTAAATATTAATACAACCACCTGCACGACTGCGCAATCTCAGGCGATGATTTCATATCCTCCTTTAAAACTAGAACAACACTATGTATAACTTAAATAACAACTGGCTACAAATTTTCGTTTACATTTAGCTTAATACCTTCAATATGACCTATCCAAAGAATGAAAATCATGCCTCGAAGATGTAATGCCGACATATAAGATTTCAAGTACCCTTTGGACCTTTCTTGCCGCTGTTAACTTATATGAAACAACACACAACGCAATCATATAAATCCCACACATATAAAATTTATAAAAACAAAATTATCATCCTTTTTTTTAACACCAGTCTACACAGATGAAATCTAATCAATCTGATAATTTCAACAAGTATCAGATTAATTACACGCCCTGTACATAAAGATTGCACATTCCCAATCTGAAAATTAAAGCTGAATCTACTTCCTCATACATACTCTAATGTCAGTTAAACAAATCGCTTCACTCTGCTTTATTTTAAAATTTAGTTCTACAAATCTCCTCCTTAACAACTTCAATAGTCACTTAACCTTGAACTTGAAATCAATTCCTCGTAACATTATAGTAATATTTTTGCTAACATTTGAATAGTAACAATAGTTAGTCGGGACCTCTCAAATCCCTTTGTTATCACTTAATTATTCGTTACCGCTATCTTTGAACAACTCATACCGATCATTGCATATACTATGTCCGAAAATGCAAACAAACATTTACATTTTACTTTATTTTAAAAATAGTACATCAAGATTATTATTATCTTATAACGCTAAAAGCGTATGTACTTAAAATTAACAATATGGCTATTAAAAGGAGAGTGAAATGTATATTTAAAAGAATGTATATAAATATAAAAAACAAAATAAAGTTTAAATAGTTGGGGAATTGTAAACTAGAAACTAAAACAAAACAAATAAAAAGAAAAGAATACTAACAAGAAGTGAGATTGAAGGAATATTATTGACTAGTTAAGTAACTAAGGAGACGTTTCCTGAACACACTCAAAGACCCCGAACTCTGTATTTCAGCAGGTAGACTGTTCCATAATTGAATAGAATGAACAAAAAAAGATCTCTGCGCAACTAAATGGGAGAATCTAGGTAGAATTAGGAGTGCTCTTCTAGTCGTACGACCGAGTCGAAGATACTCATGGAGATATGATGGGCGGTCAGAGTGTAGAAGTTTGTAAACAAACGACATTGCTTTGAGGGATAAATATACACCAAGTGTGCAACCCAGAACGGAAGAACGATATCGGCTGATATGGTCAAATCGACGAAGATTATAAACAAACCTTGTACAATCATTAAATGCTACATTCAGTTTATCTCGACATGAGGCATCAAGAGAAGGAAAAACCAGGCTGGCGTAAGTGATATATGGTAAAATTAATGTTTTGATTAGCTTTGATCGAGTTTCTATGGGCAGAATAGAGGCGTATAGCCACAGACGGCGCAAATTGCCATATGTTTTAGATAGGGTATGAGAAACTTGATCACAGCAGGTTAATTGCGAGTTCAGATAGACACCTAGATTTTTGACTCGTAATTGGTAAGGTAAGTACGTGTTCATGAGGATGATGGGTGGAAGGAATGAAAAGTCTAATGGACTCCTGTACATTGGAATACAATAGGATTTAGATGCATTTAGTAGTAAGTGGTTGGATAGAGACCACTGATAAATACGCTCAAGATCGGCATTGATGTTGTGTACACAGTTCTCTACCAATCCAATGGGACTATTTAAATAAATTTGGACATCATCAGCATACATGTGCAGCTTACAATTTGTTACAGCACTGCTGAGATCATTTATATACATAGTGAAAAGTAACGGTCCTAGTATGGAACCCTGGGGAACACCGCGCGAGAAATATAATTACTTTTAATTCGGGAGAAAAAATGAAATCAATATGTTAAATAAAAAAACACTGAAATTCCTTTTTTGAAATTCATATAAACTATTTATTATTAATAGAAACAGGTATTAAGAGGCAAAAATAAGGACGATAACAACTGTTAATTTCGACGGTAGTTCCGAAACTGATTTTAAAAATGTTTTAATGCTGCATTTCGTTGGTGCATTTGTTGCACTTAAATTTGCTGAGTTTGGTTTTATTTACGAATCCAATCTGGAGTTGGCTGTTATGTCTACGTCGATGTCGCTCCGTACAAATTTCCTGGAACGTCGCCGGGTATTTTTACTGATGCCAGTTGATGGGAAAATCATTGTTCCCATGTAATGAGACACCTTCCGGTGGCCTGGACGTAACTTCTCCCTCCTTTAGAGGAAAATTCCCCTGAATTGTATATGTCCTTTTTATCTTCATAATCTTCATATATAAAAAAATAGTTAGTGCTATAAAAATGATTAATATTACAAGTCCTATCCCTAGATTAAAATACAGGTGGCTTTTCCTTTGAAATTTTAATTCCTTTATGTGCTCAATGTTTTCAACCTGTCTTATCACTAAATCGTCAAATGAGAGTTTACTGTTATTCATTGATAATTTAACATCGCTTGGCATTACAAATCTTTGTTCAAATTTTTCTTTTCTATTTTTAAATGTTTTGTTATTAAGGTAAATTTCGCAATCGTTAAATGTTATTAAATAATTTCCATCTAATATTAAATTTCTCTCATCGCAACTACTATTAAACTTAAAATTTACAAAATTTTTTAATAATAACAAGCCCATTTCTATTTCATTTAATTGAGCTTTCATACTTTTGGTTTTTATACATTTATTTGTTTGGATACATGGGCTGAATTCTTTTAGATTTTTATAATCTGAATCTTGGTTGTATTTATACGAAGTATCATTTATTTTTATTATTTTTTGATCTTCTATCAATAGTTCCTCTAAGTCTTGATTTGGAACAGGGGTAATTAAATATAGTCTGGTTTTAAATGTTTCTCTCGGTATCTTAATAGCAAAAATAATTTTGTTTTTCTCATACATAAAGGTTCCTAATTTGATATTTTGAAGTTTTAATAGATCTATATCATATTTGCTTATCTCGTCGCTAGTTAACACATTGTTTCCCATTATCCCTAACCTACTTGAAGCTATATTGTTTTGGATATGCTCTAAGTTATCTTTTACTATTTTTATTTTAAAAAGTCCTTCTAAGTACATTATTTTGGATATAAGTTTTTCGTTACCTTGGTTTATTTCGTTAAGTTGATTTGCTATCTTTGCCCTATCGTTCTCTATTGTGTTTTTTATTGTTAGAAATGTTTTGTTGAAGTGGTCGTTGATGTATATCTGCCTGTTGTTTTGTTCTATAATATTATGGCTGTTTCCGTCAATTACCTTCAAATGTTCTTCAATGTTTTGCCGATCGTCGTCATCCATTGTGCCATATAGCCATTTACTTGCTGTACCAATGATATTAATAAGTCCTCTTTTGCTTTTGTGTGGAATTAATGTCCGTAGCATATGTTTCATAGATTCCAGTTCTGCTATCAATATTTCTTTATTTTCCTCTATTACGAGCCCTGATATGTTGTCTTCTAAAGTTGAGATGATGTTTTTAATTTCTTCGAGGTCTATTATATGCAGAATTATGTCATAATTTTTTACGATCTGCACTTCTCCTAATTTAATTTCAGCAAATCCGTTGTTAGTTATGATTTTCTCGATCGTCAAAGTTGCTTCCGTCATCTTTATTAGCATCAATATCAAAATGATCAATATTGACTTGACCTGAAAATTTATTTGGTCGTTTAATATTTATTGGGTGAATGTTATCGTATTTAAGTTTTCTATATCTAGGTTCATTCTTATGTCTAAGACACTTGTAATTTTTTTACGTAACCCTCATTACCTACTGGTGTAAAGTTTTCTCTCTTGATATTCGCTTTATTTATCTTGTATAACTTAGTTTTGTTTATTAGCTCTGTTATCTTTGTTTTATCGGCCTTACCCTCAATGACATCAATTGGCCTTGCTCTAATTGTGGAATGTATTGATTTGTTGTACCATTCTGTACATTTAAATACTCTCTCCTGAATTGAAAGATTTGAATTTTCAGCTTCCAATGTTCTTAGTCTTTCACTAAGTGTATTATGAAACCTTTCGATGTCCGAGTTTCCGGTGTGGCTGTTCGGTTTCGTAAAATGAATTTCTATATTTTCTGTTCTGAAAAAGTCCTTTACATTTACAGAGCTAAATTCATTATCCATTGTTATGTGTTTGGGTCTCCCTTTTATTGAAAAGTATAATCTTATTTTTTCTATAATAGTTAAACTGTGTCTATTCTCTAGAAACAATACCACGGCGTGTTTTGAAAATTTATCAATAAATGTAATAAAACTATGTTTTTTGTTTACGTATGTGTCTATATGTATCCTTTCATTTATATCGGAGGGTGTTATAGTTAAATTAAATTTTGGCTTTATTGGGTTCCTATCATATTTTGCTCTATTACAAGTATCGCAATTGTTTATATATTTTTGTATTAATTCTTTCAAGTTTTTGAAGTATATCACTCGTTTCAGTCCTGCGTAATTTTCATTAATGCCGGCATGTCCTGTCTCGTACTTATGATATTTCGCTATTTGCTTAAAGGTCTCTTCCTCATTTTTCATTTCCTTTGCATTATATTGGCATTTGTAAAACTTTAAGGTTGTGTCGAATAGCTCTATTAATTTTAATTGCACCAAATTATATTTGTGTTCACTTAGTTCTGAAAAGATACCTATCCTTCCTTTTTGTAGAAATCTACGAAAAATATTTGTCATATTGCCATTTTCTATGTCTTGTGAATTTACGTAAATTTTTCTTCTGTTGTTAGCCGTTTCTATGTCTTGGGTTTTGCTGTCTGTTAAGATAATTTGTGTTCGAAACCTGTTAACTATTGTGTCTGAAAGTATAGGGATGTGATTATTTTGTTCTTCCTGTTGCGAGTGGACTGTATTGATCATACTTATATTATCCGGCAGTTCACCTTCTTCATTTTGCGGATGAATTTCTTGGGGTTCCGTATGGAGATGAATACTTTCTCCTTCCTTTGGTGTAAACGTTTCGGTGTGATAAATTTCGCCGTTCTCTATATTTAGTCTACTCATGAAATCTGCGGCTTTGTTGTCCTTCCCTTTGATATAGTCAAGGTCGAAGTTGTACTCTCCCAGCTTTAGTAACCATCTTTGCAGTCTCGGATTGATATCTTTTCCATTGTGTTTGGCTTGCAGCCATTTAAGAGGTTGGTGGTCAGTCATCAGGTCAAACCGTCTGCCATAAACATAGGGTCGAAAGTAGTTCACTGCCCAGACGATTGCAAGCAGCTCCTTTTCAGTTGTTGAGTAATTACGTTCGTGGTCGTTCAATGTTCTGCTTGCAAAACAAATAGGGTGTCCTTCCTGACTTAAAATTGCTCCTAAAGCGAAGTCACTGGCATCTGTAATCAATTTAAATTTCTTTCCAAAATCGGGATATTTTAAGACTGGTGGATTTGTAAGGATTCTTTTAAGTTTTTCAAAGGTGTCTATATAATTTGGGTCATTAGTGTTGATTTTAACATTCTTTTTCAGATATTTTGTCATACCGTAAGCTATTTTAGCATAGTCCTTAACGAATTTTCGGTAATATCCGGTGATGCCCAAAAACGATTTAATCTGTTTCGTGGTTTGGGGTAACTTAATTTTTTGTATGCTTTCAATTTTGTTAGGGTTTGGCTTAATCCCATTTGTTGTAAGTATGTGCCCTAAGTACTCCGTTTCTTTTGCAAGGAATTTACACTTGTCGACCTGAATTTTCAAATTGTGTTCTCTAAGTTTATTGAATACTTTTTGAATATTTTCTGTATGTTCCTGAATTGTTGTGCTAAAGATGAGTATATCATCGAGATATACAACGCATATTTGGTTAATATATTCTCTTAAAACTGAATTGATGAGTCTTTGAAATGTTGCGGGGGCATTTTTCAGCCCGAAAGGCATCCTCACGAATTCGTAGTGCCCCAAGGGTGTCGAGAATGCAGTCTTCTTTCTATCTTCCTCCTTGATTAGCACCTGATGGAATCCTTTTGCGAGATCCAGCGTCGTGAAGTACTGTGCTCTTCCTAGCTTTTCTAGAATGCTTTCTATGTTTGGTATAGGAAATTTATCATCTTCTGTAATTTCATTTAACTTCCTATAATCTATTACAATTCTCCATTTTTTTTCTCCTGAGTTATCTGACTTTTTAGGTACTATCCACAGCGGAGAATTGTAGGGGGAATTGCTTTCTTTGATTATACCCTGTTCAAGCATATCGTTCATTTGTTTGGTTATTTCCTCTTCGTGTATTTTGGGGTATCTATATATTTTTGAGTAAACAGGCCTATTAGTTTTAGTAATAATTTCGTGTTGGATCTCATGTGTATGAGTTAAATGTTGCCCTTCTTTGTAAAATAAATCCGCATTTCTCCTGATTAGTGCTTTAAGCTTCTCTTTTTCATCGCTATTCATATCTTCTCTTTGAAGTATACCGAAGACACTTTGATCTATAGGCTGTGCTTCCAAAGTAAATATATCGCGACTTTGGTAAGGGCATGAGTTAAGAAACCTTGTTCTTTTTCCATTAACTTCCAAACAATCTTCTTTTAAATCTATAATAGCTTGCAGGGGTTTCAGTACATTTAGACCAATCAATCCATCGAAATCTTTATCTTTAAAAGTAGTTAATTTCCAACTCATCCATTTCTTTTCATTGAACTCTGCAGGTAATTCTGTAATAATGTGCTGGTTCACGATAGTATTTCCATCTAATGTTTTAAGTAGTATTTTCTGATCTAGTGTAAGTCTTTTATATTGTTTTAATTTTGTTTCATTTAATACCGTCGTAGTTGAGCCTGAATCGACTAAACATCTTAATTTATTTGTACCAATAGTTAATTCTACTATCGGTAAATCTGTCCTGTCGGAGGTAAGTGAAAATTTACTTCTTCGCAGTTATAATTGGCGTCCTGAATATGGTCAACGATCATTGCTTCCGGTTCGTTTTGTTGCCTAAATTGATTTGAATTCCTAAATTGACCCGAGTTTCTAAAATTGCCTGAATTTCTAAATTGTGGAATAAAATTTTGTTTTTGTTTTGCAAAGTATTCATTCTGTCTTGTTTGCCCAAAGTTATTTGAATTAGAGTTTTGATAATACTGGTTGTACCTACCTAGATTTTTTTCACTATTTCGATTAAAATTTCTGTGATCCCTATCTTTAGGATATACTCTTTGTGTATGAGAATTTTGCCTGCTTTTGAAAGTTTTATCATTTTTGAAAGTACCACTTCTATATCTAATCAACCCTGTTTCTTCTAAAGTATAATAAGCATCTCTTAAATTTGTTATATTTCTACTAATTATAACACTAGCACAATTAGTATCTAAACCATTAGTAAAAGTTCTTAAAATTAATCCTTCGTTTACGTTAGGTGAGAATTCTACCGGTTTATTTTCATCGAATTCATATTTCGCATTTAGCTTATCAAGTATAAATTTTAAATTATGAAAATATTCACTTACATTATTATTATTTCTCAATGTTGTTGCTTGATGGTACAAATGGAGGTAGCTTTCTCTCACTCCAAAAGTCCTAATTAACTCCTGTTTCACTTCCTTCCAAGATGGGTTTCTACCTAAACTTCTTATTGCTTGAAGGGCTGGACCTTGAATCTTGTTGATCACATTACGTTGAAAAATGTAGTTTTGAATTTGAGGACTTCCATTGAAAAGAGGTAGGAATATTTCCACTTCCCTAATAAATGAAGATAAATCATAATCGTTGTTGCCAGTGTATTCTCGAATCCTGGAGGCTTCCTTCAACAGTTCCGAGATTGGAATTGTATATGGATCTGCTGTTGCGGCGGGGGTTGATGCCGCGGTGGCTGCTGCTCCTGGTTCTGCCATTTCGTCCGTTTCTAAATTTGAATAGGGTCTGAAAGTTGAACTCCGTTCTTACACTTTGTATCCTTTGGCATTAGAGAAAATTCGAATGTAGCACAAAGTCACTGATCGATGAATGCAGCACAATGTCACTGTTCACCTCGTTTTCTATTATATTTTTTTTTTCCAATTCTATTTATAAAGAACAATAAAAACACAAATATTTATCTTCGTTACTTTAGCAAAAACTTCTTTTTCTTTATTTTATATTACTTTTACACAATATTCACTCGCTCCCCCTTTATAGATAAAAACGGCCGCGTTTTTTTTTTCAAATTTGTTCCACAGTTTGGTACTTTCACTCACTTCATTGGGTGGAGGTTGGGGTTAAGCGGATGGTAAAAAAAATTATTGGTTTTCTTTTTCTTCGCCCGATCTCAAATCTTCGGATTGAGATTCCACCGACTGCGCCAGAAATATAATTACTTTTAATTCGGGAGAAAAAATGAAATCAATATGTTAAATAAAAAAACACTGAAATTCCTTTTTTGAAATTCATATAAACTATTTATTATTAATAGAAACAGGTATTAAGAGGCAAAAATAAGGACGATAACAACTGTTAATTTCGACGGTAGTTCCGAAACTGATTTTAAAAATGTTTTAATGCTGCATTTCGTTGGTGCATTTGTTGCACTTAAATTTGCTGAGTTTGGTTTTATTTACGAATCCAATCTGGAGTTGGCTGTTATGTCTACGTCGATGTCGCTCCGTACAAATTTCCTGGAACGTCGCCGGGTATTTTTACTGATGCCAGTTGATGGGAAAATCATTGTTCCCATGTAATGAGACACCTTCCGGTGGCCTGGACGTAACTCGCGTGATTGGTAGAGGATCCGAAATTGAGTTTTGTAGCCACACTTTTTGACATCGATTATGTAAGTAATCTCGAATTAAGGAAGCAGCTGATGTTGAAAAACGCATGTGGTCTATTAGCTTAGTGTCTAGAAGCTGATGGCTGACACTGTCAAATGCTTTACTGAAGTCAAGAAGTACAAGAAAAGCAATGTCATCAGAATCAAGAGCCATCCGCAGGTCGGTGGTCACTTTCAGTAGTGCGGTTTCACAACTACACCTTTTGCGGAAACCAGATTGAGCATTCGACAACAGGGACCAGGTTTCGCAGTGATCTTCGATTTGCCATGACATTAGTTATTCCAGTACTTTGCCTAAGAAGCATAATATGCTTATTGGACGATAATCAGCGGGGCCTTTCGGGGATTTGCATTTAGGTAGTGCGATCACTTTTGCTTTTTTCCACTGAACCGGAAAGCAAGATTTTGCAGCTATTGAAAATGTGAGTGATATAGGGGAGGATCACAGGAAAAATTAACTTCAGGAAGATGGGTGGGAGATTGTCTGGACCGACTGAATCAGATTTAATCGAGTAAAAAGCTTTATGGACTTCCGTGTGATTCACATTACGAAAACTGAAAAGGTCAGTGTTACTATCAGTTGTCCTTGAGCAACGAGGCACCTCGCGTATATTCGTTGTGGCGATAAAATAATTATTTAGTTCATCAGCGCTAAGGCTGATCTGGGCTTCACCTTCATCACCGTGAATGCCAAGTTGTTTAATGTTTTTCCAAAGTTTCTTAGCAGGTAAATTAGGGCTAAGCTTAGATGAGTAGAACTGCGCTTTTGCTTTGCGGATGGTGAAAGTTACTAAGTTCCTGACATTTTTGTAGGCATTTAAATTCACAACAGTTTTGTTTTTCTTATATTTTCTAAACAAAAATTCTCTCTCAGAGATAAGTCGACTTATTTGAGGGGAGAACCAAGGAGAGGTAGAAGGAAATACGCGTTTTGTTTTCACGGGTGCAAAAGATTCGTGTAGATAATAACACAGCGAATGGAAATGTTCTACTTGGTTGTCTATGTCAGGAAGGCGATAAATTCGATCCCAAGGTAGTAAGGAACATTCATGCAGTAGTGCTGGGATATTGATAGACTTATAATCGCGATAGGAAAACAATTTCTGCTGAGTGCTTCTGACTGTGAATTTTAGGGATAGATACAGAATGTCATGATCGAGGTAACTAGGTGGGCTAATCTGATTATGAAATAAAACATTTTCAACGTTCGACACAAAAAAGAGATCCAACAACGATGGATTACTACTGTTTAGATACGTCGGAAGTTGGTTAACGGGCTTCAGATCAAACGTGTTGAAAAAATTGAGAAATTTTTTGGAAAGTGCATTATTGGATAATATGTTTACATTAAAATCTCCCCCAATTACGATATTTTCATACTTATGGGTAGCGTCGGAGAGCCATAATTCCAGCTCGTTTGCTTCAGTTAACGAGAAAATTCGAGGAGGACAGTAAACCACAGTGGCGAGACATTTGCTATATCCGCAGCTAACTTCAATGCTAAGGAACTCCAAAGCATTAGAAACAGACTCCTTAACTTTAGAAGGCCTGAGGTTTTCCTTAACATAAACAGCTACTCCACCACCAGAACGATTTTTTCGATCATTTCGAAACAGATTGTAGCCATCTAATGAAACAAGTTTCGAGGGGACATGATCGCGTAATGAGGCTTCAGACACCAGTATGACATGTATATTCGATCCACGAAAAATTTCCTGGAATTCATCGATTTTATTACGTAGACCTCGCGCGTTAATGTGGCAAAAATTTAAGCCCTGGGCTCTGCTTTGGAAAACGTTGAGCAGTGTTCTAATTTTGTTCATATATATGTAATTTCTTAACCGAAGTCACAGAAATGGGGTAAAAAAGTGGGTTCAGGATGCGGCGCGGTTAAAATCTCAAAATCTAAAAACATGCAATAATATTCTAACATTACAACACCAAGAAGAGAAAATATAAAAATTGAAAATAAACTTAAGAGAAATTAAAAATAAGTCTAAGAGAACTAAAAGAGAAATAATAAAAATATGTACAATGAAAAAAAAAATATAAAAGTATAAGCATGCGTATACGAAACTCCACAAAGAAAGCGGGTTGCTCCAAATTCACTAGGGACATCCTGGAGTTGAAGAAGAGTTGATGGCTTCATTCAAATCAAGAGCTGATTTAAATATACGTGGCTGTTTGTTTCTCTCCAGCTGAACATAGACATAACCCCGACGAGTGAAGACCGAAGCGACGCGATTCTTTTTTTGAAGATTCCGAGCCGTGAGGAATATGTCATTGTTCTTTGTTGTCAGGCTTTCGTTGACGTGAACAAGACTGTCGGAAGCAAAGCCCAGATTTAGTTGCTTTAGGGCAAGAGAGCCGTGCTGGCGGGTTTTCCTCAGGAACTCTTGCTGTTCGTTTGCTGATGGAAACTTGACAATTAATATCGGACTCGCCTTTTTGATGCTGCCAGTTTCGGACTCTGACCGTTGTCGCTGCTGTGGCCGGAACACATTGACATAGGGCGATAGTTCATGCCCAATGGCGGCAGCAAGAGATTTCAAAATCTGCTTCGGGTTGACGCTCTCATTTGTTGGAATACCACGAACAACTACGTCATTGAGTCTGGATTGGCGTCGTAAATCCTCCAATTCGTTAGATACCACCGCAAGGTCGTGCTGGACAGTTTCTACATCGTCTTTTAATTTAGTCATTTGGCTGCTCAAGGTGGTAAAAATTGCGTCAATTCGCGCTGATAAGCGGGACTCTAATTGACTAAGACGATCCTCGAAAATGGCACACTGCTCATTCAGCATTCTATTGAAGCTTAGTAGAAGTCGTTTCTCCAAGACTTCAAGGTTGTTATCCGGAGCAGCTATTGACGTGGATCTTGGTGTCCTGCTGATGCTATCATCGCTGCGCTTGTTGGCCGAAGGAGTACTGTTCTTAACGGGATTTGGGACGTTTACTGTGTCAGTAACTTTCCTAGTATTTGACCTTGTTTGCTGCGATTTTGACATTTTTATTTTGTAAGAACCACTGCTAAATTAACAAAAACTGTGCGCACGGAAAGAAAAATAAGAGCGGTGTCGAAGTTTATAAAAATTTTGTTTATGAAAATTGGAAAACAAATTTGGATAATTTTGAAATATGCGGGAGCTTCGAAAAACACGTCTACTCACTAAACATTTCACACTTTCACAGTGTGGTACAAGGTTCAGAACAGTCGTAACCGACGTAACCAATATCGATAATGAAGACGAAGAAATTAAGGAATTACGTCATCATTGAGGGAATTAAAATTCATATTTGGACCATTCAGTTGGATTCTCAAGATACGAGTGAAAATTATATGTTCTGCACATTAAATCAAAACCAATTAGTTGGAGATGATAGAACTTTATTTTCATGCGCTTATGAAAAGAAAATCCTAGTGGGATGGATTTACAAAATTATTCATAATTAACGTTTTATTATTTTAGCTTCCCTTTAGTCAATCCCTGTGATGGCTTACCAATTCATTTCTAGAATCATGGTTATTTTTTATATGTTATTTTATTTCGAAACACACCAAAGTGTTTCAACGGGGGGGAGTATGTTCAATTCTTCACCATATAAACGACATCTCCTTTTCTTCGGCCTAATCACCACATTCCGTTAGGGGCATTATTAACAATTTATTTCCAGATTTTTCTAAAGAAAAAGGGAACCAGTGCGATCGGACCTAACTGAGGAAATATAAAGATGCCACGGACAACACTGCAGCCGCTTTCAAATGGATGAATACAACAGCAAAACAAAGTCATCATTAATGCAGATGGATGAAGACAACAACAAAACAAACTCAACATTAATATTGTCAACAACTAACCATAGAATTTAAGTAAAGTCAATTAGGTCATTTTCACTCAAAATTTCACAAGAAATTTCTCAAGAAAAATTACAAGCGATCTGGTAACCCATATCACGTAAATTTCTCCTGTTATACTTTGCTATCCCCACTTCAGTTGATATCAAGTGAACAAGTCACTTACCGTTGCACATTGCCATCCCCACTCTAGTTAACTTTAATTAACTTATAAAAGTCGTCGAACATTTGCTTCGCTCTCTCTTCTCTCTTGGCGTTGGAGCACGGACGTGGATTGCTGAATTATTACTCGAACCACATCACAGGTTAGTAGAACTCATTTCCTATACTTAGTAGTCTTGTAAGACTACTACTCCTTTGTAATTCCCTTGATCATACCCATTACTCTCGGATGTTGGCCGTGAGTAATAATTACTAATATTACTAAGTTTTATTATTCTCGGATGTTGGCCGTGAATAGTAAACTACAGTAACATATTAATAACCTTGATTTAGTACTATTCTCGGATGTTGGCCGTGAATAGTCTAATTCTAACAATTATTAAGTTCTACTATTCTCGGATGTTGGCCGTGAATAGTAGTCCATAATACCAGACTACTAACCTTTAAACAGCTTCACTATTTTCGGATGTTGGCCGTGAATAGTGGACTACTAACCCTTTATTAATTACTATTCTCGGATGTTGGCCGTGAATAAGTATATTAATCATTATTAACTACTATTCTCGGATGTTGGCCGTGAATAGCAGACTACAATAATAACATACTAACTTTCATAAACTCTATTATTCTCTCCCAACCTTATGTTTCATTATCCCTGGAGTTCTATTATACTTACAGGCACAGGTGAGTACCCAAATTAATTCTTGAAAATATATTGAATTATTCCCTAATGAGATAATGTGGTGATAGTAGCTTTCAACGTGGATGAGGTATCTCTTGAATTCTTATACAATTTATGTGATATGCGGAATAAAGTTGAATTATAAAAATTTAGTGAACATCGTAGTTGAGGTGATCTGTGATTAAGTGAAATTTTGAGTAAAAATTATGGTTCATAATAACAATTAAATTATCGTTAACTATTGAATAAATTAAAAACACTTTGGTGAAACGTTATTAACCTTTGATTAATTATAAATATCTCTCTTTTTTCTTTACCTATAATGAATTACTTGTGAATTAATTAATTAATACAACTGTGAATTTAAGCCTAATGAATTATATTTTTTATTGAATTATCTTTACATATTACAACCAACAAGGAAGTTTTTCTTGTATTTTCTGCTTTTATTGAATTGGTTCTTCCTTTTTGTGCAATAAATTTGTGACCAAATGAATTGTGTTTTTTACTTCAGTTGAGCCTGTGTAATGTGATTGGGAGCCGTACTCCGACAATTTTTGATATTATATTAAAAAACAGTTTTGTCCCTTTAATTTAAAAATATCCTCAAATCTGTACATATATATAAAAATCAATTGCCACATGTATGACGGGGCTGATTTTGTTAGTTGTGTTCGTTATTGTCAGGACAAGGTTCTTATTTGGAAAATACACGGAAAAAGTCGGAAATTTGGGTGGTATTTTTATATGAAAATAAAACTTTTTCTACTACATTGAGTAAAAAGTTCCATTTCATACTCGAAATCTGGTTCGAAAATCGAACTTTCTAAACCCCAGTGCGAAATAACTCTCAGGTCAGTTCAATCCAATTCATCCGATCAATGACGAATGTTTTTACCTGCGTTTATTCTTGGTTAATGTTCGTGGACCGACTTCATTTGAATTTCTACGAACTGTCAACGGTGAGTTATGCGCAACATATCGAGAAGCGTGCCAGCGTTTACTTTTGTTCGAGGATGACATTCATTGGGATCATACACTTGCTGATGCTGTTATTTCGTCTACTGCGCAATAAATAAGATCACTTTTTGCCATCATCATTTCAACGTGTTTTCCATCTAACCCACTTCATTTGTGGAACAAAGACAATATTATTATTATTATTTATTATTTATTGACATTTACAATAGCACATAAAGATAATTATAATCTTATCACGATTTAACACGTACATTAAAAAAAATGGAAAAAGGTACGTATAAATCTATAAAAAATTAAACTAAAAGTTTACTTAATATTAATATAAGCTAGATAAGGGGAGAAAAAGAGAAGAATTATTATTAATCGAGATGCTTTGAGTCAATCAGTACGAACAAAGGTCCCCTGTAGTATCCTTTTATGGCAGGGGCGCCATTAAATAAGATGACACGTTTTTGTTATATGGATTTTTAATTTATTTAATATTATCAATCACTAAAGTATATTACACTAAATTTCACTTAAGTTAAGCTTCCGTATAGATACTGGTATAATATATTACAAACGAATTTAATTTAGGCGAGGTCTCTTTGCGTAGAGGGCCGTAGCGTTACACGTGACGAAGTGCAGATCGAGGATGCCGGAAATTGGCTTCTCTCTATAGGGACGATAGGGACGGAACGGAAAGCGGCTAGATCACTGAACTTTGAGTTTGGTGATCGATGCAATGTTCCGACACGATCGTTATTGATCGTGTTTACCATTTCGGAATATGTTGTGTGACGTTGCGTAAAACTTAGTAATTAAGTTTGTACGCGGTCACCACATACTCCCCCCCCCCAGCGTAGCGTTAACGGAATGTTACCGCTTTAGACGGCTTAGCTTCGTTGTCGCGGTCACAACCGAAAGCTGGTTTTAGCCTGTCAATCGATATTGACTTGGTTGTGCCGTTCAATTTGACGACGAAGTGTTTTCGTAATCGTTTGATTACTTCGTATGGACCCTCATATGGAGGTTCGAAAGGTTTTCGAACTCGGTCGACTCGTATGAAAACGTAGTCGGCGTTCTCCAGGGCTTCTGGCACGTAGGCATCCTTTTGAACGGGTTGCCGAGGATGTATTGCCTTAATGTTCTGCATATGAGAACGAAGTCGAGAGAGGAATTCTGATTCTTCAATTGGATTTTCATCGGTTGTGATAGAAATCGAATTGGGAAGTCTCAGATTCTGACCGTATACGAGCTCGGCTGGTGAGCATTGTAAGTCGGTCTTAATTGCCGTGCGTATGCCTAACATGACAAAGGGCAAGTCTTCACTCCAATGAGTAGTGTTATCCCTTGCCATTAAGGCTGCTTTTAGTTGCCTGTGGAACCGTTCGACCATCCCGTTTGCTTGCGGATGGTAGGCGGTTGTCCTGATTCGATGAGTGCCGAGTAATTTGGCAACTTCATTGACAAGTTTCGATTCGAACTGCGTACCTTGATCGGTTGTGATCTCAAGTGGTACACCGAATCGTGGGACAAATTCAGTGACGAATCTTTTTGCCACTGTTGAAGCTGAGATATCCCGAATTGGGTATGCTTCAGGCCATCGCGTGAACCTATCGACTATCGTTAAGATATAAGAGTATCCACGAGATGGGGGAAGGGGTACCACTATATCCATATGTATATGGTCAAATCTATTATTTGGAAGCTTGAAAGCTTCAAATGGAGATTTGGTGTGTCTTGAAACTTTGGACTTTTGGCAACCTAGGCATGATCGCGACCACTCATTGCAGTCTTCATTGATCGATGGCCAGAAGTATTTCTTGGTAACGGCTCGTCTTGTAGCACGAATACCAGGATGAGAGAGACTATGTTCGGAATTGAACGCTAGTTTACGTAAGGAAGTGGGTATATAAGGCCTAGGAATGCCTGTACTAGTTTCACACCACACCTGATGGGCGGTAAATGGTATTGGTGTGAGAACTAGTTTTACCCGTGAGCCGTTGCTGGGGTGTTCTTGAATAGACTTTAACTCTGTGTCACCTTGTTGAGCCTGAGCTAGTGTAGGCAGGTCGAAGGTGGCTGAGTCAACGTTGTCGGTTGCCAGTGAGCGCGACAAGTAGTCTGCGACAATGTTTTGTTTACCCGACACATGTCTGATGTCTGTGGTAAACTGAGAGATTAGACCCAAATGTCTGGTCTGTCTAGGGGATCGTTCGGTCTTTGTGTGAAGGGCGCGAACCAGTGGTTTGTGATCAGTATAGACCACGAAATTGCGTCCTTCAACGAAATAACGGAAGTGTTTGATCGCTGCGTAGATTGCGAGAAGTTCGCGATCAAATGCAGAGTACTTCCGTTCTGTTGGTGACAGCTTTTTGGAATAAAAAGCTAGAGGTTGCCACCGATGACCGTTGAATTGTTCCAAAACGCCTCCGATTGCATAATCAGAAGCGTCAGTCGTTAGACTGTATTTTGCATCCTCGATTGGATGGTTCAGCAGAGTTGCTTCAGCCATCGAGGTTTTCACCTTGAGAAATGCCGCCTGACATTCTGCTGGCCAGGTAAATACTTTATTGGCACGTGAGCGGTTGAGAAGGTCTCTCAAATGCTCGTTTATCGGCACCAACTGTTCAGCCAATTTTGGGATAAATCGGTGATAAAAATTCACCATTCCCAAAAACTTCTGGATCGATTTGACAGAAGTTGGAACCCGATCGGAAGATGGAAGTATTCCATCCTTTGTGATGCGGTGGCTTAGAAACTTAATCTCTTGTGCACCAAAAACGCATTTCTCTAGCTTAATGGTTAAACCGAAGCTATCGAGGCGTTTAAAGAGCTCTTCGAGATGAACGATGTGCTCATCCTCGGTTTTACTGGCGATAAGTATATCGTCCAAGTATACATAAACGAAGTCGAGATCTCTCGTAACTTCGTTAATAAATCTTTGAAAGGTTTGGGCTGCATTCCGTAAGCCGAATGGCATACGGGTAAACTCATATAGGCCGAATGGCGTAATGAGTGCAGTCTTATGCACGTCTTCTGGGGCGATTGGTATGTGATGATATGCACGTACCAAATCAACCTTCGAAAAAATTGTGCAGCCGTGAAGATTCACGGAAAAATTCTGTATATGCGGGATCGGATATCTATCCGGCACAGTGACAGCATTAAGGCGACGGTAGTCCGCGCATGGCCTCCAATCATGTGAATCCCGTTTAGGGACCAGATGAAGTGGAGATGCTGCGGGGGACGACGAAGGTCGACAAATCCCCAATTGTACCATATGGTCAAATTCTAATTTTGCCACTTTCAGTTTCTCCGGATGGAGTCGCCGAGCGGTGACGAATGGTAATTGCCCTTTAGTCACAATGTGGTGTTGCACATTGTGTTTAACTGGAAGGTTAAAATTGGGCGGTTTTGTTAACGAAGCGTACTTCGTTAACAGCTCTTTATATATACCTGTAATTAGGCATGGATGGGATTCGGGGGTATAGTCGACTGTGGCGCACACGTTGATTCGAAAATTGGTGCGTTTGTCAACTAAATGTCGATATTCGAAATCGACGGACAATTTGAACTTCGTTAAGAAGTCCGCCCCGATAATGGCTTTAGTGGTGTCGGCTATGATAAAGTTGTGGACATATCGTCGGCGTAAGCCGAGATAAAGTTCCAGCAACTTTGTGCCGAAAGTTCGGATCAGTGATCCGTTGGCCGCGTGCAGAAGGACGTTCGGGCTTCCGTTATGGGCCGGGAACGCCTTGGCGGGAACAATTGAAACGTCCGAGCCCGAATCAATCAGAAAATCCATCCGATTGTTGGTGTCACGGACGAACAAACGATATGAGCGGCCAGTTATATGCTCGCTCATGTCGACCCCCTGCCCCTTTAGTTTTTTTTTGGGGTGGTGGCTCGTTTCTTCGCCGATTTGGCGCCACCACCATTAAAACTGCAGGGGGCTTTACAGGTGCGTGCTTCACTACCGTAACGGTAGTGGAAGTAGCACAAGCTACCTCTCAGTTTGTTGGCCCCTGGTGGCCGATTGGCCGAAGGCTGTGAAGGGCCGCCCTGCCGATTGGCAGGTGTTCGGCCGTTTGTCTTTTGTGGCCTTTTGACCAAATGGTCTAGCCGTGCCGTCAGTTTATTGATGGCGCTTTCCAGCGACATCCACGGTGGCTCTGTGTTGGCCGAAGTTGCGCCGACAGCGGACGTGTATGAGGCTCCTCCGTGTGGAAGCACCTCCCATACCTTGTCCGCTGTGTTGGCCAGCCCTGCTAGCGTTTGATCGCCCGCTGTGGCCAATGTGACCTGGATGGCCTGTGGAAGTCTCCTCTCCCACAGGTTCCGGATCAGGCCTTCATTGACCGCTGTCGATCCGCCGGCTAGTGCCTTGAGAGCCTGGAGGAACTCTGAAGGTTTTCGGTCTCCCGGCTCTTGCACCGACAGCAGCTGCTCGAGCCGGCGTTTCTCCGAAGTGCCGTACTTCTCGAGCAGGTGCTGTTTGAGTTCCTCATAAGAGGAAGTGGAATAGTCGACGGTGCTAAGCCGCATTGCCGTTACCGCCTCTTCCGGCAATGCGGCCATAACGTTGTAGACCTTTCCACTGTTCGCCTTGTAGCCCGCCATTTTGAACATTATTTCCGCCTGGTAAAACCAGGAGGCGGGCTGGTGTGTCCAGAACTTCGGAATATCGAGTTTCGACAGTTTGACGCCGTCGACTTCCGAAGTTCCGGGTTTTGGCTCCACTACATTTGAGGCCCCCGTGTCCATATCCATTTGCTCAGTTCTTGACATGTTTTTGATTTAAAATTTAATGTATTATAAGTAATCTGAATGTGGATTTTTTTAAATTCCAAAGATAAATCAAGAAAAAAATTTTTAGATAAAAAAATCAAAATGATAAAATAAACTTAAAATTAAATCAATATAATAATATAGTTTATGACAAAATGAATTAATATTTAAAAAAAAAAAATTTCAAAATATTATAATAATGCTTTAAAAAAAAATAATATACATATATGTGTAATAATAGTAAATCAATATTTCAAAAAAAAATCAAAATAATAAAGTAAGTTTCAAAAATAACAATATAATTGTGTTAGTTAAATTCGAAATAACAAAAAAAATAAATGTTCTGTTTATTTTTTCTATATGTGTTTCACTTTGAAGGCAACGAACTCCAATACGATTGTTTCATTGAAATGCTGTAATTTGGTTTGTTAGTATAAACGTTTTTAGTCAGAAATTAGTGCACTGGTTATTGTTTATAAAATGTATGTTTTTCTTGTGCCAAATATTTGTGTCACGTATGAAAATATTTTTACTTATCTTGTTTGGTGCTATAGAACTCGAATTGCAATTTTCGTTTATGTGACGTTTGATAGTAAAACAAATAGTTTCTCTTCACTTATAGTTGTTCACACTTTTGTCGATTATATAAGGATTATTTGTTACTATTATCTACAGATTATAAAGATATTTTTAGCATGAATATTAAATACCCGTGCTAATCTATGTGTCGGAATCAACTATGCTTGTTCAACTTGTTTAGGTTATTTGACCTTTATTAATTAATTGAATTATGTGGTCACGAAATTGTTTAGTGTCAATTTTTCAATTTTTAATATAATATTAGTTCTAAATTCGGAACAAAATATAAAAGCATTTCATTTACTAGACTGTTTTCAATATTAAAAATGCACAAAAGATTGCGACTAACTGGAATTGTTTACCGATGTTAAGCCGCGTGTGACAATCAATTTGTCTTTTGTTTTCGATTATTCCTTGGTGCAGCTGAATTTCTGGATGTTTATTTATTTTTTTTTGCTAGAAATATTGGATGTTTGTTTGCCACCCTATTTGTGGTATATTATAATTAACTAGAAAAAAATTTTTTTTGAATAATTAAACTTAATTTTTTTAAAACAATTAAGTATTTTATGTCCTTTTCTTTCGAGAACAACGTATATGATGACGTTATTGCTTGATAATTATGTTGATTGTTGCATATCACGTCGGGGTCACCAATGTAGTATCCTTTTATGGCAGGGGCGCCATTAAATAAGATAACACGTTTTTGTTATATGGATTTTTAATTTATTTAATATTATCAATCACTAAAGTATATTACACTAAATTTCACTTAAGTTAAGCTTCCGTATAGATACTGGTATAATATATTACAAACGAATTTAATTTAGGCGAGGTCTCTTTGCGTAGAGGGCCGTAGCGTTACACGTGACGAAGTGCAGATCGAGGATGCCGGAAATTGGCTTCTCTCTATAGGGACGATAGGGACGGAACGGAAAGCGGCTAGATCACTGAACTTTGAGTTTGGTGATCGATGCAATGTTCCGACACGATCGTTATTGATCGTGTTTACCATTTCGGAATATGTTGTGTGACGTTGCGTAAAACTTAGTAATTAAGTTTGTACGCGGTCACCACACCCCCTTTTGAATCAGCAGCAGAAAACCGCGTATGATACTGTGATGATTTATGCGCCATCTATTAGAGCTTGGAGACAACTGTTATTTGTAACGACTTTAGAACTTGAATTAACGATTTGTAGTGATTTATGTACTAAAACTTTTGGCGCCATCTACTAGGTTGGAATGTGAACAAACGGTAATTAAAAGGCAAAGCTTCGGGTTCGGGAAAAAAGAATATTCGCGTACCAATGTTCTAGACTATGGCAGAAAAATCGGGTACGTGGATAAAGAAGGAGCTTGGATATATAAATGCAGCGGCAGCGGCATGTAGGAGCAGTTTTGATTTGAAAAGCGATTAAAGAGTTCTAAAGTGACCTAAAGCGAAGAGTGGTTATTAAACAGTGAATTAAAAAGCGATAAATAGAATTTCATAGTCTGAAATATTAAATTGATAGTGATAAATAGTGAACTTTAAGAATTGTGTTTTAGTAGTTCTTGAATTGTGTCTGTTATTAAATTGTGTTTAGTTTCTAATAAAAAAGTTTTGTGTGAAGATTTAAAAGTGCATTCCTTAATTAATCCTACGAATCCGTTAGGTGGATGCGACACGTGTCGACACGTGTAAGCACGCACAGAGATGGTACACTATGCGTGCTTAATGCAGTCACCAAATTATTGTACATACTATTATTATCTATGTATGTGTATTTTCACCAAACAAAATACGAATGACTTTGATGATTCACTTATTTAAATTTACCCGACACAGCACATTGTCTGGCCATTCAAGGTCGAAGACAAGGCGCCGGTGCAAGGTTGCAAGGTGGCATTCTTGTGCATGCATAACCCCAAGGCTACTGCACGATGGCGCATGCGCAAATGACTTGCGACAGATAATTTCGCTGATCAGGGAATAATTTAGGAAGTTATAAATATTTGCTGATTTGATATTTATTGTTAGGTACAATAGATTTTAGTATTAAGAATTAATAATTATTTTAATTGTATTAGTAACCCCAGGGCTGTATAAATAGGTTAGGCATATTACAATAAAGAGACAGTAGTTATACAGCAGTCGAGCTGTTTTTATTAAAAATTTAACATCTTGAGATATTGCTTACGAGCATCCTCAAGTGGAGTGAAACCGATATCTGGCTGCTCCAGAATTTAATTCCATCTAAGGAGTTTAGCCCCAAGGGCTTTACAGACTGTTTGTTTACAATTTAAAATTTCCCGCCCCACCAAACGTCAATGCAAGTGTGTGCATGAAATCAACTCGAGAAATATAATCCAGGAGCGTCGATTTCCCCTCTAAGCGCCTCTTCACCCTTTGGCCTAAAACTCGTTCAACGACTGCGTAGTAAGCTCGACCCGTGTCGCATGCCTCATAAGCAGTAAAAACGTAACAATACATTGATGATAGCAGTCAACGACGGATACGGAGGAATATTTTTCCTTGATGCATTTCGCAGCGAAAAATATGGACGTAGACGATTTGAACATAAAAATTCGCTGGCAAATTGCATTCATTTAAGTCGATCGATTCAATTACCAATCCATATGAAGTCGTAAATTATCCAGGATTTGCCAGGAATGTCACAGCATAATTTGCAGCTCAAGGTCGCCTCGGTGTTAATCATGTTACGCAATCTGAACCATCCAAAAATATGTAATGGAACAAGACTCGCTGTTAACCCTGCGTCCGACGTGCAATTTTTCCTTGCATGAAATATGTTATTGAAATTGCTTATCTAGACCACAGATGGCAGCAAGAATTTACTTGCATGAAATATTGTAGTGAGATAGCATGCCATTTTTCCATGCTATCTTTGCTGCAATATTTAAGTAAAAATGGCGGAACGCAAGTGGACCAAAGAAGACATGAGTTTCTGTCTTGTTAACGACATTTTCACAATTAAAATTTCATTCAAACGAAAAAACGTGGGGCGCCTGCATGATTGATGCGAATGATTTCTCAACTCAGCTACTCTACCCTCCTTACTATTGTCTATAGTCTGCGCACCACGTTTTTTCGTTTTAAATCTTACAAAAATTTTCATAGCTATTACAAATTCACAATTCCAAATTTTCAGGAGTATCTGTATAGTGTGTAACTGTCGGGATAAGTTGGTGCGGTGGCACGAAGAAGTGAGATTGCCATGAAGGCCAAAAGTACATCGTTACAAAAAAAATCTGACTGTGAAGGGGTCCTAAGGAAGGCGTGGCTCGGACGGTTCGACCGCCGGGGGAGTATCGCTGAAGAAATGCATCCCCTGCACCGGTTGTCGGCACGACTAGCGATGCGATGGGTCCGCGGTGCATGGATGCCGAAGGGGTGACAGTTGGGGGTAAGCCAAAAAAAATCGTGCCTAAACAACATAAAAAAAATTGAAGGGCAATAAGGGGGAGGAACGACGTCCAGGGCCCACGAGAGGGGCTGACAAGGGGGGATGAAGAAGAGAAAAAGGGGGTCCCTGGTCACCGGGTCATTGTCATTGGGCTACATAATATCAGACAAATATAGTTGAGAGGCACTTACCTGGATTGAGACTTCCTTGATCCGGGGCCACACCGACGGGTTTCTACTTCATCATCATTGCCAATTCCCTCGTATATGTCAGTTTTGTTGATTTATTTCGAATGGATTTATTTGAGTTCGAGTTACTTATTCAGTTTAAATTTATGTTATATATGTTTATTTGAGTTCAGTTAATAATTTATTTTAAATTTAGGTTATCTATTTATTTATGTTCAAACTACTTATCCATTTTATTTTTAACGTTTATTTTAATAATTTTATTTCTATCTTATTTCTATTATTTACTTTAGTAATTCTACTTCATTTTATTTATTATTATTTACTTTAATAATTTTACTTCATTTTATTTATTATTATTTACTTTAATAATTTTACTTCATTTTATTTTTATTATTTAGTTTAATAATTTCATTTCCTTTTACTTTTATTATTTAATTTTATAACTCTACTTCTTTTTAATTATATAATTTACTTTAATAATTGTTCATGACAATAATATTATACGACAGGTACGTTTTTGTTATATATCGCATACTTTTTTTTTGTTTGTGGGTTTATTATATTCAATAAATTCTTTTGTTTAAAACGTTTTTTTTCTTCAGCTTTACTCATTGCATTGCATGGTACTAATTAACCATACCTGAGTAGGAAACTGTGTAACCACAAAAAGGGAAAGTGATCATCACAGTTTTTTTTCTTTTATTGTATAATTTGCGTTTTATTTTTATTAGTTATACTGATTATAATAACACTGGGTTAACCTTTTTCCAATAATAGGCATACAGTACGGACGACTATCCTATTATTATATTTATCAAGTATTAGAAATCGAAAAAAATTCCACCATTGTATGATTATGAAAAAAATTATAATTGAAGCCGGCTTTTCATTGCACAATATAAATTTAACAACAGTCAATTTTTGTTTATCTAGCGAATTATCATCATGTTATAATCATCACAAAATCAATCTAAAAATAGTTTACTTATTGTATTAACCGAAAAGGTGTAAACGTTACATTTATCCACAACAACCGTCGTCCGCTATCAAAAAAAACCTTTTCAACGTATCCTTTTCAAGAGAAGAAAAAATATAAGGGCGGGAAGAAAAATGTCAAGCATTTAAGCATTTATACAGTTAGGACGTAAATTATGTGCGCTAGCTGGTTATAAAACGAACGGAACTACTCAGGAAACACTTAGGGTTATTCTGATCTAAAAGGATTTTCTGTATTGCCTATTAAATAATGCGAGCAATACTTTTACACTTTAGTATTTTCATGGAAAAAAAATAAAATTAGGGTTATGAACTTAACATATAATTTTTTTTTGTTCGTCAAAACAAAACAAAAGAAAAAAAAAATTCCCTTTTTCCGATATGTGTCGTCCGCCTTTCCACCACTCAAAACTAAAGAAAAACCGCGCGCTTATTTTTTCTTTATCAAAAATTACACGTTTTGCCTAGCAGCCGACATTTTCCTCGACAAATCCTTCAACAATGAATGCAAAAGAAAATTTCTTTTGTTTTTTTTTTAAATTCACGACCGCCACAAGAATATAATTATTTTTTTTTCGCATTCATTTTCCGCGCAAAAAAAGAAAACCCGTAAACCCACGATTTTCACCTTTACAGACTCTGCGTCCTTCGTTTTTTCTGTTCCCGCCGTTTTTTTTTCCTTTTCGCGGTTTTCACCTTTTAAAGCTCAGATTTGCAGTCCGTCTAGAAAAAAAACTCAAAAAAAATCAAAAATCCCTCGTCCAGGGCAAGGTAAGAACCTCTCCAAGCAAAAACTAAAAACTGCCGTCCGCACGACAAAAACTCAAATTCGACTCCCCGATCACGGTAAAAAGTCCCGTTCCGGTGCATTTCATGATCCATCCTCTATCGTCTTTTGTTTTTCTATCCCCAGCGACCAGACAAAACAGACATTCTCAAATCAGACGTTGTCAAACTTTTCTTTGGAAAGTTTTGGAAGAAGAAAAACAAAACGGATAAAATTTAAAATTTTGCGGGCAAGGAAAGTTGGCATCATTAGTAAGAAAAATATTTTTACGGAAGGAAGCAAATGTATAATTTGTGGACCAGCTCGTGTAGGGCGTCCGTTACAGATGTTAGGAATATGTATGAGGTTTTAAATCTGAATGGGGCTAGGAGATATTATTTTATACTTCTTAGTTCGTTTTAAAAACGTGGTATATGAAAAAATTTTTTTTTATTAATTATTTTCTGGTTTTTAGTCTTGCGTGTAAAATTTTGCAATCGATTTTGAACATCTTGACGATATTATGACAGATGCATGCGGAAAATTGTTACCTAAATCTAATAATAATATATCAATCTGTTGTGAAGAATATGTTTTCTGTTGTGAAGAAAATGTTAATCCGCCCTCTTGAGACAGCCGCCATGGATCTAACGACATAGCTTATTGTATTCTACTTATCATACCCTTTCATTAGATTCCCATGTTGAGGGGGTTGTGAAAACAATGGCAATCCGTCTTCTTGAGACGGCCGCATGGGATCTAACGGTATATTGAGTATACTATATCGCTTATTGTATTATACTTATCATACCCTTTCATTTGATACCCATGTCGAGGGAGTTGTGAAGAAAATGTTAATCCGCCTTCTTCAGATGGCCGCCATTGATCTAAGGGGTCATCCATAAATTACGTGAGGCGTATAAGGGGGGGGGGCTAGCCGAATCTCACCAAATCTCACTTGGGGGAGAGGGGGTCTCGGAAAATATCACGTAATATTTTTTCCGCAAGACACAGTGTAAAATTGCGAGAAAACTTGATTAAATTAATAGTATAGGTAAATTAAGCCGAAAAAAGCGATATAGCGGAAATATTTAGGTACAGGCTTGTAACGAGGACTCAGGTTGGGTGCCCGAAGAGGCCAACCCAGTCACTCTCACAATAACTTACTAATTTTGTCTTCTTGCCTAAACGTTTACTTAGGTGATCGTCCTCGAGGCCTCCAGAGAAAGGCTGCTCGTGGGGGGTCGGGGTGTGGGGAGACCCTGGAGTTACCACCTATTTCCTTGCATCATCACTCCTAAGCGCGTCTCCTCTCCGGGCGGACACGGAGTACGGAAAACAAAGCAGAGGCCTACCTGCAAAAAAGTTCGGAGAGAGTTACATCTGCCGCTGCTAAGCCCGATTAGGGCCTTAGCTCTCCATCTCATCGAATCCTAAAAAAATTCTCGCAATTCTTGATAACAAAATAGTATTTACTGACATAACATTTTAAAAAAACAATCTTACATGCAGTTCAACAACGGATGACACAAAAGAAACAAAAAACCCAACCATTAGCTTATAAATCAACTATACTCAACCAGGTGACGCAGGTAGTGGGTGCCCAGTATATTCTAAAGTTTCCAATTTATACAAAAAAATTGCTGCAAACCCAAAACCGAAGAAAACCGCCCTGGTACCAGCAGTGGCGGACTAAGGGTGGGGCGGAAGGGGCGGTCCGCCCCGGGCCTCTGGTTCCTGGAGGCCTCCAAATGCCTAATGTCCTAAACAAGGCTTTTAAAATATGGTCAGAGACACAAATAAGTACAGCATGCAATTATTAAAATGGGACTTTATTGAATCGTTATCCTGTACATCGCTTATTCTTCAATACTTCTTGACCATTTTCATCTCTGTTGCAACATGCAAGATGAGTTTTTCTAAACTTAAGCCTGGGGCCCGATTCCGCAACGCTGAGTTTTACGGTGTTCACCGATTTCAGTGTACACTGCTTATTTTCGCGTTCGCAAGAGTGAGAATGAGTTTTTTTGACATTTGCGGTGAACACAGCAGTGAAAAATTTCTCACTGAGAAAAAGGCTGTGAATTTACGGTTTGTTTGAATTTGTAATTTCGTGAGATGATTTTTGAATAAGTTTTTTAATTTTTTTGAGAGATTTGTTAGGTATGTAAATATAAAATGTTGTTTTAGTTTATTGTTCTAAAAGATTTTATTTAATTATAATTTTTAAAATGGAAAGGTCAAGACAGTTCCAACTCTGCCGAGGTTGTCAGTGAGTTTTTCCTTCGGTGTTCACTGGCGAAAAACTCACCGTTGCGGAATCGGGCCTCTGGGGTCCACTATAGAGCTTTTTGCACAGAACTAGAGAAAACTCTCATGTAGAGGCGCGTAGAGAAGTGTATACATACACCCTCTAGAGCTGTACACATGTGCTCTACACCCACTCTACGCGAAAGTTTTCTCTGCTAAAAAACTCTATAGTGTATAAGCAATTTTTTTGTGTTGTGTAGAGCTCTACATCTGCTCTACGCTCTATCAAGCATGTTTGATAGAGTTTTTTTCTCTACAGTATTCATTCTTATTTGCATTTCGACTGCGCTTCGAATTGTTGTACATCGGCCTGTGAAATAACAACGAAATTCGAATACGACATACGCAGAAAATGTGTCTTCTTCCGTGAGCTCATTCAATAATTCTCGATACATTCCAGCGTTTTATTTTCTTTTCGCAATCCAATCTCGCGCCCAACATTTCCTTTCCTTCTTTTTCTCTTTTTCGAGCAAAAAAACGGCAGCAGCTTGTTTTTGGCGAGAACTCATTTTATTATTTTTTTGTTTTCTATTAATTTCCTTTAAATTTTTTACACAATACATATGTGTACGCACGCATCTCTGAATAACTGAGAAATTAAATGACATGCAAAAGTTGATGGCCGACTCTACAGTAGGGTGGAACTTAAGTATATGGTAAAAAAAAACTTTTTTGTTTTGATATCTAATAGTGATATTTTTTTTCCTGCCTAAATGAATGCCTAAACTACCGGTAAAAAAAATTTAAGGTAATTACTTCGTCTTCCGGTTCCTCACGATGATCAAAGTTTTACCAATTTAAACAAAAAGTAATTTGAAGTTAAAAACGCAGCTCCTTACCTCATATCTGCTTAAATTAAGCGTAATATTTGCTTAATTTAAGCAGATATGAGGTAAGAGCTGCGTTTTTTACTACCATCTGTGGTGGCTGTATGTCGACTTCCACCCTATTCCCTTTGTTAATTTAGTTATTCAGCCTAGTGTGGCTTATAATCCTTTTTAATTCCAAAATTTGGCATAATATTGCGGGACTTCAACTTTCCCAAGATAAAATCATCTCTAGCTTCTGATCCACCCACGCTTTAAGCGGCTTCCATGACAGTATGACAAGGAAAACATAGAAAATCAGGTATTTCTCCTGTTAGTTCCATTTTTTTCAATTGTTCGTCAGAAAAGTCTGACAAGACAGGAGGTTCCGTCAGCTTGAAATCATTCCAGTTTATTAAATCGAAATATGTATTCAGAAGCTTCAAAATTAAAAACAGGAACTTCAAAACTTTTCTTAGGTTTAGATCTAGTTGCAATAATCCTTCTAACCGCAAGGTCTCTGATATCTTTCCGGGCATCAGTTAACATTGTTAAACGGATATTTTCATGATTACCACAGAAGGCATTTCTTTGGGTAACTGGATCGATGATGCCTTTATACTGTTTTTTAAGGTATCTGGAATAGTGATGAGCAAAAATGGTCTTGGTCTTGCAGTCTTGTCTTGGTCTTGCACATTTAGCAAGACCAACACTTAGCTCTGCTCGCAAGACCAAGACTAAGGGAACAAGACCCAGACCAAAACCAAGACTTTAGCAAAATTCTCAACAACACTATCATCAGATTCTGATGTTTGGTCTTCGCGTAAAAATAAATGACAGGGAACACAAAAGAGAGTACCACTATGATTCCGTTTAAATATGTATTTACGAACGTAACCCAATGTTACTCTTAACATACATAACACCATTGCGGAATCAAGGTTCAACTTTGATTTCTTCAAGCTCGACATTATTATTGTTATTATTATTATTATTAGCATTCTTATTACATGAACGAATGTATAATAAACAATTGAATTAATTTTTATAAAATAAAACTAAAGTACAATAAGTATCATATCTATTTTTTAATTTTTCTAAACTGTTAAGATAAGTCTTGCAAAAACAAGAACCGATCTCGCAAGAACAAGACCAAGACTTAGCTGGGCTCGCAAGACCAAGACAACGCCAAGCCTTAGGTACGCTCGCAAGACCAAGACCAACTGAACAAGAACAAGGCGAAGACTATAGTCCTGTCTTGTTCTTGCGTTTGTTCATCATTAATCTGGAACAATTAATCATTTCCCACAAATGAGTAGAGCCATCCTTATAAAAATGTTTTACTTTAATGTTAAACCACATATGACTGTAAATTTTAATGATATATTCGGCAAGAACCTTTAAATTGTAAGATGGTGTTTTACACGACACATATAAATGCAAAAGTCTGTTGGCTGTTGTTAACCAACGAGAGTGGGAGAGTTTTCCAAGGTTCCTTTTCGCTAAGTCTTTTGGAAATATTCCGCTTGATACTGCATGTCAAATTTAAAACAATACGTTTGGTCCGTACTTAAGTCCTCAAAATTCATATTCACATGTTTCAATTTTTTTATAATCCTGAATTTCCATATCTTCGCATTTTTCAAGTTGTTTTCCTATTAGCCCAGAAAATCTCTTAGGTCCCGTAGTTTTCCCATCGAGTCGTTAAAATAAGTACCTGAAGGGGAGCTCATACGTATGTAGTAAGCATATTATTATGCATTGTAAAGGTTTTTTTAATTTAGTTTCCAATATCCTTATAACTCCAGCTTTACGTCCCTTACTGACAGCGGTTCCGTCGCACCCAATAGACTCACAAACACCACTTTACGTTAACTCGAACTAATCTATCATGAGTCTTATGGGGCCCTAGACTATCAATAATATTGTGCAATATTTTGATTTGTTCGTGATATTGAAAGAATGTCTGGGGAAAAGAAGGAAACCGTCAATATTTTTCTCAATATAACTGCACAATATTATTGATAGTCGTCTATGGGCCACTTTACTCTCACTTAAGTAAAAGACACTATGAAAGCCACCGTCAAACACTATGAACGCCAATCCAAACTAAACTATACATTAATTACGAAACTAAAAAGCCTTCTTCATTTTGTTTCGCATCATATAAATTTATTGATAGGCTTAAAAGGCGTAATGCAGTTTTTTCGCGTTTTACTAATTTTTCTAGAAATTCACATGCTTTGAGGAACCGGTCAACATCATTTTAAATTTAAAAGTAAAATATTTTCGTTATATGGAGTAAAAAAGAAAACAAGTTTTCACTATTACAATATTAAATTCGAAAATTCGTTTTTTAGTTCCACCCTACTCTACAGTAGAGAAAACGCATCTGCAGTGTACAGTCTGTAGAGCACGTGGTAGAGCTCTACTCAAAATTTCTCTAGAGCAATTCTACGGGCGGTGGGGTGGTAGAGTGGTAGAGACGCGCTGTAGTGTACACACTACAGGTAGAGCTTTACACTCTACACTCTACCAAAAAAAATTTATAGTGGACACTTGGCTTTAGAACTACTTTCGGAATCGATGGGTAATTAAATGCTTTCCCTACTGGGAAATAAACATACACACACACTTTTACATACAAATGAAAACTGAATAAAAGGCTTTTAAAATTACATCAACTTCTTAGACTGAGGGCCTCATTCAGCTTTGCCGCCCCGGGTTTCTGACGGGCTTAGTCCGCCACTTAGTACGCTTATCTTGTTTTTCCAGCTTTTTATTAGGTAATTACTTCCACCAAATACCCATTACCTAGTGGCGTCACTAACAATCAAATATACATACAAACTTACGAAATTCCTAAAATTCCTGAACAAAACTGACTTATAGTAGTTAGAATTAGTATGAACAACGCACCAGAAATGCCATCGCAACCCAATAACCCCGCAACAAAAAAATTATTTCAACAAAAAAATCTGCTACTGAATCACAGCAACAAAAAAAAATTTAAATTTAATTAATGACTTATAAACTAAAAAAAATTAATTTGCGACTACAAAAAAATAAATATTTCCAATATAATATATATATATATATATATATGTATATATAAAAATCTACCAAAAACTACGTATGTACTTCCAATATATGTAATATATAAAAATTAACCAATTAAAATATTTTTCCAAATAATATCCTATTTATTGTTCGATACGTCGTCTTTGATCTCTCTCCGTGCCCTGTGGACAAAATGGGGCTCGTCGCACCTCTTATAGCCAACTGATTCCAACTTTAAATCCAGTCCTCTTAATTGCACCCATTCCTACTTCACACTTTAACAATATAAGGTTTATATGTGCCTGACTTCTTTTTAAATGATGATTGCCCGAACGATTTCTTAAGCAACAGACCTCTTAACGGCTGCTGTGGAACTTGCGTTATTTAAACCCAGCTTTAACTTCATTTGCCTTTAAGGTTCTGCAGCTCCAATAGATTTTAATGCACCAACTCCTCTAAATTGTTCAGCATCCAAGTTCCAGAATCTTAACTTGCCAAGGATTCATTTCAGGATAAATTCAATTCCGGATAAATGTTCGCAAAACTTGTTTTTGTCTATCTTTTTCAACCAATTATTTTGTTAAACACGAAACACGCGTCGCAACAAAAAGGATTTCTCGTGGTTGATGTTTTGTGATATGTTCTCGAGAGGCCTTATAAAACTTTTTGGGAGGACCTCGTGCTGTTTTCTCACTAGCAGTGATTATTATTGCACAATTCAATAATATGAATTATTGTATCTACTATTAATAAGCAAAAACCGTTTCTTGAAACCAAAAAGAAATCAGAGAAAACACCACATTAATTCAGGAACTTTATTTTTTTTCCACCATCGCACGCAAAAACTTTTTCTTTTCTCTCCCAATATTCGTCAAAAACTCCTATGCCTATTTTTTTTCTACATAAATCGTTTTTTTCCTGCCTACCGTTTTTTTCCAAAAATTTTCTTTTTCCATTGTTTTTTTTCTCAAAATCGAGATTGCAAAGTGGCTATATAATAATAGGCCTGCCGTTACAGGCTGAAAATTGGCAGAGAGCTTCCTAGCTGGTAAAACTAAACTTCCTGCCGCTGCTGCTGCTGGATCTGAATGGGCCTTAAGTTGGAACAAAACCAAAAAGCCCAGAAGCCCAACTGAAAAACCTGGAACCTAGGTGCATAATGTATGTACCTAATGTGATACACTCTTTCCCAAAATACATTTTCATATTTCCAAAATCACATTTTTCCACCTTAGGTAAATTCTTTAATGGGTCACACGCGCGAGCTTTTATTTTAACAAATTCGTGCAGACCGAACGTTGCAAATTTTCCCCGACCGAGTAAAAATAAAAATAGGTCAGACGGGTGCATCAAATTCTTGAGGCCCGGTGCGTACAAATTGCTGACCCATGACAATTTACCTAAAGTGGGAATAATGATAATTATACTTAGATGTATAAGATAATTTTATATCAATAGAGTAAATTGATTAATTAAAATTCAGTCGTTGATAAACAGACGTTTGAGTGGGAAGCCAAGACTTCCTTAGAATAACCCAGGAGTTAAGCTTTTGAGCTGCTCCATTATAATTCGGAGTAAACGCTAGTATAGCTGCTCCATAGGAGTTAATGCCTTAGGGCTGCTCCAGGAAAGTGTAAAATATTACATGGCGACCGTGAGAGAAATCTTCAAAGAAAAACTTCCCGGAGAGAAACATACAAAAATTTTTTTTATATAATTAAACAATAAAAACAATTTAATGCATAAAAATCTACAATGGGAAAAACACAATCCAAAACCAATGATAATAACGGCGAAGTTATTAATAATATTGTTATCGAAGATACAATCGCTATCGAAAACCAAGAAATTACAGTTCTTTTAGTAATACTGGTTGCAATCAAGATTATCGAATTGGCATACAACCTTTATAAGGATCATCGAAGAGGTTTAAGAAAGAAGTACCTTAGCACACCCGCACAATTAAATGTCTAACTAAATGGACACACTTCCCGCGATTAAAGCAGAGCTTGAGAGCATCCTTTCAAACTTCAATAAAAGTATAAACCGTCCATATACAGAGAAAACCCTACAGCAGAAGGAAGCTGTAGTTAATAACCTATTTAGCAAAGCGAAAGCACTTGTTGGGGGAAAAACAGACGTGGAAACTGCACTTAAAATAAAACCAATCTACCAGGAAATTAAAAGGTTGACACGAAATATCCTAGAACACATAAGGGCACAACAAACAGAAACAATGTCATTTGATATAAAAACGGCTACGGCCCTGGTACAAACATACAATGGAAACCAAGAAGAAACTGAAGCCTTCATCGAATCAATAGAACTCCTGAATGAGTTAACTCCAACGGATCATAAAAATATTATGATAAAATTTATCAAAACCCGCATTACCGGCAAAGCCAAATACACCATAACGGCTGAGACAAACACGATAAGTCAAATAGTAACGAAACTTAGACTAAAATTTTCAGCAAAACTATCATCAGATGCACTGCTAGCACAACTAAGATCGTGTAAACAAGGTAGTAAAAAATTAACCGACTTCACAGCACAAATGGAAAAACTCTCAGGACAATTAACAAGAGCTTTCATAGCAGAAAAAGTTGCAACGGGCGAAACAGCAGAAAAATTGGCTGAAAAATTTTTAATACAATATTTCGCAGACAATCTAGCAAACTCTGAAACATCGCTTATATTAAAGGCTAGCAATCTAACCACGCTCCCAGAAATAGCGGCAAAGGCGATAGCAGTGGACAAGCCACAACCCAGCAACATTCTACAATTCAACAGTAAACCAGCAAGGCGATCCAAAGTAAACTTTAATCAGACTTACGGTCCAAGATATAATGGCAACACTAATTATATCAGAAATAGAAACAATTGGACAAGGCAGCTAAGAAACGAAACAAATAATAATAACAATTATTATAGAAGACCAAATAATAACAGAATCATCAGAGTAAACCACTACGAATCGGGGGAATACCAAGACCCCCAACCGGAGACGACCATAAGTCGGTTGGGGGATGCGGCATAAATATATTAAGAACGTATACATTTAATCTTTCTCTAGCAAACTTTGTGAAGGCGTATGTCGACATGTGCGGCGCAGTATGCACATTCATTGTAGACACTGGGGCAGATATATCAATATTCAAACGAGAAAAAATTAGAAACAATCAACCATACTACCCCAAAAATACTTGCGAAATTCAGGGTATAACTACTACAAAAATAAAATCAATCGGAGCAACGAATACAAAGATTCGCTTCAACGGCCAATATGTGGTCGAGCATTCATCCCAGATAGTAAATGACGATTTCTCCATTGGAGCCGATGCGATTTTAAGACTTAATTTCCTAACCAAATTCAAAGCAATTATTGACTACGACACTTGGACTTTGGCAATAAACAAGTTCAACCAGCCAATAGAAATACCCATATTAAGCGGTCCATCTAGAAATTCTATCGTAGTTCCACCTAGATGTGAAGTGATCAGACGAATTAATATATCACCATGCTGTAGTACCAGTGATATAGTCATAACAGGGAAAGAAATACAACCTGGCATATTCATCGCAGGAGCAATAACTTCACAAGAAAATCCATTAGTAAAAATACTAAATACCACAAACAAAGCAACAATACTAGAGCTTGCTGTTCGACATTGCACTCTATACGAAGAAAATAGATTGTCGACAGTACAAAGGGCTTTCGCTGAGCTCTAGTCTTCCACATAAAAAAAAAAAAAAAGTCCACGTGGAAACACAGCCATTAGAACATTTCAAGATAGCAAGTACAAACTCGCTAACAACAAATAAAGCAAATCGAATAATTTCTAAATTAAATCTTAATACCATACCAAATTACGCTAAACAGCAGTTCGAAAATTTATGTAGAGAATACCAAGATATATTTGCATTGGAAGATGAACCCTTAACAACCAACAATTTTTATGAACAGCATATAGAACTTGCGGACTAAACTATAGGATTCCAGAAATACAAAAATCAGAAATTAACAATCAAGTAAACAGGATGTTAAAAGACGGAATAATAGAAAATTCCATATCTCAATTTAATTCTCCAATACTATTAGTTCCAAAAAAATCAAATAACAACGACAAGAAATGGCGATTAGTAGTTGTTTTCCGAAATTTAAACAAAAAGGTTCTCACAGACAAATTCCCGCTTCCACGTATAGAAGATATATTAGACCAAATGGGAAGGGCCAAATATTTCTCTACATTAGACTTAACGTCAGGATTCCATCAAATACCATTGGACCAATCTTCAAAAAAATACACAGCATTTTCAACTAACCAAGGCCATTATCAATACACCAGGCTTCCTTTTGGACTCAACATAAGCCCAAATAGCTTCCAGCGAATGATGACTATTGCAATGGCAGGCCTTACCCCGGAAATAGCATTTCTTTATATTGATGATATAATAGTAATAGGATGTTCACCATCTCATCACTTAAAAAACCTGTCAGTAGTATTTAACAGGCTGCGGGAAAGAAATGTTAAACTAAACCCCAAAAAATGCAAATTTTTTCAAACGGAGGTTACTTATTTAGGACACCAAATCTCAGAACAAGGCATTAAACCTGACGCATCAAAATATGAGGTTATAAAAAATTACCCAGCACCCAAAAACGCCAAAGACGTCAGGCGATTTGTGGCCTTTTGTAATTATTACCGAAGATTTGTACCCAACTTCGCTGAATTAGCATTACCCTTAAATAAACTGCTTCGCAAAAATGTAAAATTCGAATGGACAGAGACACAACAAAAATCATTCGAAGTTTTAAAAACAATTTTAATGTCCCCCATAATACTACAACACCCAAACTTCAATAAACAATTCATCATCTCTACAGATGCATCAAACTCGGCATGTGGAGCAATATTATCGCAAAATATAAATGGAGAAGAACTTCCAGTCCCATACGCCAGTAAAACATTCACTCCAGAATAAATCAACAATAGAGAAAGAATTAGCAGCCATACATTGGGCTATAACGTACTTTAAGCCATACGTATATGGTCGAAAATTTCTAGTACGAACAGACCATAGACCACTAGCATATTTATTTGGTATGAAAAACCCATCATCTAAATTAACCAGGATGAGATTAGACTTGGAAGAATTCGATTTTGAGGTCCACTACGTGAAAGGCAAAGAAAACGCCGGACCAGACGCTCTATCAAGGATAGATATCGAGGACCTAAAGATGATAAATATTCTAAAAGTGCGAACCCGCGCAATGTCAATACCAACAGAAGATAACTTGGATAATACATACGCAACCACGCAGCCTGATCAACTACTGCGCATATTGGAAGCATTATCTCCCTCAGAAGTAGCTCAAGTACCTGAACTACTATTTAAAACTATTACCAAAAATAAAAGACAATCAAAAATAGAAATAAATATAGTGCACAAATATGAAATATTATATAAGCGGTATATAAATATAAACTATAACCAATCAGTAGAACCAGCACCAGAGCAGGAATTCGAAATATTGGAAAGTTATAAAAATAAACAATTTCAGAATAAGATTCTGAAACTTTCTGCAGAAAGTGAAATATTTAGAATGATTAATATAACCGCATTTAAAAGCCTCGGTAATAGAGTACTAAAAACTATAAATATAAAGCTATACAAACCACAAAAATATATTGAAGACAAAGCAAAAATTGACGAAATACTACATAATTTTCACTCTGCGCCTACTAGAGGACACCTGGGACAATCAAGAATGTATAAAAAACTAAAAGAAATATATAGTTGGAAAAGAATGAAAAAATCAATAGCTAACTATATTAATAATTGCGAGCAAAAATATAACAAAGAGCCATTCGAAATTACAACAACACCCATTAAAGTTTTCGACATAGTTTCCATAGACACAGTGGGCCCACTTACAAAAACAACAAATGAAAATAGATATGAATATATTGTAATAATACCCACAAGAGACAAAGAAGCAAATACTATCGCAAAAGCAATAGTCGAAGGATTTATACTCACATACGGACCCATGTGCAAAATTAAATCAGATCTCGGAACAGAGTACAAGAACCAGATTCTTACAGAAATATGTAATATTTTAAAAATAAAACAACTCTTTGCAACAGCGGCTCATCCAGAAACCATTGGAGCACTTGAAAGAAACCACAAATGCTTGATTGAATACCTTAGATGTTTCATTAATGACAATAGAGATGACTGGGATACCTGGATACCATATTATACATTCTGCTATAATACCACCCCAAACACGACCCATGGCTATACGCCGTTTGAACTAGTATTCGCTAAAAAGGTGACATTACCTTCAGAACTCATCATTTCACATCCAGATCCACTGTACAACTATGATTTATATAGTAAAGAAATTAAATTCAGACTGCAGCAAGCAATAATTAAAGCAAAACAGCACCTGTAATCGTCTAAAGGACATAGAAAACAAGCCAGTGACCTGGATTGCAGGCCGATATGCCCGAGATACACGAGGCTAGTTTTTCAAAGCTAGGATAGCAAGCCAGTTAATCTCTACTGTCCTGTATCCTATCCTGGCTTGCTGTCCTGGCTTGGCACAAGCTAGAATTGTGTACATGATGCTAGGAAATTTGAACCCAGTATCTTTGCAGTGACTAAGGTGACGACACGTCCGATTAAAAAAAATGAACGACATTAGTAAGAAAAACAATATACGCCTGAAACAGTTACTTAGGACAGTATGCAAATTTGCACTAGACGAAGTACTAGAAATAACAGAAGATTTGATAGAAAAACGCATTTGGACAAGACCATGGATTTTAAGAAGAAATGAACGTGGATCATCTGCATTACTTTTAGAAGAAGTTCGCAATGAAGACCTAGGCGAGTACAAGAGTGTTCTGCGAATGTCGCCAAATATGTTTGATATTCTGTTAAGTCTTGTGATGCCAAAAATACAACGAATGGATACTAATATGAGAGAGGCATTACCAGCAAGAGTAAAATTGGAGATTACTTTAGATTTTCTTTCGTCCGGAATCAGTTACAGGAGGCTCAGTCACTTTCGTGGTTCGTGGAGAAAAGAAACTGTGGGCTTACAAAGTTTATGTCAACAAGGGAGTAACCATTCTTCGATTTCAGCAATCGAGAAAAGGGATATCTTTAAAAGGTATTTTAACAACGAAGGTTCAGTGCCTTGGCAATCAAGAATGATTGCAACACCACGTGAAATATAATAACCGACATAACGGGCCGCAAGAGGAATTTCCTTCACAAAATATGAGAACCGCGGTTTGAATTCCGTTTTGTACTCTTATTACGGTCACAATCACAAAGATATTATATACTTTTCATGAAGTCGACAATTTTTTTTAATCCTAAAGAAATTTATGCGGTCAAAATTAAGTCCCATTGTTATTGCAACTAATGATAATAATAAATAAATTAATGCAATGCAACTTACCGTTGTTTTCCTTTTCATAGGCACATTTTTTATAAAACTGCGAATTTCATCGAACCAACTTAATTTTGACTTATACTCCTCATTAGAACCTGCCCAGACCTGGTTGATTTTTCAATTTTCGACAATTCTTGGCAATAAGTTGCTCTTAAATTTTTTATTTTATTTTTTATCTCTTGAATCGTCATTTGCATGCCGATTTTCAATAATTTTCCGCGTATGTTTTGAAGTGCTGAAGTACGCATGGACTTGTCTTTATAGGTTGGACTGGTGGCGTTCCATAAACATTCCTCCTCGCGATATATTTGCACAAACTTTAAATTAACTTCTGCATTAAGTTTTGGCATGTTTGCCTCGAAAAAACACGTGGTTAGCGGTCCAAAAAACAAAACAAGTCGTCACTGTACACTACTAATCGGATTACTAGCTTCACTACTAGCTCAAAAAATAGAACCCCATCCTATTAAACTTTCCTAGCTTGAAACGCTAGCTTACTAGCTTTCTCACTAGCTTACTAGCCTAGAAATGATGCTAGTTTTGTCTACACGAAGCCAGACCTGCTAGCTTGCTAGCTTACTAGCACTAGCATGCTATCCTAGCTTGAATTACTAGCCTCGTGTATCTCGGGCAATATTGCTAAAAGTAGGTGACAACGTCCTATTATCAGTACAAAATAGAAGAAAGCTAGACCCTCTATTCAGCGGACCCTACAAAGTTAAGTCAATAGATAAAGTAAACTGTACTATAGAGGATAAAAATAAAAAGTTAATGACAGTACACAAGAATAGGTTAAGAAAAATTAAAAGATAAAAGTACATTTATAATAAATTGCAATTTATAACTAGCTATACATATATACTTACCTAAATCATATTTAGAAATCAAAAAAAAAAAATAAATAATATAAATACTGAAATAAAAGTAGCTATAATTAACTATAAATTCATAAGTAACGTAGGATACATATGTATGTAGAACATATCCAAAAAAAAAAAATATATAACATTTTTTTTTTCTTTGAGGGGGAAGGTGTGATACACTCTTTCCCATAATACATTTTCATATTTCCAAAATCACATTTTTCCACCTTAGGTAAATTCTTTAATGGGTCATACGCGCGAGCTTTTATTTTAACAAATTCATGCAGACCGAACGTTGCAATTTTTCCCCGATCGAGTAAAAATGAAAATAGGTCAGACAGGTGCATCAAATTCTTGAGGCCCGGTGCGTACAAATTGCTGACCCATGGCAATTTACCTAAAGTGGGAATAATGATAATTATACTTAGATGTATAAGATAATTTTGTATAAATAGAGTAAATTGATTAATTAAAAGTCAGTCGTTGATAAACAGACGTTTGAGTGGGAAGCCAAGACTTCCTTAGAATACCCCAGGAGTTAAGCTTTCGAGCTGCTCCATTATAATGCGGAGTAAACGCTAGTATAGCTGCTCCATAGGAGTTAATGCCTTAGGGCTGCTCCAGGAAAGTGCAAAGGTATTACAAATGGCGATTAGTAGTTGTTTTCCGAAATTTAAACAAAAAGGTTCTCACAGACAAATTCCCGCTTCCACGTATAGAAGATATATTAGACCAAATGGGAAGGGCCAAATATTTCTCTACATTAGACTTAACGTCAGGATTCCATCAAATACCATTGGACCAATCTTCAAAAAAATACACAGCATTTTCAACTAACCAAGGCCATTATCAATACACCAGGCTTCCTTTTGGACTCAACATAAGCCCAAATAGCTTCCAGCGAATGATGACTATTGCAATGGCAGGCCTTACCCCGGAAATAGCATTTCTTTATATTGATGATATAATAGTAATAGGATGTTCACCATCTCATCACTTAAAAAACCTGTCAGTAGTATTTAACAGGCTGCGGGAAAGAAATGTTAAACTAAACCCCAAAAAATGCAAATTTTTTCAAACGGAGGTTACTTATTTAGGACACCAAATCTCAGAACAAGGCATTAAACCTGACGCATCAAAATATGAGGTTATAAAAAATTACCCAGCACCCAAAAACGCCAAAGACGTCAGGCGATTTGTGGCCTTTTGTAATTATTACCGAAGATTTGTACCCAACTTCGCTGAATTAGCATTACCCTTAAATAAACTGCTTCGCAAAAATGTAAAATTCGAATGGACAGAGACACAACAAAAATCATTCGAAGTTTTAAAAACAATTTTAATGTCCCCCATAATACTACAACACCCAAACTTCAATAAACAATTCATCATCTCTACAAATGCATCAAACTCGGCATGTGGAGCAATATTATCGCAAAATATAAATGGAGAAGAACTCCCAGTCCCATACGCCAGTAAAACATTCACTCCAGAATAAATCAACAATAGAGAAAGAATTAGCAGCCATACATTGGGCTATAACGTACTTTAAGCCATACGTATATGGTCGAAAATTTCTAGTACGAACAGACCATAGACCACTAGCATATTTATTTGGTATGAAAAACCCATCATCTAAATTAACCAGGATGAGATTAGACTTGGAAGAATTCGATTTTGAGGTCCACTACGTGAAAGGCAAAGAAAACGCCGGACCAGACGCTCTATCAAGGATAGATATCGAGGACCTAAAGATGATAAATATTCTAAAAGTGCGAACCCGCGCAATGTCAATACCAACAGAAGATAACTTGGATAATACATACGCAACCACGCAGCCTGATCAACTACTGCGCATATTGGAAGCATTATCTCCCTCAGAAGTAGCTCAAGTACCTGAACTACTATTTAAAACTATTACCAAAAATAAAAGACAATCAAAAATAGAAATAAATATAGTGCACAAATATGAAATATTATATAAGCGGTATATAAATATAAACTATAACCAATCAGTAGAACCAGCACTAGAGCAGGAATTCGAAATATTGGAAAGTTATAAAAGTAAACAATTTCAGAATAAGATTCTGAAACTTTCTGCAGAAAGTGAAATATTTAGAATGATTAATATAACCGCATTTAAAAGCCTCGGTAATAGAGTACTAAAAACTATAAATATAAAGCTATACAAACCACAAAAATATATTGAAGACAAAGCAAAAATTGACGAAATACTACATAATTTTCACTCTGCGCCTACTAGAGGACACCTGGGACAATCAAGAATGTATAAAAAACTAAAAGAAATATATAGTTGGAAAAGAATGAAAAAATCAATAGCTAACTATATTAATAATTGCGAGCAAAAATATAACAAAGAGCCATTCGAAATTACAACAACACCCATTAAAGTTTTCGACATAGTTTCCATAGACACAGTGGGCCCACTTACAAAAACAACAAATGAAAATAGATATGCAGTAACTATGCAATGCGATCTGAGTAAATATATTGTAATAATACCCACAAGAGACAAAGAAGCAAATACTATCGCAAAAGCAATAGTCGAAGGATTTATACTCACATACGGACCCATGTGCAAAATTAAATCAGATCTCGGAACAGAGTACAAGAACCAGATTCTTACAGAAATATGTAATATTTTAAAAATAAAACAACTCTTTGCAACAGCGGCTCATCCAGAAACCATTGGAGCACTTGAAAGAAACCACAAATGCTTGATTGAATACCTTAGATGTTTCATTAATGACAATAGAGATGACTGGGATACCTGGATACCATATTATACATTCTGCTATAATACCACCCCAAACACGACCCATGGCTATACGCCGTTTGAACTAGTATTCGCTAAAAAGGTGACATTACCTTCAGAACTCATCATTTCACATCCAGATGCACTGTACAACTATGATTTATATAGTAAAGAAATTAAATTCAGACTGCAGCAAGCAATAATTAAAGCAAAACAGCACCTGGAATCGTCTAAAGGACATAGAAAACAAGCCAGTGACCTGGATTGCAGGCCGATATTGCTAAAAGTAGGTGACAACGTCCTATTATCAGTACAAAATAGAAGAAAGCTAGACCCTCTATTTAGCGGACCTTACAAAGTTAAGTCAATAGATAAAGTAAACTGTACTATAGAGGATAAAAATAAAAAGTTAATGACAGTACACAAGAATAGGTTAAGAAAAATTAAAAGATAAAAGTACATTTATAATAAATTGCAATTTATAACTAGCTATACATATATACTTACCTAAATCATATTTAGAAATCAAAAAAAAAAAAATAAATAATATAAATACTGAAATAAAAGTAGCTATAATTAACTATAAATTCATAAGTAACGTAGGATACATACATATGTATGTATGTAGAGCATATCCAAAAAAAATATATAACATTTTTTTTTCTTTAGGGGGAAGGTGTGATACACTCTTTCCCATAATACATTTTCATATTTCCAAAATCACATTTTTCCACCTTATGTAAATTCTTTAATGGGTCACACGCGCGAGCTTTTATTTTAATAAATTCATGCAGACCGAACGTTGCAATTTTTCGCCGATCGAGTAAAAATGAAAATAGGTCAGACGGGTGCATCAAATTCTTGAGGCCCGGTGCATACAAATTGCTGACCCATGACAATTTACCTAAAGTGGGAATAATGATAATTATACTTAGATGTATAAGATAATTTTGTATAAATAGAGTAAATTGATTAATTAAAATTCAGTCGTTGATAAACAGACGTTTGAGTGGGAAGCCAAGACTTCCTTAGAATAACCCAGGAGTTAAGCTTTTGAGCTGCTCCATTATAATTCGGAGTAAACGCTAGTATAGCTGCTCCATAGTGCCTGTTCACACAGGTCGCTTTGAGGCGCGACATAGCGAACGAAAAAGCGAATATTTGTTTACACGTTTCGCTTTGTGTCCAGTCGTTTTTATGACAGGTGGAACATACGGTACGGGAACAAAGTTTGTGATTTTCATAAAAGTGACATAAATTTTTATAAACTGTGATTACCTGAATATAATTAATTTTAGTAAAAAATCTGTGCAAAAAACTGAAGCCTCAAAATTGTCCTATCGCACGTTTGCTCCCAATACGGGTGAAACGAAAATAAAATGGAACAGTAAGGTGATACAAAATGAAATTGAAACAGTCAGCTGGTCAGAAAAGCGAACGTGAGTCGCTTTCAAATCGAGACGCACTTCCTTCCCACCCGAACGCTCCCCGCACCTGTAAATTTCGTGTTGAAAGGTCGCGGTGACCACCCGTGTAAACAGGCACATAGGAGTTAATGCCTTAGGGCTGCTCCAGGAAAGTGTAATCCTACTGCAATCATAGAGATTATATTAGGAATCGGCTCTTTTCACATCAATCAGAACAAATGCTATCTGCGGTGCATTGCTACTACAAAAAGCACTCATTTACACCAGGCGAAATAATTAGTCATCTAAGCATCTTACAGGATACGAATTTTGAATCGATGACCATCTGCTCTGACATACTAGAGGCCAAGATAGATTTTGAAAAGCTTTTGCTATGAATATCGAGAGCTGTGAAGAATGGAAGTCTAACAGATCCGCACTTCTTGAATCTATATCCTGGTGTACAGGCGGCTCAAACGCCAATTTGAGAAGCTTGCTGTGACTTCAGACTCCGCCTTTCTAAGGCCTGGGTCATTCAGTCACAAGTTTTTTACCCTAAGGTGACATCTATAGAAGAATGCTCCAAAGCTTGTATATCTCCAGAGTCATAAATGGCTCTACCATTACTATTCAAACAGTCAAGCCGTTAAGGTGCGTTTAAACTATACGAATTTTTGCTGGCAGTCACAGCCAGTGTACTGGCACACTGTTTACATTAACAGAGAATACTCGCAAATATTTCTCTGTCAGAAGGATTGCCAGTGCTTCACTGACACTTTTTTCCAGAGCCCTGGTAATAGAAATTGATGGTGTTTACCTTGCGAATCCAGTTCACTAGAAAAGGTATTTCGTGCGGAATTGCAGAAAAAAGCAATTTCAAACTGGAAAAAATCACAATGTTCAAAATATTTTATTACAATATGATCCCAATGTCGTCTCATCTTAAATTTTGGCATATATGTACCTTAACAGTGTGTGCACAAAATATATTTTTTTCAAAACAATAAAAAAATCTGTTTTTGAGTTTTTTCAAAAAAAATTTTTTAAAATACTGGAAAAAGTTTTATTCTACTAATAAGACTATGTTGTATGTATATCAAATTAAAGCAGTATTAAAGCAGAACAAATTGGTGCAACTTTCAGCTTTCTATGTGAAATTGTTTTTAAACTAAAGCAATTTAAATATTACAAAAATTGTCAAAATTATGAAAATCTCGATTTTTTTAAACTTAATAACTAATAAATTAGAAGCCCAAAAAATCTGAATATTTATATTTTTCTTAGTTTTCACCAGAAGAACAAATAAAAAAAATTATAACTCCCTGAGGTGGTGAGATCCAGAGAATTGATTGATTTGATGTAGCGCTGGCGATCCTGTTGTAACTATTTACAAGTGAATTATTCGGTTAAAAGTAATGTAAAGTAAATATGGCTGATGCAATTGTTGCATCTTTGTTATTTCGTGATAAAGAAGAAAAGAAACCAAAAAGAAGGCGTTTGTGATCTTATATTTTGCTATTTATTGAAAACAACTGTTTTATCTTTACATATTATATCTTGCAGAGATTTTGTTTTTAAATCTCTATTTCGATATGCCCCAATTGAAACATCCACAGTTCTGGACAATTCTCGTACAAAGATATTCAAATTTAAATCTCTTCTTTTGTCCAATTACCGCCTGTGGCTCTAGAACTTCGCTTTTTTTAATAGTTTCTAATTTAAACCCGTTTTTCGTCAACGATTCTGAATAAAAAACTCGTACAACTTTACTAATAGACCAAGAGCCGGCGACATATTTTGTGTTGTCATTTCATCCCGCATGAAAATTTCCACACTAAATCTTATATGCCTGCTGAACAATAAAAGTTACTTCTGGCAGCCCCCTGTGGCCGGGATGAACTACCCCAAAATTACAAAGAGGGTAAAAAATAAAGTTCAATTTTGTTATAGTATTACTCATGAATTTTCTGGAGATTATTTTCGATAGTATTCTCTACTTATAAAAATTAATGCCAGAACATTTACCCTTCACCTAATGCTTGCCAGAACGCTCTAAATATTTATTTAAAGGGGTTTATTGCATAAATAGTCCATTCAAGATGCGAAGGGGGGTGTTCCAACATAACACCATTAAGAAAATCGAACCCTACATGTATTTTGGGTCGCTGCTTACGAAAATCGGGGTCCTGCGGTCCTAAAATATGGGCGTCACCCTTAAAAAAGAAAAAAATACCCCTTTTAAGGGTTTTCGCGATAATTTCAATAATAATAAAAATAATCCAACGAAATACACTTTTCTCAATATTTATTTGCGAAGGTGGTTGATTTATACTAAATCAAGCCAAACTTTATAACATGGGATAATCCTAAAGGGTAAAAACCACCCCTAAATCAACTGAAAATAAAAAAATTTGTAAAATTTTTTTTTCTAGTTTATGCTCCAAATTCGATTTTATTCAAATTATTTTCAACCCTTAAGGGGTTAAACTACCCCCACAATTTTAAAAATCAACTTTAAACAAATAAATAAGCAACCATTTTTTTTTATGCTTAATTATTTTCAACACTTTATCCCCTTAAGTCAGCCAAAAATTTTATTTTTGATGAAATAATTATTAAGGGGTTAGGCCACTCTAGAGGCCGGGAAAACAGGCTTTTTTGCGGATTTTTTTCCAGAAAAACTACAAAATAACTCGAGATTACAAAAAAGGGTCTTTATCATACGTGTCAGTGACTGTATACAATAATTTTTTTGATTCAGTTCAAAATGGCGGCTGTGCAGTGTTTTTTGCGATGACGTCTCCGTTTTTCCAGGGTCCACTGCCGGACTGATAACTCAGGCAATTTTCAACTGATTCACTTGAAATTTTGAGTGTATCTTAAAAGTACATTGTCTATAGAAGTACGTAGGATTTTTTCGATATATTGATTTTTGGCTAAATGGCGCACTTCTAAAGTGAAAAGTGGAAAATTTGCCTAAAAAATCGTCAGAAAATTGGTAATAACAAATGAACTATGCAACATAAAAGAAAAATCCTACGTACTTCCATAGGCGATGAATTTCTAAAAATATATTTAAAATTTCAAGTGAATCGGTTGAAAATTGTCTGAGTTATGAGTCCGGCAAACTTAAAAAATACAGTTTTGAGATAAACGCGTTAGAAGTTTTGGTAGTAGAAAATCGTGAATACTTGGCTGTGCCTAACTTATTGAAACAGACATTCGACAACTATTTGTGAGACAAAACTAGATAAAATATAAGTCTCGACTTGTCTATACTAGTCAGGTAACAAACGATTTCAATAATATCTGCCGTATACCCGCTCTAGTCCCCTAAAGTGCCTTCCCTCTAGCTGACGACCAGGTGGCCTTGTACTAAAATACGAAAACCGAATACTTAGAGATTTCTTCCGGCCATAATCTTTTGGGACACCATTTTTGAGGTCCTAAGGGACCATTTAAAAAACAAAAAAAAATCGATTTTTCGAAATTTCTAGAGTGGCCTAACCCCTTAAAACATTTGGAAAATTTATTTAAAATTTAAATTGGAACCTACGAAAAGAAAATTTTTTCAATGTATTTTTTTTGTTTCGATTTAGGGGTGCTTTAATCCCTTTAAAAGGGGATAAAATAAATTTTCTAAATGTTTTAATAATATTTCATCAAAAATAAAATTTTAATATAAAATAAAAATTCAATTTTTTTCAAATTCTACTTTTATGTAGGGGTAGTTTTACCCCCTTAAGTGGTGAAAATAAATAATTTTTGGCTTACAATACGCATACAATCGAATTTGAAGCATAAACTAGAAGAAAAAATTTACATATTTTTTTATTTTCAGTTGATTTAGGGGTGGTTTTAACCCTTTAGGATTATCCCTTGTTTTAAAGTTTGACTTGATTTAGTATAAATCAACCACCTTCGCAAATAAATATTGAGAAAAGTGTATTTTGTTGGATTATTTTTCATTATTATTGAAATTATCGCGAAAAACCCTTAAAAAGGGTTTTTTTCGTTTTTAAGGGTGACGCCCATATTTTAGGACCGCAGGACCCCGATTTTCGTAATCAGCGACCCAAAATACATGTAGGGTTCGATTTTCTTAATGGTGTTATGTTGGAACACCCCCCTCGCATCTTGAATGGACTATTTATGCAATAAACCCCTTTAAATAAATATTTAGAGCGTTCTGGCAAGCATTAGGTGAAGGGTAAATGTTCTGGCATTAATTTTTATAAGTAGAGAATACTATCGAAAATAATCTCCAGAAAATTCATGAGTAATACTATAACAAAATTGAACTTTATTTTTTACCCTCTTTGTAATTTTGGGGTAGTTCATCCCGGCCACAGGGGGCTGCCAGAAGTAACTTTTATTGTTCAGCAGGCATATAAGATTTTGTGTGGAAATTTTCATGAGGGATGAAATGACAACACAAAATCCGTCGCTGGCTCTCCCTCTATAACAAGTTTGTAAAGTTACCAGTGCTCACGAGAAAGACGTCAGTGCACGTTTTTGCGTGTTTAGACTGCACGAGAAACATCGTGTCAGTGTTTATGCCAGTGCTTTGCCAATGCCCCAACCAGTGCATTGACATGATGTTTACATTACACTGACTGCATTACTGGCAATAACCAGGGCAATAACTGGCAAAAAACTCGTATAGTTTAAACGCACCTTTACTCTCTAAAAACAAATCAGTGGATGCTAAAGTCAACCTTGGTATGTCAATATAATGTAAAATTCTAAATTTTTTTTATTTTAAATTCCATATGCTTGCTCTACAAATAAACGAGTTGAGGTCAAACTAGAATTGAAATTTTTCTGTACTCTTGTTAAGAAACCATTATCCCTGCAAGGCACCATGAGATTGGCTGACAAAGGATAGGCAGAACCACCTGCTAAATGGTAATCCACAAGTATTCTAGTTTATATTGGGTGCATGCCGAGTTGGTGCTGTTATCATTTTGTGGTACTGTTATTCAACACAAATTATGTTTTTTCAAAAAAATCCAACGCAAAGAAGCACAAATTAACATAGTTACAATACAAATACGCATAATAGTGTATATCGCCGCCTGATTGCAAGAACTAGGTAACTCAGAATTCTGTAAAAAATAAATTTCTAAAGTTACCTATCCGTAACACGATAATAAGTGCGCTATTTTCATTTGTCCAATTTTTACATTGTCTAATAGATGTTGCTAGTTTGCTTTAGCAAGTTGCCGGACCTTTGCATTAAATACTGCTTGATATTGACTACATGAGACTATAGATAACTCATAATCACAAAATTTGAAGTTACCTAGTTCTTACAATCAGGCGGCGATATACTAGAAATTTTTTAAAATATTAAAAAGAGATTGAGAGCGGGTCGAAAAATTGCCAAAATCACCTCACGTAATTTATGGATGACCCCTAACGACATAGCTTATTGTGTTCTTATCATATCCTTTCATTTGATTCCCATGTCGAGGAGGTTGTGCAGACAATGGTAATCCACGGCCGCCATGGATCTAACGGTATATGGAGTATACTACATTGCTTAATGTATTCTACTTATCATACCCTTTCATTTGATATACATACATGTCGAGGGGTTGTGAAGAAAATGTTGGTCCTCCCTTTTGAGAAGGCCGCCATGGATTTAACGACAAAACTTATTGTATTCTACTTATCAAACCCTTTCATTTGATACCCACGTCGAGGAGGTTGTGAAGACAAAGGTAATCCGCCCTCTTGTACTGCCCGCCATGGGTCTAAGGGTATATTGAGTATACTATATTGCTTATTCTATTCTACCCTTTCATTTGATACCAATGTCGGGGGGGGTTGTGAAGAAAATGTTAATTCGCTCTCTTGAGATGCCCGCCATGGATCTAACGAGATAGCTTATTGTATTCTATTTATTACACCCTTTCATTTGATACCCTCGCGGGTGCTGTGTATAAAAATGGTAATCGCCCTTTTGAGATGGTCCCCATGGAGCTCACGGTATATTGGGAATAGTATATTGCTTATTGTATTCTACTTATCATACCCTTTCATTTGATACCCATGTCGAGGGGGTTGTAAAGAAAATGCTAATGCCCCTCTTGAGAGACCCGCCATGGATCTAACGGTATATTGAGTATACTATATTGCATGGTCATCGAAGCTAAATAGGATAACCGGAAGTATTCGGAAAATCGATTGCAAAATTTGTTCCGTGAAGAAAAATTATAACCCGTCCTCTTAACACGGCCGCCATGGATCTAAAAGTATATTGAGTACACTAGATTGTGTCAAAAAGAGTTCAGACAAAGGAGAAATTCGACTGAATTTATTTAATATAAGTAGGCAATTTATTTACAATTACAAATATTGTAGTTTTAGATCGCGATTCCTTTTCTTCGTAAAGCCGGAAATGAAATGGGGCTGGTGAATCAGCGAACTTGCGCTTTTACAGATTTTGATTATAGTCAGTGAACTTGATTTATGCTGAATGATGCTTGGCGAAATCTATATTTTCAACATCCTCGGGGCGGCGGGTTTCCAACGTGTACAAAAGTTGAATAGGCCGTCTTAATTTAGATCCATTACAAATTTTGAGTTCACAAGACCGAACTCTTCCATCACGACCAGGAAACACATTCTCGACGATTGCAAGCTTCCAGAATAGACGGGGTGTAAGATCGTCGTGGATAAGAACTACATCGCCGATTTTGATTTCATATGCACGTTTCCTTTCGATATGATGCGCCGATCTTAATTGAGTAATGTACTCCATTCTCCATCTTTTCCAAAAAAAACTTCGTACATCTTAAACGAAAATTCCACTTTTCTTTTAGAGCTTTTTCAATTTTTAAATCAGTTGTTGAGTTCGGATAATGTCCCTTTAAAAAATGCGCAGGTGTACGGGGTGATAGGTCTAATGAATCCTCACTGATGTACATCAAGGGATTTGAATTGACGATATCTTCTGCTTCGACTAAAAACGTAGTAAGTTCTTCTTCTGTTAGAGTATTCCGCTCAACAGTCACCTTTAGAACATCCTTTACGGAGCGTATAAGACGCTCCCAAAAGCCTCCCCACCATGGAGCTCTTTCAACAATGAATTTCCATAATATGTTACGATTGGATACATAAAACCCTGCAATTTCTCTGACCTTAGAACATGCTCCTAAAACTGCAACATCTTTCGAAGCTCGCTTGAAGGACTAAAGCTGCTGACAGAAACAGGCGCAAACGCCGTGCGGGCAATGACAGAGAGAATAGAAGTAGTGTATTCAAATGCGCACTAACGAAATGCTGTTTTACGCCACGCACACACCGCGCAAGTTGCTTTACTTTCTACTTTTTGCGCGTTGCCGCCGCGTTAGTGTCAAGAGATGTTTGTGTTTTGAGTCGTGTTTTGGTGGTGGTGGGCATATGTTTGGAGTCGTGTGTTGGCGTTGGCTGTGATAGCAACCCAGCGGTAAATGGAGGGCTACAATGGGGCTGTTTGAGCACTCCTTAAAAAGCTTACAGCGCTCCCGTTACGCTCCAGTTCCATATACTTTTTAACATTGCATGTCATTGCAGGGGAGCATACGTTTTTATGCTCCTTCAAAAGCGTTCCAGGAGCATTATAAAGAAGCTTTTTAATAAAGAATTTTCATGGACGCCTGTGGATATGAGTTTCGGGGATCGAAAAGAATTTATTTTGTTTATCTTTGCAATTGCCTTTTCCTTTCCAAGCGCGAGTGTGGTTTTATCAAAGCAGTCCCCCAACTACATTCTAACCACTTTTAAAGCTCCCAGAGGAAAAAATTGGGAGTGCTCTCTGGGGAGCTAATTTTGAGCGCTCCCAAATATGGTCCCGAGGGAGCATTACTGGAGTTTTCAGAAATTTTATAGAAAGAAAAAAACGGGCGATTGACCATAAAATGTGACATTGGCATTGATCAGAATTAGCAGTTTAATCTCTGATCTTAAAAAAAGAAGGTGCCGGAAGGTGTGTTCAAATAAAAGATGTTCCTTTCACAAATTCACTGATACTTTATTCTCAAATAATAATTTCCTGTTTAATATTAAATTCTATCTAATTCAATATAATTAAGTAATAAATCCATTAATCTAATTATTTGAAGTATCCGAAATATCCCCTTTTAATTATTGTGAGATGCCTCGATTTATTATTTTGTTCGGAATCACGCCACGTATATGTCGGTCGTCGACTTACTTTCCGATTTTTCCTTGATTTCGTTGATTTCTTGCTGCTTGCTGCGTCGCTCTACGTAGATTTTCATGCAACCGCTGTGATGTGATGTACGCCAAAATCGTCCGCGAAATGGTTTTGCTGTAAACTTGGTTTTTTATTAATGTTTACGAAGGTCCCACGACCTCTTTGGTGGAGATGCTGACTCAAGCACGTCAGCGGATCTCGAATAGGATAAAGAAAAAAAAACCTCCAACTCGGTTTTTTTCTTCTATTTGCTATGGGTACTGACTCAATCTCGTCAGTATGGATATGATAAAGGGCTGTTTCACACGAGACGACGGCCAACCAACAAAATCTGCTGTCATCGTCCATTCCCTTTTGAAATTTGACGAAAAGTCGTACGGGCTTTCACACAGGCCAATTTTTCCAACCAACTGTACGTCAAAAAGCTTTAGCTTATTGTTGTTGCTTTTATTTCAATTCTCTTTTGCGTACTTTCCGAGTGAAATAAAAGTCATTTCTATTTCTTTTCTTCTCCCAGCAAAAGCAACAACAACCACACCGCTGTCAAAAAGTCGTATCGAAAATCGTGTGAGAAAGTTGGATGAGAAAATCGTCCCTCCCCATCTTTCTCTCTCACCCTCTTCTCTAAAAACATGAATATCGTACGATTTCTGTTGGTTGGCCGTCGTCCCGTGTGAAACAGCCCAAAGGAATTTCAACTCGATCCCTTTATTTAATGATTGAAATCGCTTGGAATAAAATTCTCAAACTCGAATTTTATTCTTTCTCTAAGCTCGAACTCGCTTAAAGATCTGAAGTGATCTGACTCGAACCTCGCCGTCTGTCCATATTTATCGAAGTCTTGAACAATAAAAATTGGTGGGGAACTTGGTTTAATGTACATAATTTTCGGTTCATGTAGTTACTTGAACAGCTGTTTATCTTCTTCCTTCCCACATCTGTCAAATGGAGTTGACTTCTTGTTGGTAAGTTTGTTTGCTTTTAACATTCTTGTCTAGTAACTAATTTTATTTATTTCAGGGATATTTGAGGTTGGTGGTATTTTCGGGAGGCGGAGTCTGGAGTTAGTGTTGTGAGGTATGTATTTTTTTGTGGAATTTGTTTATCATTTTCTTCATTTGTTATTGTTTTCAGATTGGCGATTTGCCGACGGCATTTCGACGATTTTCAGGATGATGATGTCGGTTCATAGTTTTTTATGTATTTATGTGATGTTTAGGGCCGTAAATTTAGTGTAATTTAATATATTTTTATTAACACAATTTTATTTTTCAGAAATGCCTGATCTTCCCTTTGTGGATCTGAAGGACGTCGGTGTTGGATGTGGTGTCGATTTTATAGTGTTTGTTTACTTTGGTGTTGATTAAATTTGTGTATATTTGGTGTTTATTTATCAAGTTCGTTGTTAATAAATGGTAAACTGCTAAGGTAAAAGGATGTGTTGTTATTTATCTTTTATTTCAAGATGTCAATTTTCCGGTTGTTCCAAGACGGAACATTCTCCCCCGCCTTGAAGCGCTTAGCTTCAAATTTTGAAAATTGGTTAATGTCTGCTGATCATCTGTAACTTTAAGTGAATAAATAGTCGTTTGTTTTCCCTTTTTTTTTAATAATTCAAGTTTTAGTTGGTTTTTTTTGGTCTTGCTGCCTGTTGATACACACGGATCTGATTATCTGCTGTTTTCACGAAACACACTGTCCTTTCACCCAGACGTAACCAAGGGCGGATCGAGAAAAGTTTTTTTGGGGGGCGATCTGAGATATAAAAAAGTTTAAGGATATTTATTATTTGTAATGTTTATATGTCCATGAACTTGTGAATATTTATTTAAAAGTGCACTGTTTGAATGTTTCTACTTCGGGATATGTCTAAGAAATAAAATGAAATCCGAGTGAAATGAAAAAGAGGTTGAGGCTGTAAATGCACATTTATTTATAATGTTTTGAAAAACCATATTTATGCATGTTCGTGAATTACAAAATTTTACTACTAGGTATATTTCTCATAAAAAAACTTTTATTTTTTTTTATTTTAGGGGGGGGGCGATCGCCCCAATCGCCCCCTTGTGGATCCGCCCCTGGACGTAACCGGAACCATTTTTTTACCCTTTGAATTTTTTCCCATGGGATGTTGATGGTTTTTAATTTTTTCCATAGTTCTTCATCCACAATGACACCTGCCGGGGATTGTTGCCGCTGCCTGTATGTCTCCAGGGTGATTTCAGTCCGTGTTTTTTTGTCTGTGCTGGGAGTTTGGGTTTTGACGTCGGGATTTTCCGTGGCATGGTCCTTTTACGGATTTCAGGTCCGCAAGGTTCTGCCTCGAATGGCCTCTTAACGATGGGTCGCTGCGATGATGACGCCTTGCGTTTTATTGATGAGGTTGCCGATAATGTCCGTGGTGATGTTTTTAATTTCGGGACGTCGTCAATCCAGAGATATTCCATAATTATTTTATTCCTTTTATGTGCACGTTTCAAGATGGTGAAAGACACTTATGATTTATTAGATTCCGTTGGGATTCAATAACGGTCCTTTCTAGAGATTTTTTCTTGTTTACGTTGGTAGTTAATTTTTCCTTTTCGAAAATTATTGGGCTATCTCGGTGCAGGTCTATGATAAAGGTTTGGCGGAAGTGCTTCCATTGATTTATTAATTTTGATTTATGGACGAGTTTGATGGTAATGGACATATTTTGTTAATTGGTCGCTTTATAATGTTTTGTCGTGTGCGTAATGTGACCACTCGAATTAGTTTATCTTTACCAGGACGGGTGTCTATTATTCTTCCTAATAACCATTGGGAAGGTGGTAGCCTTTCGTCCTTCATGAGCACTAGATCGTTGATTTTGATTTCAGGATTTGTCTTCAACCATTTGGGTCGCTGTTGAAGGCGACTAAGATACTCGGTGCTCCAGCGATCCCAAAAATTCTGGTAGAGGCGTTGTATGTATTTGACGACGATGTAAATTGTTGATGTTTCTGTCCAGAAGGCTCGGTTCTGGTGGGGTTAGTAGAGGTCGACCTATCAGGAAGTGTCCTGGGGTCAAGGCTGCTGTATCTTCCGGGTCCTGAGTCAATTCTGTGATTGGCCTGGAGTTTAGAGCGGCTTCAATTTGCGTGGTGAGCGCGCTGAATTCTTCATACGTTAGTGATGCTTCTCCTATGGTCCGTTTTAGATGATATTTTACCGATTTTACTCCGCTTCCCCAGAGGCCTCCAAAGTGGGGTGAGGCTGGTGGAATGAAGTGCCAGTTGGTTCCCTGTTTTTCCATGGCTTCGGCTAACTCCGCTTCTAATGCTTTGTTGGCTATAATTTTGTAGCGTGAGAGGAGATTGTTTGCCCCAACGAAGTTGGATCCACAGTCACTATATATGTCGGAGCATAATCCTCGTCGTGCGGTGAATCGTCGAAACGTGGTGAGAAATCCTTCTGTGGATGCGTCTGTGACGACTTCCAGGTGAATGGCTTTGGTGACCATACAGATAAACAGCGAGATGTATCCCTTTTGTGTTCGTGCTCCGCGTGTTTTGGACAGTCTTAAATTGAATGGACCGCAGTAGTCGATTCTAGTGTGTGTGAACGGTCTAGCGGGGCGGATTCTGACTGCTGGGAGGTTGCCCATTAGTTGTGTTCGTCCTGCTGCTAGTTGTCTAAAACATCGCATGCATTTATGATTGTGTTTTCTAACAGCGTTTCTTGCGTGGATGATCCAGTACCTTTCTCGGAGCGTGTTCAGCATCAATTGAGTTCCTCCATGCATTGTAGTTTGATGAGTATTGTCTATTATTAATGTTGTTAATGTTGCTTTTTCCGGTAGGATGATGGGGTGGCGTGTAGCGAATGGTATGTCTGCGTTCTGGATGCGTCCTCCTAATCTTAGGATTCCTTCCTGGTCGAGGAATGGAGTTAATTTCAATAGCCTACTTTTACTGGATATGGTTTGGTTAGATTGCAGCTTCAGGATCTCGTCTCTAAATTCCATGTCTTGGGTGACCCTTATCCAATGTGTTAACGCCGTTTGAATCTCCTTGGCAGTTAAGTGTGTGGCTGGCGCTCTGTGGGATTTTGGTTTGAGTAGATTTAACCATCGACGACAATCGGCTGTGACTCGAAGTAGTTTGTTTAACGAAGAATAGTTGTTTAGCAGGTTGAAGATTTTGGAATTCGTTTTTACATGTAAATTGGTTACAGTTTTTTGCTGTCCCATTGTGGTGTCTGGGACCTCCTTACGTTTTGGCCATAGTTCCTTTGCTTGTTAGAGCCATGGTGGTCCTTCCCACCATAGGTTGTGCTGTTTCAGTTCTTCTGGAGTGGTTCCTCTAGTGGCACAGTCCGCTGGATTTTCCTCCGTTCGGATGTGATTCCAGCTACCTTGGTCTAGTAATTGGTGGATGTTTGAAACTCGATTAGCCACAAAGGTTTCCCAAGAGGAGGGATGTTTGCGTAGCCAAGCGAGTACGATGGTTGAATCAGTCCATGCTGTTGTTATGATCTGCTCAATTTTCATATCTTTCTTGATTTGGGCGAGTAATTTAGCTAATAGGTGTGCACAGCATAACTCTAATTTTGGTAATGATATGGTTTTCATCGGTGCTACCTTACTTTTTGCTGCCAGTAGACGACAGTGGATCGTTCCTGTTCCGTCTTGTGTGCGGATATATACGGCTGCGGCGTGAGCCTTGATGGATGCGTCGCAGAATCCATGAAGTTCGACAGTTTGGGATTGTATTGCTGGTTTGTATCCATCGAGGAATCTGGATGGTTTGGATTGTTTGGAGGTTTGAGCGGAATTTTCGCCATTGTTCTTCTATGGTAATGGGAACTGTCCCGTCCCAATCGATCTTTAGGAGCCACAACCTTTGTATTCGAATTTTTGCACTGACTATAATTGGTGTTAACCATCCGATGGGATCGAATAATTTTGCAATCTCCGAAAGTATTTTTCGTTTTGTATATGATGTCTCATCAAAATCCATTGTTGCTTTGTATGAGAGCGAATCTGTTGATGGGTTCCATGATAGTCCACGTGCCTTGACTTCTTCAGCGTTTACTGCGAGGGGAAATGTGATTTCTCGATCGGTCTCTGGAACGTTCTGTAAGATGTCGTCATGGTTTGCTGCCCATTTCTTTAGTTCCAGACCTCCTGACCGTAGTAGATTGATCAGTTGCTCTTGTCTTTGGGTTGCTTCTTTGATAGTGTTTGCTCCAGTCATTAAATCATCGACGTAAAAGTCATTGAGTAGAGCCCCTGAGCCGATTGGATATTTCTTGGCTTCATCCTTTGCCAATTGGTGCATCGTTCTTATGGCTAGAAATGGTGCGCTTTTTGTGCCAAATGTTACGGTCCTTAATGAGCAATCTCGTATGGGTTCGGTAGGGGAGTCTCTCCAGACGATCCGTTGATAGTCTGCATCCTCTGGATGTATTCGTATTTGGCGATACATTTTTTCGACATCTGCCATGTATGCGATGCGGTAGTTTCTCCATCGCATGAGAATGGTCATGAGGGAGTCCTGTATCACTGGCCCATTCAGTAATGCGCTGTTTTGTGATTTTCCTTTGGATGTCGGGCGTGATGCGTCGAATACGACACGCAGCTTAGTGGTTGTGCTGCTTGGCTTGAGGACAGCATGATGAGGGAGATAGCAGCATTCATATGTCGTTGCGTCGTCTGATGATTGCCTCTGGAATGCTGATTCTGGGGTATTGGTCGTTGTCATGTGTCCTAATGTAAGATACTCTCGGATGCATTTTCCATAATCGCGTTTTAGGACTGGGTCTTGCTGGAACCGTTTTTCCATTTGGATAAGCGTTCGGATGGCTATGTTTCTGGATGATCCAAATTGGATGTGTTCTTGTTCCGTGTTGAATGGAAGTCGAACCTGATAACGTCCATCGTCTCCTCTTGTTACGTAGTTGGCGAAGTGGGTTTCGCACAGTGATTCTTCCTTTGTCCATTTCGGTCTTGATGGCAGTTCTTCCAACTCCCAGAATTTCCTCAGATCACACTCTGGGGTTATCTGCGTGAAGAAAATTTGTGCGCTTGTGTCCATTTGTGATGTTGGACTTGTGTTTCCAGTGATGATCCAGCCAAAGATTGTGTTTTGGCCTGCTGGTGTTCCATCAGCGCCCTTTCTCAAGCCCTCCATGATGATGTCAGTATATACGTCAGCTCCCAAGAGGATGTCTATGTGGCCCGGCTTATGGAATGTTGGGTCTGCCAATTGGAGTCCTTCCAGGTGGGTCCAGTTCTTACTGGAACATTCTTCGTCCGGTAATGGATTACTGATTTTTGAGAGGACGAGAGCCTGTGCCTGGGTTCTTTTGCTCGGCTGAGTTCTTGATTGTAGCTGTAGCGTTACCCTACTTGTCATTTCACCGGCTGGCAGGTTATTGATTACTGAAATTGAGGTTTGTGCGGATTCTCGCTTGAGTCGTAAGTTCTGCACTACCGCTTCTCCTACAAATGATCTTTGTGACCCTGGGTCGATCAGCGCTCTGCAGACCTGTTGTTGTCGTGTCGGTGCTACTATTGTAACTAGGGCTGTCGCTAGTAGTACTTGTTGATTTTCATACGGATCTGTGTGGGAGAAAAATGTGTTTGCTTGGGAGATAGATGGTTCAATATTTGCCCTTGTTGCTTTTTCATCGTTGTTGCTGCCTTGCTTCTCTTGTTGCGCTCTGTGCAGGGATGTATGGTGTGTTGCTCCACATTGGAAACATCTAGTATTGCACACGGTGGTTTGTTCCTAAGAAATTGATGCATAGATCCTTGGATTTGGCTGTTTTATACCTCTCGTCTATGGTTTGTTGAAAATACTTTGGACATTTTCTTATGATGTGTGGACCTTTACACAAACATGTGCTGTGGTTTGACACGTGAACGCTTGTGCTCTTCTTAGTGTCTGTTCTCTTCGCTTGTGTTCATAGTGATCAATCCTGCTGTTGGCCGGCTTGCTGATGGCTTCTAATGTTCTAAACCGGGTCGCCAATTCGCGAAGTTCCGTCCACGTTGGTATTGATCGTTTTGATTTATGGCTTTGTGATTGTTCCCATAATTCGTGTGTTTCTGTTGGTAGCCTCTGGACTAATATATGTATGAGAATGGGATCCCAGTTTTCAGTAGAGATCTCCAGATTCTCTATGGCGGTGAGGCATTCATGTCTCCTTGTTTTTAGTTCCTTAATTGCCTGAGCAGACTCTTTTGTTAGCTTAGGTTGACTGAGTAGGATATCGAGCTGGGTTTTTAACAGCGCTCGTTTGTTATCATAGTTTTCGATGAGAAGTTTCCACGCTGGCTCGTAATTGGCGTCGCTGATTAAGGTGTTGCTGAGAAGTCGTAGTGCTTCTCCGGATAGATGGGCTTCGAGGTATTGGAGTTTTTGGGCTCCTGATAACGATGTCTTGTTGTGTATGAGGCTGGAGAATAGATCCAAGAACGATGGCCAGGAAGCATAGTCCCCGGCAAATGTTGGAATTGAAATTCGCGGGAGCTTTACATCATTATTTTGGTGAACGATGTGGGAGATGTTTAAATCTGCCGACGATTGCTCATCTCTTGTTGCTTGCTGTGGTGCTGGAAGAGTTTAGTGGTAATCCTCCTCGATTTTGGAATAGGTGTCGATGTATGTCTCTTCCACATCTGAATACCAATCTTCCTTGAAGTATGGATGCGTACGTTCAGTTTCACTGGCTGCCATGTTGATTATTTTCTCCTCGTTGTGGAATTTTTCCCAGTCTCGATCGAGAGAGTCAAGTTTTTTTTGATAATACCGCTCCGTTCTTCTGCTTGGTCCATCCTTTGTAAAGTTGCGATATGCTTTTTCCAAGCGATGCCTTCATGATTATGTTTTTGACGGATTTCTTTTATTGAATCACTATCCGGCTCGAAGGACCTAATGATCAGAATTAGCAGTTTAATCTCTGATCTTAAAAAAAAGAAGGTGCCGGAAGGTGTGTTCAAATAAAAGATGTTCCTTTTACAAATTCGCTGATACTTTATTCTCAAATAATAATTTCCTGTTTAATATTAAATTCTATCTAATTCAATATAATTAAGTAATAAATCCATTAATCTAATTATTTGAAGTATCCGAAATATCCCCTTTTAATTATTGTGAGCTGCCTCGATTTATTGTTTTGTTCGGAATCACGCCACCTAGATGTCGGTCGTCGACTTAATTTGCGATTTTTCCTTGATTTCGTTGATTTCTTGCTGCTTGCTGCGTCGCTCTACGTGGATTTTCATGCAACCGCTGTGATGTGATGTACACCAAAATCGTCCGCGAAATGGTTTTGCTGTAAACTTGGTTTTTTAATAATGTTTACGAAGGTCCCACGACCTCTTTGGTAGAGATGCTGACTCAAGCACGTCAGCGGATCTCGAATAGGATAAAGAAAAAAAACCTTCAACTCGGTTTTTTTCTTCTTCTATTTGCTATGGGTACTGACTCAATCTTGTCAGTATGGATATGATAAAGGAATTTCTACTCGATCCCTTTATTTAATGATTGAAATCACTTGGAATAAAATTCTCAAACTCGAATTTTATTCTTTCTCTAAGCTCGAACTCGCTTAAAGATCTGAAGTGATCTGACTCGAACCTCGCCGTCTGTTCATATTTATGAAGTCTTGAACAATAATAATTGGTGGGGAACTTGGTTTAACGTACATAATTTTCGGTTCATGTAGTTACTTGAACAGCTGTTTATCTTCTTCCTTCCCACATCTGTCAAATGGAGTTGACTTCTTGTTGGTAAGTTTGTTTGCTTTTAACATTCTTGTTTAGTAACTAATTTTATTTATTTCAGGGATATTTGAGGTTGGTGGGATTTTCGGGAGGCGGAGTCTGGAGTTAGTGTTGTGAGGTATGTATTTTTTTGTGGAATTTGTTTATCATTTTCTTCATTTGTTATTGTTTTCAGATTGGCGATTTGCCGACGGCATTTCGACGATTTTCAGGATGATGATGTCGGTTCATAGTTTTTTATGTATTTATGTGATGTTTAGGGCCGTAAATTTAGTGTAATTTAATATATTTTTATTAACACAATTTTATTTTTCAGAAATGCCTGATCTTCCCTTTGTGGATCTGAAGGACGTCGGTGTTGGATGTGGTGTCGATTTTATAGTGTTTGTTTACTTTGGTGTTGATTAAATTTGTGTATATTTGGTGTTTATTTATCAAGTTCGTTGTTAATAAATGGTAAACTGCTAAGGTTAAAGGATGTGTTGTTATTTATCTTTTATTTCAGGATGTCAATTTTCCGGTTGTTCCAAGACGGAACAGGCATAGTCAATAGACCGGCTCTCGTTTCATACGGAGGACAAGCAGCTTTGGACGTGGTTAGTATTTAGTTGGGGTCCTGCTTTGGTAAAACTCGCGCTTGGAAAGGAAAAGGCAATTGCAAAAAATTAACAAAAATAAAAGCTTTCCGGCACGGGAGCTTATTCACATATCCACAGGCCTCCATGAATAGCTCTACTGTAGATATTTAAAAAGCTCTATAATGCTTCTTTTTGTCTCCAACCAAATCGTTGCAGGAGTGCTCCTATGGGAGCTCAAAAGGAGTGCTAGCCTAGGCGGACATCTAATGTTAAAAAATATATGAAGAGGGAGCGGAAAGGGAGCACTCCATGCCTCCAAGGGAGTGCTCTCTCATTAGGCCCCATCCACGGTCAAACAAATCATCAAACCAATTTTCGACAAACAGCGCACACATTTATGCTTTGACATTTGCTGGCCATCAACGAGGGAAACTTTCTTGAAACATCCCGAGCGACAATTCCTGTAAGCAAAACGAACTTTCATATGCTTTACATGGCACACATAAAAAATGCACACACACCTTTAAGCTGTTTGAAGGAAATATTAAACCAGACGAATAATTTCTTCAAACAGCGGCCAACTTCGAAAACTTGTATTTTATACACGCACACTTAGAATTTTTTCGATGTTGGCCACAAATTTGATGATTTGTTTTACGGCGGCCTATTGTCTTTGGAGCACTCAATTTCCCGCTGGGCTGCTTCTCTTTCGTATCGAACGAGAGCCGGTCCACTGAGAATGCTAATGCCACCCTTTATGGTCACCAAGATAATCGCTCATTTTCTTCGTTCTATAAAATTTATGAAAGCTCCGGTAATGCTCCCTGGGGGGCATATTTAACAGCGCTCAAAGTAAGCTACCCTGAACAGCGCTCCCAATTTTTCCCACTGGGAAATTTGTTGAATTTTATATTTAATGAAAATCTTTATTTTTCCAAATTGGGGTAATTAAATTAGCACCTAAAACAAAGACAAACCCTGTAGGATAGAAAAATTATATGTAAATCATTCAGGTTTTCAATTTTTTTCCTATCACGTCCACTTGTCACTTTGATTTCGTTGTTGTGTTCAAAGTCGGAGCGCGCCGCCGACACCGCAACATCATGTCAGTGAAAAGTCGCCACATACCGTGAAGCCAATGTCCGCACCGCGTTTGCGCCTGTTTCTGTCAGTAGCTTTAGCGTTATCTGATATGATAACCTCGGGTGCACCTCTTCTGGCAATAAATCTTCTGAGACCCATCAAATAAGATTCTGTCGTTAAATTTGGTGTTAACTCTAAGTGGACAGCGCGAATCGTCGAACAGGTGAAAAGCATGCAATAAAATTTGCTAGTTGAGCCTTTTGCAGTCTTGGCGTAAAGTGGACCCGCAAAATCAATACCAGTTGTCTGAAAAGGTCTACATGCATCAATTCGGCTAAGAGAGAGTGGCGCGATAGGTTGAGTAGCTGGTTTTCCTCTCATTCGTCGGCATGTAACACAATAACTAACCACTGACTTGATCAATTATCTCGCTTTCGGGATTCAAAATTTCCTTCTTAATTCGGCAAGAAGTTTCACTCCTGCATGGGCCTTTGTTTATGAACATCTCTAATTAAAAGATTAGCTAAATAGCTATGTTTAGGTATGATAATAGGGAAGGGATTATTCAAGCCTTCATATAAATTCTCCTGTTATAATGCCTCTGATAGTCTCGAACCTAATCTCAAGATTCCTAGGCGATCAAGTTTATTGACGACGACCTATCAACAAGTCTTTTGTTCCTCAGTGCTGCTATTTCATCTCCATATTCTTGCTGCTGAACAAATCGAATCCAATATTCCTCTGCGTTCTCTAATTCATGAGGCAGTAGAAATTTATTTAAAGGTATCCGACTTTTCTTCACTCGAGCTTTGAAACGGAAGATGTAACCTGTAATTCTTAATAGCTTCCGATAATCACTATACGCTTTCATTTCGAGTACTTGAATCATCTTCACGCTTTCAACCTTGTTGAACGCAGCCAGGCATGCCATCGTTAATGGTAAGTATTGACCAATTTCTTCTGTGGACAATTTTCCATAGTTATCAATAGATTACTTTTTCAACCACTCAGGGCCACCTCACCAGGATGCGGTTTCCACCAGCTCTTTGCATGGAACTCCGCGTGTTAATATATCTGCTGGATTGGATTTGCCAGAGCAGTGTCTCCAATTCTGAGGTTTTGAATTTTCATTTATCTGTCGAACTCTATTGGAGACATATGGTTTCCATTTTCTATAATCCAAGCGAGTGTTATCTGCGGATCAGACCAGAAATGTACGGGCTCAAATTTCAAGCGAACATTTTTTTTGAGATATGTGTACAATCGAACGGCTATGACTGCAGCTGTTAATTCCAATTTCGGCAATGTCAACTCAGATGATCTATTTTCCTTAAGCGGTGCAATTCTATTTTTTGAGCACACATATTTTACGACCACTTCACCAGATCTATTCACGCTTTTAAGATATACGACCAGTCCATACGCCTTAGTACTTGCGTCAGCGAATAAATGCAATTCCTGCGATGCAATATTCGAGTACTCGCACATAGATCTTGGTAAATTTATGTGCTTTAATTTAAGAAACTCTGAAATACATACAGCAAATGTTTTCGTAAGGTCGCTAGGTAATATATCATCCCATTTCAATTTTCTCTTCCAAGTTTCCTGAAAGAGAAGCTTTAATTTTACAGCAAAAGAAGCGGTTGTTCCCAGTGGGTCATAAATTTTTGAAATTATACTTAGCAATTCTCGCTTTGTACTATATCTTACTTCTGACTGTGAAGACAATTGGTCTATGTCAACCGAAAGCTCATCACTTACAGTATACCACTTCAATCCTATTACTTTTTGTATCTCAGGTGGAGGCTCTAACTCGTCGAAAAGCGCTTTAATTTTTGGGTAGTTTGAGTTCCATTTTCGAAGCTCCATAGATGCTTGCTTCTCATTTCTATTGATTCGAAATAGATTCGCTCAGCCTCATGTTCATCGTTAGTGCTGCTAATAAAATCATCCATATAAAAGGAAATGCTGAGAATCTCACATGTGTCAGGATGAATTTCGTGCTTTTCTTCCAAATGTGTCCGAATCGTTGCGCTAAGGAGGAATGGGCTGCAAGCAACTCCGAATGTGACGCGGTTCATCCTGAATTTTGCAACTGCAGGTAGATGTCTGATATCTTTTATTTTCTCTTTAAACCAGAAAAATCTATGAACGCCTTTATCTTCATCTGCTAACTCAATTTGCAAAAATGCTTTCTTAATATCCGATACCAAGCCTATTTGTCCACATCTGAAATTTAGCAAAATCTGGAATACACCGGGTAACAAATTTGGTCCTGGTGAAAGAAGACACTATCCGAATCTTTGACGTAGTCTTATCACCTCGATAGACCGTTCTATGAGGAAGATAGTATGAACGAATTCCACATTTAGGAGGTTCGTCTACTCGTTCCGCAAATCCATTTGATAAGAATTCGCTCATTGTCTGCTCGTACTCAAATAGTCGGTATGATTCCCTGGAAAGTTTTCTAATTATATTTTGAAATCTCAAATAGGCTCCTTCTCTCTAGCTATCTAATTTGGAGTCTATATCTCTCCACAACAGCTAGATTTTCGCTGGCGATTTTTAAACGTTGTATGAAAATGACGAGCTCCTCTTCCACTGAAATAAATTTATCAGAATATTCTGCTCTAGGTTGAGCATCCGCAGTCTCGAAATACTCGACCGCCGCATTTACTATTTTGGTGACCTGACCGCGATAAGCACCGCGATTCAAATCGGCCATATCGTTTTTTAAAGCTACGTTCTTTTTTATTATAATTTAAACCGCTAATCCACGTGTTTGCCTTTTATGGCTATTAAATTTTTTCTCCGTATCCCGGGTTTGGCACTAATGTCTAAAATAGTTCAGACAAAGGAGAAATTAGACTGAATTTATTTAATATAAGTAGGCAATTTATTTACAATTACAAATATTGTAGTTTTAGATCGCGATTCCTTTTCTTCGTAAAGCCGGAAGTGAAATGGGACTGGTGAATCAGCGAACTTGCACTTTTATAGTTTTTGATTATAGTCACTGAACTTGATTTATGCTGAATGATGCTTGGCGACATCTATATCTTCAACAGATTGCATTGTCGTCGAAGCTAAAACTTTGTGCAAAACTTTAGCATGACAAGCTGAAGTATTCAAAAAGTGGATGTGTGGTTGCCACGCACGTTGGTAGTGAAACGTAAAAGTCAGACGAATGGGAAATTTGTAGGGAAAATGAACAATTAAACGGCCGTCATTTGGTAAAATGAGTATTCTATATTGCTTATTGTAGTAACATGGATCTAACTGTATATTAAGTATACTATATTGCTTATTGTATTCTACTTATCATACCTTTCATTTGATACCCATGTCGAGCGGGTTGTGAAGAAAATATTAATCCGCCTTCTTCAGATGGCCGCCATGGTATGTCGTTAGATTCTTCTTAGCTTATTGTATTCTACTTATCATAACCTTTCATTTGATCATGGCGAAGGGCTTGTGAAGAAAGTGGCAATCCGCCCTCTTGAGATGGCCGCCGTGGATCTAACGACGTAGCTTATTGTATTCTACTTATCATACCCTTTCATTTGATACTCATGTCGAAGGGGTTCTGGAGAAAATGGCAATTCCCCCTCTTGAGATGGCCGCCATGGATCTAACGGTATATTGAGTAGAGTATGTTGCTTATTGTATTCTATTTATCATACCCTTTCATTTGATACCCTCGCGCGTGCTGTGTAGAAAAATGGTAATCGCCCTTTTGAGATGGTCCCCATAGAGCTAACGGTATATTGGGAATAGTATATTATTATTATTATTTTATTCTACTTATCATACCCTTTCATTTGATACCCATGTCGAGAGGGCTGTAAAGAAAATGCTAATGCGCCCCCTTGAGACGGCCGCCATGGATCTAACGGTATATTGAGAATACTATATTGGGTGCCTTCCATTTAGACACAGTGTTACACTGTGTCCGACACAGAAGTGTTGCATCAACGACACAGCCGGACACAGCTAAGACAATGCTACCAACCCCCGCCAATTGAAATGTGATCGTTAATTTATAATTACAACAATATTGTTTCATTTTTGAGATTCCCAGCATTTATAAGATGTCGGGTAATTAATTTAAAGCAATTAACAACATAAAATATTCGATTTACTTGTCAAACAAAAATAAAAACGAGGAAAGTGCGACGTGGCGGATTTTTTATGAACTTATGTGTTCCATTTGGGCTTACACAGAGCGACACGCTGTGTCGTACACAATTGCCTTTCTGTGTCATGGTCATCGAAACTAAAGCTGTGTTCAAAATAGCATAACCGGAAGTAAATTTGTTCTGTGAAGAAAACATTAATCCGCCCTCTTAAGACGGCCGCCATGGATCTAAAAGTATATTGACTACACTAGATTGCATTGTCATCGAAGCTAAAACTGTGTTCAAAATTTTAGCATGATAAGCGGAAGTATTCAAAAAGTGGATGTATGGTCGCCACGAAGGGAAAACGAACAATTAAACTATATTCATTTATCCGAATAAAACATTTATTTATTCGTTTTTATTCAAATCTTCACCAAAATCAAAAAATTAAATGATAGTTTTAAAAAAGTACGCGATTTAAGTTTGCTGAAATATCTACAATACGAGGTCTGTTCAAAAAGTAAGGTGAATTTTCAAATTTCGCGGGCTACGTACATTCGATTATCGATTTTTTTATTCTGTTATGTTGGTATACATGCCCCTGAAGTATGATAAAATATTCAGCTGTATTCATTGTTTACCTATCTGCAGGAGGTTGGTATCAACGAACCAACATGGCTTTCTTGCAGCTCGTTCCACTACCACCAATCTTCTTGAGTTCACTTCCCATGCTGTCGAGGGCTTCATTTCCGGTTGCCAGACTGATTGTGTTTACACTGATTTTAGTAAGGCATTTGACAAGCTCTCCCACTCCATTATACTTCTAAAATTAAGGATGTTAGGCTTTCCACGAGCCTTTCTAGCATGGTTCCAGTCTTACTTAGCTGACAGGACCTACCAAGTTCTTTTTCGTGGATCCAAATCAGTAACCATTGAAGCGTCATCCGGTGTTCCTCAAGGAAGTCATCTTGGTCCACTGCTCTTTATTCTATCAATTGATGACATTGTTCCCTTGCTAGGACACTGTAGAATCTTGATTTACGCTGATGACATCAAATTGTACCGTCACATAAAAAGTATCGAGGATTGCAAACTTTTGCAAGCTGACCTTGACACCTTTTACTCTTGGTGTGTGAACAACAACCTGGTTCTCAATATTAGTAAATGTGAAACCATGACTTTTGGGAGAGGTCGTAGTCCTATAATTTTTAACTACACCTTTTCTAATGAGAGTGTTCGTCGTGTTAATTTTGTTAAAGATCTCGGGATTAGATTTGATAGTAAACTCGATTTTTCTGCCCACATTAACTATATTGCTTCCAAAGGTAGTTTAGTCCCGGGTTTTATAAAAAGGTGGTCTAAAGAATTCAATAACCCCTTGATTACTAAACACCTTTATATCTCTCTTGTCAGACCATTACTCGAGTATGGGTCCCAGGTTTGGTCTCCTCACTACTCTTCGCACGTTGGAAGAATTGAGTCAGTTCAAAGGAAGTTCGTTCGATTCGCATTGAATCATCTTCCTTGGGATGACCCAATAGTTCTTCCACCATATGAATCTCGGCTTAAGTTACTCAACTTAAGCTCTCTTTGCAGGCGTCGTGAGGTTGCCGATGTTGTATTTGTTCATCAGCTCCTTAATGAAAAGGTTGACTCAGGTTTTCTGAGTCGCCGTGCGTCGTTTAGAGAGAGTAGATACAATTTGAAAGGGCCACCTCTCTTACACACCAACTCCTCTAACACGAATTACGGCAGATTCGAGCCTGTTAATCGCATGTTCATTAATGTGAATAGAAATATCGATGTTTTTAGCGTGAGCATTAGTAAAGACGTCCTTAAAAGGAGTCTTTTCAATCTGACTTGACTGACTTTTCTTGCACGCTTCTTTGTGTATTGCATTTCTTTCTGTTTTAATTGAGTGTGCAATCTCTGGGGGGTCACATCTCGCATATAAAAATGTGCGGGGTGTGACCTTTTCGGGATTGCATACTCAATTTATATGTTGCATGCTTTAGTTGAGCCTATCTCAGTGCTAATTGTGCTGAGCTGGTAAATTTTTCTTGGCCCAGCTAAGAAGTGTACCTTCTGAATTAGAAGGGTAACTCTATATGCATGATTGTGTGTTGCATGTAATAAAAAAAAATATATGCAGCACTTTTGACACTTCGTAATGCGGCAAGTGATTTTAAACAAGGAGATGCGGGATTTGTTTTTTAAATTATTTAAAATGACATGGAGGAATAATTGATAGAACTAGTGCGATTTTTAAATTTTTAATTTGAGGTTTAAGCCTAGTACTAAGTTCACGTGAAATGGAATTTAAATGGGCTACTCAATGTAAATTTTCACGAGTGAAAATTTCACTTGTCAAAATTTCATTTGTGATACTAAGTTCACGTGAATTTTTTGGTGAATAAATCACACTCTGCTGCTCTCTAACAGATGGCGCGGCACACATTCACCACGAGATTTCATTTTCATTTCATTTAAAAGAATGCGCTTGGGCATTTTTTCCACGTGAAAAGTTGTGAGCTGTTAAATGTTCAAAAGGCGATAACTGAAAAAACGCGATAAGTGAATATTAAAAACCGTTTTGTGAATTATTATGTAAAAGTACGTAATTAATATTATGACATATTTATTTGTTAATTGATGTACATATGTATTTAGTTGGCGGGATTTATTTTATTTATTTCAACTTATTTTTTGTAGAATGGAAAACACTTTGCCACAAAGTTACGAACAGCTGATTAACTCACCACGGTTGATTTTTCACTAGCCCAAAATGTCCAATTCCATTTCACGTGAACTTAGTACTAGGCTTTAGCCTCCAAATAAAAAGTGCGCTGCACAGCGAAAACAACTAGATTCTGATACCGACGGCAGCATGTTGCTCTGGTGCTGCTGCTGCACGCTGCATATTTTTCGATTCTGATACGGCCTACTAATTTGATTTTCGACGGTTTGCGTCTATGGAAATGAGTAAATTAATTTAACTCATTTCAGCTTTTATTATACCTGTGACACATATACCATCATAATGAAAGTAACCTTCATTATCATGGAAAAAACCCACCATAATGAAAGTCCAAAATGAAAGTATTTTACTTTCATTTGGACTGTAGTTTCGGTTAAGTGACATCTGTTGGAAAATTGGAAACTACATTTTAAAATAAAATAATTTGATTTCACGTTAGTTTAGCAACAATTTGCAAGGATGTTTTCTTTACTACTTTAAAAAATATTTTTCTAAATATTCTAAATTAAAACAGCTTAAAATTAAAGCAAAAAACACGCAGGTTTATATCCTCACTTGATATGCCAGATGCAAATGAAAGTAAAGTGTAATGTGCCACCCCATAATTTCCTTGACCATCATAATGAAAGTTTCCATCATGGAGCCTATACAAGGAGATAAAACTCCGTGTTTTCAATTTTCGTTTGATTATTGGTGGCGCTGCAGTCAAATGTACCCCAAAAAACATGGCCGATTGTATTTATCCGGTTCATGGTAAAGTTCGTTTATTACTAATATATTTTACGTTTAGCAGCTTACAGCTGTTTACCAGCTTCTAAATTCGATTTTATATCAATGCGATTATTCGTAATTAATCAATTTTTGATGTTTCCAATGAATTTTTATTAAATTCATGTGGGGTACATCGGACAAAGGTGACATCTGTGGCCAAAAATGAACTAGAAGTTTAGTTTCTTCTACCCATCCATTTCCTGTCATTTTCCCCATAAGAGTTTTGTCTCCTTGAATATTCTCCATGGTTACTATCATAATGAAAGTACAGGGCATTTTCTAGGCACACAAAGTTTTGAGAGCTGATATTTCTCATACACTTTGTTAACAACTTGGCTGAATTTTCTTAGTTTTTTCTATTTTATCATTAATTTATTCAATAGAAAGTAAGTTTTATAACTGTAACAAGTTGTGAACGCACCCATTCAGTTTAAGAAGTTGGCAGTACTAAAAAACCCAAGTAACCAACCTACAAGGAAAAAAAACCTGGCTTCATCTTTTCTCTGTTGACGTCAAATCCTGGACAACGAAGACCACCATTTTTCTTGAGATAAAAAAGAGTTTAATTTGAATAAAGAATTAATTATATTTTCGTTAACGTTTCTTTTTATTTTCAAATTTACAAGCCAGAAGTGGGATAGAAGAAGCAGCGCATCGAGAGAAGCGGTCGGATTGGAGGAATTTTGGAGGATTAAAAGCAATGAGAGCAAACGGCGTGCCCTTTTCTTAGGACACAGGAAAAGAGCAACGAAAACGAGCAACGAAAGCACACGTTTAAAAACCTATAAGCATTGTTAACGAAAAACAACAACGCAACGATGTCCGACCGGGATTACGAAAATGGTCATGATATGTGCGCAGACAAAATTGCAGTGGAAACGTTTGAAGGAAATTTAAAGTGCTCTACGTTCGCAAACGGGTACGATAAACGGCATGAAGAAATCACGAACGATACAAGAAACGAACAGCTGGAATTCTACACACGGAAGGAGAAAAATTTAACTCTCGAAATAGAACTTGCCAAAATCAACCTCCAGCTAGAACAATGCAAAGCACACCAAAGGAAGGAGTCCAACGAACCTGAAACGTCCGAGGTGAATACACAAGTTCCAAATGATGAAAACAATCGTTCTTGTCAGAATAATATACGCGAGTTAATCTCTATAGCCCCTACCTTCACCCCTAGTGAAAAGACGGGATTGTCAAGCGAATTATGGGTACAAAAGATAGATGAATTACGTGAAATCTACTTTCTGGAAGATAAGACGGTTCTTCTGCTGGCATCTTCAAAACTCGAGGGAGCGGCAAAGTTTTGGCTGCAAAGCTGTCAGTCAAAGTTGGGCTCGTGGAACGTAATGAAACGACAAATAGTAATTGCTTTTCCAACAACAATTGATGAAGCAGAGATCCACCTAATACTTCAGAGAAAACGGAAGCGACACGGAGAAACGTTTGAGCAATACTTTTACGAAGTTATCGCTATTGCCAACCGCATCAATATGAGTAATGCTGCGAAAATTCGGTACGTAATAAATGGACTTCCAAGTAGTGAGACACGCACAGCTCTCGCATTACAGCATTTTGATACTCCTGAGGCTCTATTACGTCAATATAAGGCCTTTGAAGAAATCACAACATTTAGTTTTCAGGAAAGACCGACAGCGATCAATACAACACCTAAATTAAAACCAGGTGCTAAAGACGTTAAGTGCTATAATTGCAACGTAGTGGGACATCTTTCAAGAGACTGCCCTCAACCTCAACGCAAACAACGATGTAATAAATGCCATAGGACCGGACATTTAGAACGTGAATGTAAAATCGCGAATGTGTCTCTAATTAAACGCGACAAATATCATCAAAACGTAGTAATAAATGAAGAACATTACGCATACGCGTTTATCGACATGGGTAGTGACGTTAGCTTAGTAACAGAGTCGTGCGTTAAATTTTTGGAATTAAAATACGAACCGCATAAAATACATCTGAACGGATTCGGTGACGGGAAGGGTATAACAATTGGACGCGTTAAGGTTAATTTAAAATTGGACGAGGCGTCAGCCCAAATATTTTTGCTAGTACATAGTTCCAAATAATTTAATGCCATACGATGACGTTTTAGTCGGAAAAGATTTTCTTGACATCGATTATGTAGTGGTGGTAAAGCAGAAGGATCAACTAAAAGTTTTTGAGGATAGAAACGTTGTAGACGATAATAAAAATTTTAATGAAGAGACCCTTGAAGGAAACGTGAGCGCCAACGATAAATCAAATGCAATCAGGAAAGAGATCGAAGAAGGAGACTCGAGCGTGGATGAACAACGGTGCAAGGATGACCAATATAACTTCGAACAAGCAGATGATATTAGAAGGAATGTTAAATTACACAGTGATAAATCGCCAAATATATGGATAACAGAATATCATAATAAAAATCAAGTCATGGAACCAATTTTAAGGAACGAAGTAAATACAGGTAAATTAAGTGAAGGACAAATTAGTGAGTTATTAACCTTGCTAAATAAAAACAGACAGTGTTTTGCTAAGAACGTTTTTGAGGTAGGATGCTCAAGGAACTCGGAATTTAAAATTGTACTGAAGAATTCAACGATAATAAATTCTCGACCGTATCGATCGTCGATTCCCCAACAAAAGAAAATGAAAGGCATTATCGAAGACTTATTGAAGGCAAAAATTATTCGAAATTCAAATTCGGAATACGCGTCGCCTGCAATGCTAGTCAGCAAGGATGGTGACTCTCGTATGGTAATCGACTACAGGAGACTTAATGAATTAACAGTCAAGGACAGGTATCCTCTTCCGATTATTGAAGACCTACTTCAATGTTTGAGCGGAAGCCATTATTTTATTGTGTTGGATCTTGCTTCAGGATATTATCAGATACCAGTGGCAGGCGAATCACGAAAATACACAGCATTTATCACAACTGAAGGAGAATACGAGTTCCTACGAATGCCGTTTGGAGTTTCGAATGCACCATCACATTTTCAGCGAATGATGAATAACCTAAAAAGGAAAATGATTAGAGGACAACTCGTTACGTACATGGATGACGTACTCATACCCTGCGACACCTTTCAATCTGGATTAGCAATACTGGAAGAGTTTTTGGACATTATACTTAGCGAAGGCCTCACATTAAAGCTGAAAAAATCGTTTTTCTTCAAGCAAGAAGTAGAATTCTTGGGGTACGAAATAACGTCCGAAGGAATGAGGCCGAATACTAATAAGATTAACGCAGTCAAGGAAGTAAAGGAGCCACGCAATACGCATAAACTAAGGCAGTTCATAGGTCTAACGAGCTATTATAGGAAATTTGTGCCCGAATATGGTATGATAGCGCTTCCCTTAACGTCTCTGCTTAAAAAGGATAAGGAGTTTGTATGGACTAAGCAGCAAGAGGACGCGTTTTGCAAATTAAAGGAAATTCTAGTTACGCGTCCGCTCCTAACACTCTTTAATCCAAAATGCGAACACGAAATTCATACGGATGCTTGCGCGATTGGACTAGCTGGGATTTTACATCAATGGGACCCCGACGGAAAGCTACGACCAGTCAGTTATTTCAGTAGGAGAACCACCGACCAAGAAAGACACTATCATAGCTACGAACTGGAAGTTCTAGCGGTCGTCGAGACGCTCACGCGATTTCGTTGTTTCCTCTTAGGGAAAAGATTCAAACTCGTTACGGACTGTGAAGCGATTAAGGCAACTGCAAGGAAGAAGGAATTGATTCCTATAATAGCCAGATGGTGGTTATCCCTAGCGGAATTTGACTTTGAGGTCTTATATCGTAGCAAAAGTCTTATACAGCATGTCGATTGTTTGAGCAGACAGCCGTACGAGGAAGCTAAGGAGGCACAAGAAGCTGACTTGAAAGTTTTTAGTATCAACATTTCCACGGAGGATTGGTTATTGACGATCCAATTGCAAGACCCGAAGCTTACAAATATTGCAACGAAATCCTAAAAGTAATGAAGAGAAACAGGTTCACGCAGCGTACGAAATTAAATCAAGTCGATTATATAGGAAAATAGGAAACGATTTAAGGTGGGTAGTACCTAGATGCGCTATCCCCCAGATCATCAAGACGTGCCATGACGACATGGGGCATTTCGCTTTGGACAAGACGCTGAATCTACTTAGACGAGACTACTGGTTCCCGAGAATGAGGAATAAAGTTAAAAGCTACATAAATAGCTGCCTTAATTGCGCGTACTATAAATGTACGACAACGCGATCAGAAGGTGAGCTGCACTGCATCGAGAAAGTGGCAATTCCTTTCCACACTATTCACGTGGATCACCTGGGCCCCTTTCCCAAAAGTACCCAAGGAAGTAGTTATATATTCGGAATCGTGGACGGGTTCACCAAGTAGTTAGTCATCTATCCGGTCAGACCTACATCATCAAGGATTACATTGAGAATGCTCAACGCCTTCACCCAAAGTTTCGGAACGCCTACGCGAATCATCTCAGACCGCGGAACGGCATTCACAGCTAAGGAGTTTAAAGGATATTGTGAACGCAATTGCATTCGGCACGTACTAACAGCGACCCGCTCACCACGAAGTAATGGACAAATTGAAAGATGCAACAGAACTATTCTTAACGCATTACGGACGATGGCAGACGGAGAAAGAACATGGGACAAACTACTGCGTCCAATACAATGGGGAATAAATTCATCACGGCATGATTCAACGAAGCGAACACCACACGAATTACTCTTCGGTTTCCAACCGAGAGACCCTCTGCAAAACAAGGTGCTGCTAACACTGCACGACGATGGCCCGGATCAGCCGATAGATCTTCCATCTCTGAGACAACAAGCTCTAGAAAACATAAAAAGAGCCCAACACACACAAAAGGAATACTACGACGCGAAGCGAAAACCATCGCATATGAGAAAGGCGACTTGGTGCTCATAGAAAGGCCTAGCATAGCAACGGGAGATTCAAGGAAACTCGACCCAAAGTACAAAGGGCCTTATATCATACAGGAAGTCTTGGGAAACGACAGATACCGAATAGCTGATATCCCTGGAGCTCACAGATTCACAGATACAGGCCATCGCAATAATTTCCAATTTTACACTCATACCGATTTTGAACACTACAATAAACAGAAACGAAAGCACTTAATCAAAAGATGAACTGGTATTTAGATTTCATATTAAAAATGTGAGCTGTTATTTCATATTTTATTTTCTAAAAATAACTAATATTTAGTTTTTTCCAATAAAAATATTACCTACTCCACACTTTCCCTATTCATCTTGCCGGCCTGTCATCGTGTGTGTGCCTTGCGGTTCTCCAATACATTGCCATTTGATGACGTGTCAGAAAATGCCCTATAGTGTGTCACAGGTATTAATCAAGGGTAGCCGTTAAATAAATTTGAAAAGTAAATAACAATAAATTATGGAAAAAAGTAAATATGCAAAAAAACCTAACTTAAAATAAGTAGTTTATTGCTTAGCTAAACGGGTATGGGCCAAACAAATGTTTTGAGAAATATATTATGCAAACATAAACTATTCCATCACTTTTACACTACAGGACAGCTATGATTTCTTATCCACTATGTTGGTGTTCATACCCAAAAATATTTAATATGCTTGTCTGATTATTTTAACATCAACTGGAAAAAGGTATACAATTTCTTGATTCACAAAGTTATTTAGAGTTTGTAATTACACGAAAGAAAAGTAAAAATATAAAAGCATAACGTAACTGCATACCAATTATTAAAATTCTTTGGTCTTAAACACTCGCAGCAGTCATCATTTTAGTATATATTTTTTAGTTTATGAGGAAAGAACTAAACAAATAATAGCTGCGTTCAAAAATTGGAACAAAGCTCTCGCAAGCAGTTGGCTTCTCTCTCTACTCAAGCCTTTGTTGAGAAGTGGGAATGAGTAGGCCAATTGCTTGCGAGAACTTTGCTCGAATTTTGGAACGCAGCTAATGAAATCAAGGATAAAGCTCAATCATTTATTTATAAAAGAAAGAATAAACAATCATAATAACATAATAAAAAATTAAAATTTTTTTATAAAATCTAGCACAAATAAATATTTATTCGTCCATTTTTACTCAAAAACTGTAACTGTCATTGAAATGTGTGAATTGGTATTTTGGCACACTTGAGAATATCGAGGAGCCCGGGGAAATGAGAAAAGTTCGAAATGGTATGTTAGCAAACGGCTTTAGAATATCTAAGTGCCCTGGGAAATGAGAAAAATTCGAATTAACTACTTATTTTTTGTATAAAAAGATAGTTTTAGGCCGTTTGCCAACATACCATTTCGAATTTTTCTCATTTCCCCGGGCACTTCGATATTCTAAAGTGTGCCAAAATACCAATTCACACATTTCAATGACAATTACAGTTTTTGAGTAAAAATGGACGAAAAAATATTTGTGCTAGATTTTACAAAATTGCTTAAAATTTTATGTTATGTATTATGATTGTTTATTCTTTTGTTTATAAATAAATGATTGAACTTTATCCTTGATTTCATTATTTTTTTAGTTTCTTCCTGCTAAACTAAAAAAAATATACTAAAATGATGACTGCTTGCGAGTGTTTAAGACCAAAAGATTTTATTAATTGGTTACGTTATGTTTTTATATTTTAACTTTTCTTTCGTGTAATTACAAACACTATGGGAATCAATGAATTGTATATCTTTTTCCAGTTAATGTTAAAATGATCAGACAAGCATATTTGGGTTTGAACAGCAACATAGTGGATAAAAAAATCATAGCTGTCCTCTAGTGTAAAAGTAATGGAATAGTTTATGTTTGCATAATATATTTCTCAAAACATTAGCTAAGCAATAAACTGTTATTTTAAGTTACGTATTTTTGCATTTCCTTTTTTCCATAATTTATTGTTATTTACTTGTTGGATTGTTAAAATTTATTTAACGGCTTCCCTTGATTAATAAAAACTGAAATGAGTTATAATAATGTACTCATTTCCATAGACGCAAACCGTCGAAAATCAAATTTGTAGCTTGAAATGAGTTTTCCATACAAATTGACGTTTGAATTGCTATTTTGGCACAGACCCTTATAGTTGAAATTTTAGTTGCAAAAATCCAAAATTTTAAACTTGACGACTCAACTCTGGAATTTGGTAGAGTGGCAACGTCACTTTTACAATTTTAGATAGGTGGGAGTAATCTGCGAACACTGATGCCTTATTATTGAAAATAGGTCATAGCGTTAAAAAAAATACTGGGTGATATGTAAAACTTATCTTGAACAGCATAAAGGCCCAAACATATAGCAGAAACAAAAACGAACCGAAACGAAAAGAATGAAATAAATCGTATGAAAATGTATGAACTCGGTTATATAAACGAACAGAACCGAATCGGAACGGATGATATAAATTTATTTCATTTCGGTATTCGTTTCAGCTATTCAGCCCGTAACTTTGACAGTTCGGCAGACAGTTTGTTTTCGAATTTAAAGTAGTTGAAAGAACGAATCTGGTCTCCAGAAATTCGCGTAATTCCGACCATATTTGTATTCTCGTCTTGATTTTGCGCTCTGTGATTGCTCCGATAGTTCATGTGTTTCTGAAGATAGTTTCTAGACGAGTAAGTGAATCAGGATTGCATCCCAATTCCCTGTAGAATTCTATTCGTTTGTTTTGAGCTCCTTGATACTATGAAATTTCAAAATTATTAACTAAAAAGCTGATGCTACATACAAAATACTTTCAAAAAACTATGGGGTCAGCTGGACCCCAGTGCACCGAAATGCGTTTACTTTATTTCAAACCGTCGTGAGCAATTTATAAACAATAGTTTTTGATTCGGATTTTTTGTATTGTGTGTAAAAGATATTAGTTGAGGCAATCCCGGTTTATTTTAGTTGCCGCAATTTTTTGACCCCAATGCACAGAGTGAAGGTTAAGAAAAATTGACACAGTTCAGAAATTTTGACAGTTCCTTATTTTCATTGCGAACATTACATAAATTGTTTTATGATTGTTTGGAATTAATGAAAATTAATTAAAAAAGAATTAAAAAAATAATAATAAAAATTAATAAAATGTTATTTTTAGTATTGCGGAAAGTTCCTTTCAATTCCAAAAAACAGCTGACAAGTCAAGTACTCAATAACCGTTAAAATCCCTTCAAGAAATAAATGAATCGACTTATTTCTGGAGGAAAAACTAAAATTTTGTCAAAAGCGACATCTGCGTGTCACTAAAAAAACACGATATTTCTGGGGTGAATTTCTTGACCGCATACCGGTTACAGAAATCGCTCCAGAAAATATTTCTGAACCATTTCTTGACCATTTTTTAGATAGGGTTAAGATAGGCAAAGGAATTTCTTGAGCCTTGCATACCGGGCTTACGCAGCGTCTACACTAGCCATGGCCATGGCCATTTCCATATGGCATGGACCGTGTAGACCCTAACACTGCGTCTACACATTCCATATTTTTCGCCATCGACTTTGCAATATTTTATGGCTTGAGCTGTCAAATGTTATGGTGGTGGGCAATTCATGGCATGAATTTTCATGGAAAAAATGGCACATTTTCACAAATGTTATCGAGACAAAAATATTTTCAGAATATAAACATGCGTACATGTATTTGCACCGAATCAAACTAAATTTTAAACTTTCCGCCATAGTTGTGTGAACAAACGTCAAATTATGGCCAAATTCATGGCAGATTTGATGGCCGGCCATAATGGCTTTCCATCGAGTTTGCCATAAGATCTGCCATCAAATATGGCCAACTTTCAGGGTCTACACGGTCCATGCCATATGGAAATGGCCATTGCCATGGCTAGTGTAGACGCTGTGTAAGCGCATCTTTTAAAAATGGGCTGTTTCACACGAGACGACGGCCAACCAACAAAATCTGCTGTCATCGTCCATTCCCTTTTGAAATTTGACGAAAAGTCGTACGGGCTTTCACACAGGCCAATTTTTCCAACCAACTGTACGTCAAAAAGCTTTAGCTTATTGTTGTTGCTTTTATTTCAATTCTCTTTTGCGTACTTTCCGAGTGAAATAAAAGTCATTTCTATTTCTTTTCTTCTCCCAGCAAAAGCAACAACAACCACACCGCTGTCAAAAAGTCGTATCGAAAATCGTGTGAGAAAGTTGGATGGGAAAATCGTCCCTCCCCATCTTTCTCTCTCACCCTCTTCTCTAAAAACATGAATATCGTACGATTTCTGTTGGTTGGCCGTCGTCCCGTGTGAAACAGGCCAATGAAATTGCCGAGCAATGAAATTCCGGTTTGAAACGTTGACAAGGAATATTGTCAGTTACCATTGCCGTAAACAAATGCCCGTGAAGACCCTGGGTTACCGAAATATCATTAGCTTTGTTCGTTTACGCCACACGGGATCCCGCGGGCACAAATTTTGCTATTTCTCTCTCACTCCCTCTCATGCAAATACTTCAAAACCTCTCAAATCTCGGGATCCCGCTGGATCCCGTGTGGAGTAAACGAACAAGGCTATTTCTTCATCCAAAGTGAACAACCCCATTTCAACAAGTTTTCGAAGTTAATCAAATACCTTCCATGCTTCCAATGAACTTTTGACAGTAGAAGAGTGTCAAAATTCTAACCTAGACTGGGTGCAAACAAATCGAGAAAGTTATGAAACAGTGAATAATGTGAAATTTTATTTAATAAAACAAGGCGCAAAGGCTTAATTTTTCGATAATTAATTGCACTTTTTAAAATGTGAATTATTTATTAAAGATTATTTTAATTAAATATAGTTTTAATGAATGCAATCAAAAAAAAATGAATTCTGATAGTGGACGCGGATCGCAAGGGTTGACAACAAAAGTTGCCCTATCGCGGCTTCACAGTGAAATTTTTAATGTTTTAAAACTATACGAAGACAAATGTAATGAAGAAAAGTACATATGATTATATAAACAATAATATAAGTGTTATAATAATATCATTTTATTTCAGCCTATTTATGAAAATACGGTCCGCTTTCGTGAAGCGCTATGACAGCCCTTTTGGTTGGTTTTCAATCTTAAGTACAATCACTGTTATTGTTGGTCTTATTGTTGCTGATCAGTACTTACCAGCTATTGTTATATTCGTGATATTAAGTCTGAATTTATTTTTTGTTATAAGAGAAAATAACTTACGAAGAACTGAAATATTCCGAAAGACGCATCATGTACTTAAAGAGATTAAGTTAGCTGAAGAGGAACTGTGCAACGATTGGGAAGTTCGAAACTATCCACACCTATGTTGTCCATTATCACCATGTGTTTCGTTACAGTGGACATATCGTGATGGTGTTATTGTTAATTTGCCATGGGCACTTTTAGTACGTGGCGATAATATTGTCATGCGCCCAGGGCAAATAACACCTGGTCCATGCAATGAAGTAAATGGTAAGAGAAAATTTAAGTCAAATGAGACTTATGGAGTACCATTGGCTACCGATGCTCCTAATAGACCATCGGCTAGATCACCGTTACCTGATTTAATTTGTTGCTTAGAGAATACCCCATATTTAGACAATTTGAAGATTATGTTAGAAGATTCATTGAAAAGGCCTCCGACAATTTATAATCAGCAGAGATATTTAGTAAGTTTGTTGGTTAACACTATAAGACTAATTATATATTTTTGAATTTACTGAATTTTACAGCTTGTAACGAAGTATATTCAACAATGTGGGACGATTGTGGCTCTTATTATAACACTTTTAGCGGGTATTCTTCGGTACACTGGATATGCTCTCAAAGGTTTGTCTTTTACGCATCAATTAATTTATATAGTTGTATTGTCTAAGTCTAAAATATTTACAAAAAATTAATTTCATTGGATACAAGAAAAAAATTCGTTGTTAATAACCCTTTGCCCTGCTAGAAAGTTTCTGGTCCACTGGACAACATATTATCGTCTTGAACATATTTTTTCAGATAATACTATACTATCACCCATGGTCTAGAAAACGCGCGAATTCAAATCGTAAGTGAATTCAAAAATGTAATTATTAAAAATTGGTGTTCCAAATTTCGTACGTTTTCGCTAGTTTCGAAAGTGAATTCAATTCACTTATCATAGAAACACAATTAAAAAAGTTGAGTTATAAATTTGTTTACCTAAAATAAAGAATAAAACATTTGAGCTAATAGTTAATGAAATGGATCCATTAATATTATATTTAATAAATAATCGCGAAGGAGGAAATTCTTCGAAGGAAGAAAAAATTTACAGGAAAATATTAAGTGATAAATCAGATCATTTATCTGTACCGAATCAGATGTAAGTTATTTATTTGGAAATCTTTTGAAAGTAAAGAATATGGCCCCTGTGCTGAAAGTCGAGTCGTGAATCGTGACAAGTCGTTTAAGTTCAAAAAAGTGAAGTTTCAGTCGAATTACGACTTTCAGCACAGGGGCCTAGAGTGGAAGTTCTAAGTAGAGTGTAGGCTCCTGCGCTGAAAGTCGTAATTCGACTGAAACGTCACTTTCTTCAGCTCTAACGACTTGTCACGAATCACGACTCGACTTTCAGCACAGGGGCCTATGTATATTCTTCAAATTGTTCTGTTTTTGTAGATTTATAAATTACTATTGCCTGAACAAGAAGCTTTTATTGAGGTATTAAAAGAAATAAAGCCATACGTTCAAAAAACATCAATAAATCACCCCTGAAAGTATTAGTTACGTAGTATAATAAAGGGTTTATTGAACGTCTGATGACCTATACAAGTCGCGAATGAGTACATATGAGTATTTTAAATCTTTAAAACGGCGATATCTCATGAATGGCAATTCGTTCGGGAAAATGTATATCTTTTTTTGAAGATAATCGCATAATCTACAAACTTTGTAAATACTATTTTATGATAAGACTTACCGTTTAAGATGTATTTGCAAAAAACTGATATTTTGACCCTAAAACCCCCTAAAAAGTGGGTTTCCCGGGGTAGAAAATCGGTAGACTTTATAACTCCTTATTAGGAACTCTAAAAGAAAGCTCTCTGCCAAATTTCACCCTGTACCCAATCATTTCCGCTATTTTTACTATTTTACCTGTACAATTTCTCTATACAAGCAAGCAACTACTTTCTATTTCGTTAAATTTTTAAGCGCGATTTTAAAACGCCAAAAATTTGCGGAAAGCGAATTGTGGAACACCAAATTTTTCAATTACGAAATCGCAGTTGCCTTTGAAAACGCAATGTGAATTTCATAACACCAAAATTCTGTTTTGCGAAATGAAATCGGAAAACTTTAGTGGAAGTGAATTCTGGAACAGGGGCATATATATCGTTTTAAATAAACTAGCATGGCATTAGACAAATTTAAATTGTGTTTAAAATACAATTTTATTATTTACAACGTAAAATATAGTAATTTGTCACTGCTTATCTTTTTTAACGTTATGACAACATTCAAAACAATCGCCAATATGTATTGTGACGAAGTTATTACAATATAAAAATAAAAGGTATTTTATGTATGTAGTTTGTCTCGAGTTTTACTATCTAACTAAATGGACAATACTGCATGGTTTTTCCTCCCACATGAATAATGTGATTCACGTTTTTTCTGTTACTAGAAATCACCTCTGAAATTACTAGCTAGAAATCATGGGTTTAAGTTTCATTCAGTGCTATATTTCTACGACTTTCTTGTCCTCGCTTCTAGTTATTTCCATTGATTAAACACTAAATGATAGAGATAAAGGTCTTTATACAATTTTAAAAATGTTTTTTAAGTATTTGGAGAAATAATTGAGGAGTTTCAACGACTAGTATTCAGAGTGCCCGCCCACAAAAAAAAATTTATACATACTCTCTTAAAACTTTTTGTATGGATTAAGGGCACCTAGTCTACCAACTTTTCCTCTGCGAAAATTCATGAAACCGCGGCTTTTTTCGTCCAGGTTGCTCGAAAGTCGACCTTTTTATGGTGCCCAAAAAATTTATAGATACTGTTTTTTTATCAATCATAGCCACATGAGATGGCGATGATACGCGTGAAATAAAACTCGTCCGACAAAAATGTTGGACCGTTAGGGGTGTCTACCATCCCAAACCTACTCAATTATGGGCATCCAAAAATTTATTAATAACCAGCTGATTTTTTCAGGATCGCTTAAAAAAATATATGGAATTACAAGGTATATGTATGTGTTCGACAAAATTTGTTGGCCGATTTCGCCGTGTGACCAGTATTTCATGAAGGGAAACAATTTATACATAACCTGTTTTTTCTTTTTTTTTTCGTTTTATAATATAGAAACCAACATTCCATATACGTTGTCCGACAAAAAAACCTTGTCTTCAACGTGAAAAAAAGAACCAAAACTATTATTTTTTCCACACGGTCTCATAAAGATTATTAAAAGATTATGTATACGAAGTATATTATAGGTGCAATTTACACTATCCATCATTTGGTCGTCACATCAAAAGGGTTTTTGGCATGGGCGTAACTAGAGATTTTTTCTGGGGCGGCCAGGCCCCCCTAACATATCGAACTCAACTTTGGCCAAATTGCGCTCAATTGTATTATTACACGAAATGTGGTTATAGTGGTAAGATCAGGCGGCATTAGGCGGTACATAGCTCGTAAAAGCAAGTAGAAATAGTTTTGATGCTCCTTTTCCCATCTATAGAATAATTTGTATTTGGTATATGTAATATACAGGGTGTATTTACTAAAGTTACAAAGCGGTTGGCTGTGGATAGGATAGACGAACAAAAAATCGGTTTTTTTAACTAAAATTTTAATTAAAAACACCTTTTTATCCAAAAAATTAACTACGTATAGTGGAGTCGGACAAGCATCAAATTTGAGTGAAAAAGGAATTGTTTCCAGTCTCAACATTTTTTTTTAATATTGTAGTTACATCGAATACTATACGAAATGGACATTTTGTACCACTGCCAATCGCCGCTACGTAAGTTATGGGCCATTTTGTGGAAAATCTACCATTTTGGTCATGCTTTCTAAATATAGATGAGAATTTCTCGGTATGTGCGAAAAAAATTGAGGCTGTTCATTATGATATTACCTCTCAGCGGTTACAAAATAAAATTTTAATCTGCACACATAACATCAAAAAAAATTAAAAACTGAAGAAACTGCTAAATTTTGGTTTTTTGGTTATAACTTCGGATGTTTTAAGTAAAATTTGATGAAATTTTCAGAAATTATACACTATAATGTGAGCAATAACTGGTTAAAATTTCAAGTCGAAATTTTTAATACATACTATACATTGCACCGTAAAGGACATGACGGACCTGGGTGATATCTAAGCTTAGATGTTGGTATAGGAAGGAATAGCTTAGAATTAGGCAGTCCAGGCGCGAACGTCCTGCTTCCGTACCTTTCATCAAAGTTCTATTGACAATGGGCCCAAGCCGTTTCGGTTGAATGAAATGTCAGAGTCCTATTTACCCAGGGCATCCACCTTTTCATTGTTTTTGGAGCCTCGGTAACCCGGGACCCAAAACAAGGATAACTTTTTTGAGAACGGCAGTCCCAAACCAATAAAGATAAAACTCGCCCCTGTGACATCCTTTTGCTATAGTGCCCTCCAAACACCCCTCAAGATGAGAGACCATTAAGGCCCAACTATATTGCTTGTAAGAAACGCACGTCAGCAAACGGAAAGTTTTCAAAAATTAAAAATGTAAAAAAAAACTAGTAATCATTGACTATTAAAAATAATTGAGTTGAATTTGAAGCACATCTTCCATACTCTTTTTTTCTTGAAACCCCACAAAACAAGAAAAAAATCAACTGTCATCAATGTAACTTCAATTACAATCTACTTTGATGTTGCAGATCTTCCAAGCCCTGCGGTAGCATTCGCCAGCTATTGGCTGTTAGGTTTGTTGGCCTGGTGATCTTAATGAATCCCCCTGCTACCTTTACACCCAAAAACTGAGGTGAGCAATAGCCTTCCAGATTTTCTTTCACCTCATTCAGGATGGAGTCACAAATTGCGGAGGATTGCTCCTTCGTTAATTTCGCTTCGGGGAAGTTGTTCAGGACCACCCGGTATGAGGGTCCTTGCGTCACTCCTTTTCCTTCTCTGTCTGTGGTTCCTGCTCCCTGGAGAACCCTTTGACCGCTGCCATTTATGTAGTGCCCCAGATGGAACCGGCATGCGATTGTGTCACTAGAAGGTAAAGGAGTTGGTGCTGCCAATTTTCTGGTGGATCCAATAACTTTTAGCAGAACGGTGGCTGCCTGTCTGTTTATTAAAGCCTTCCGGCTTCCTGACCGCGATCCTGCCATCGGTTTGTTGGGAAGGAGTTGGCGAAAGCGCGGTTCGGGTGCACTCCGTGGAGCTTCCCATTTCCACTCCGAACTTCCTCGCCTTCACCTTCTTTCTCCTGGCGGCTCTAGACAATTGTTTCATGCTAGGTTGCACGGTCATACCAACAACCTTACCGCTCCAACTCTGAGCTGATCAGACCTATAACTTTCTTCTTCGTCAAGGTTTTTTGATGTATTTGGTTGGTCCATAAAAGTCCCACGAGTGTCCCAGGAAAGGGAAAGTCCATCCTGGTCAGAACCTCCATATCAGGATAAGTCATTATACAACTGGGTGCACCCGGTATCCAGAGGAGATGCATAGACCTGCCATGCCTTTCATGACATGCTGCAAAGCGGGCGAGAGGTTTAGTGGGATCTGAAGGATGCTTAGGGAAATGGTAGAACTCGAGGATCTTGTATGAGTTTGGAAAAACCGAAAGTTTGGTCCACAGTCGAATAGTTCTATTTCAGCATGAATTCTTAAGGTATGTACAGACCAAGCGAAGTAAGGCGAAAGAACGAACGAATGTGCGCAGTGGGTACGAGTTAAAAATTGCAAACAAACAAATTTGAATCATTCGCTCCGATTCGGATCCAGTAGCAAAACTTAGCACATTTGATCGTTCGTTTACTGCCTTCTAGCGAACGAATGTGTTATGTGTAGACGGTTCTAAAAATTCTACCAAATAGAAGTGGAGAAAGGAACAAATTTGCTCGGTGTATACGTTGTGTAAACCCACAAAAAAAGGTTTGCATTCATTCGATAATTTGCAGAAGTTTTAGTTGCAATCACAAATTTAGTAGGCGAGACAGTTACTCTACTGTTGATAAAACTTATAGCAGTGAATACTTAAGGGCCTACTACACTGAATCTAGCGATTATAGGGTGTTACGCGCCCCCAAATTATGAGAAAACTATCCATCCGAATTACAAAATTTAAATTGCATATTCTTAAGAAAATGTATATCTAGCTATTAATGGTGGAAAATTTAAAATTTTTTGTCTGGTTTATTAGTAATAGTACATTAAAGTTGGTATCTGCGCCCCCAAAATTCTCCTACAAATCTACGAAAATCTTTAAATTTGTTTGATGTGTGATAAACTAGAATCAATTATCTAGCTATTAAAGCCTCGGCCACGATACGAGCGGCGAGCGGCGAAAAGTGAGCGGCGAGCGGCACCAGAAAAATTTAATGTCTCGAATTAGCGGCGAGCGGCAGTAGAGCGGCACTTTAGTATTGCCGCTCTACCTCTCAACGCTCACCGCGCGTATCGTGACCGGAGTCGAGCGTTTTCCATATAAAACAATACAAAATAAAACTCAGAATCGCCGCTCTGCCGCACATAGGTCCAGCTGAGCTCGAGAAGCGCGCATGGGGTCTTACGAGTCTTTATTTTCACAGAAACTGATAAATTTGCTGTCCCTATAGGTTTTTTGGGTCGCTGAATCCGAATTTGACGTTAAAAAAAAGTTTTGTCAAGTCATAGATGGCGCTGCGATCGCAAAAACAACATAATAAAGTAATTTGCAATGAAAATGTTGTCTCTATGGGTTTTTTGGGTCGCTGAATCCGAATTTGAGGTTGAAAATGAGTTTTGTCAACTCATAGATGGCGCTGCGATCGCGAAAACAACATAATAAAGTGATTTGCAATGAAAATGTCGTCTCTAGGGGTTTTTTGGGTCGCTGAATCCGAATTTGATGTTGAAAATGAGTTTTATCAACTCATAGATGGCGCAGCGATCGCGAAAACAACAAGAAAGTAATTTGAAATGAAAATGTTGTCTCGAAGGGTTGTGAAATCGGATTTTGACGTCAAAAATAAATTTGTATTTCTTGTTGATCCATTATAAATAAAGTGACACAATCTATTATCAATGTATCAAGAATATATTATTTTAAAATTAGTTACTTTTTCTATTAAAGAGTTTTTGAGATTGGTTTTTTATTGAACATCGTAATTTGTTTTCATTTAAGGTGCAACACTAACACTGAACTAGAAACACTGAAGCACACGATAGTTCGAGCAATATTGCAAATAACATTTTCAAAAACTGCAATATTTCATTTTTTCAAAAGCATTTTAGACAGCTGTTTCATGTCAAAACTCAAATTTGACATTAAATTCGTGATCAGCGACCTTGAAAACCCTTAATTAGTTGTTTTTCAAGGAATTTAAAAAAAAAGTCAAAAAACGCAACTTTTCTTTTTTTCTTGACAGCGTTTTTGACAGCTGTCATATATCAAAACTCGAATTTGACAGCAAATTTGTGATCAGCGACCTCCAAAACCTTATATACGCTATGTTCCAGGCAATTATTATAACTTGGATGAAGTGAACCAAAGAATCGTTATTTTTTATTTTTTTATTTTTTTTTTTATTTATTAACAGGTGTAATTTAAATTTACAGATATTATTCCTATAGTTTAAGCAAGATCACATACATAACATAGCAACCCTTATACCCCGGTCATAAGATCGGATAACTCAGACCGCCCGGTCTATGGCCAGGATAAAGGGCAACCTGTCTCTCGATTAACACAATTACAAATAGTAATATCTCCGCAGAAGGCAATTTGCCCGTGCGCGGACCTGCTTAGTTTGCTCATTAGATTTTAATATCACAATATTCTCTCAATTTGTATAAATAAAAACAATTTTATAACATATAAAAAATATACAAAACTAAATTGAAGAAAAAGAAAACAGTTCAATTCTTAAGTACAAATAAAATTTCAAGCTACTATCATATTACAGATCAGGATGAAATAGACTTTTAATAGTTGGAGGTGATAGGTCAATGATCCACTTTCTTATCAATTTGTCATTAATTAGGGTCGACATTCGTTTTTCTTTTAACTCAACAGGAAGTAAATTAAAGGTTTTGTTGCCAATATATTTATGATTTCGCCTATCGATTTGTTTTAACACTTTAGGTGCTGGAACAATTCGTCGTCTAGATGAACTTTCTTTCAACTGCTCGTACGCTGATTGTAGTGAATTAAAATTTCGAAAGATAGATTTCTCAATGAAATATTTTCTTACACTTATAATTGATATAAATATCCAAATTATTTTTTCGGCATTTTTACCGTATATTCAAATTGTCACAATAAAAAAATGTGCGAGTAGGAGCGGCTGGATTTAATTTTATTCGAAAGTGTTATGTTAGATCTTTGCAATCCACGTTTCAATAGTATCCCAAAGCATCCCAATCGAAAGTTATACTCATTTTAAATTTTACATTATGTTTAAATGGGAGAATTGATTTAACCCCTTTATTTATAATAATTTTACTAAAGTGAATCGTAAACAAAACACTAAAATCCTTCAGATTCTTCGAGTTGGAGGTATAAACATATAAAAAAAGCAACGACAACATTTTTGAACGACATTCAAAATTTTACCTAATGCGCGGTTTTAATATTGTTCTGGACCTATGTGTGCCGCTCACCGCTAGCCGCACGCCGCTCGTATCGTGGCCGAGGCTTTAATGGTGGAACATTTTAGATTTCAGTCATCTTACGTAAGAAAATAATGTTTTAAACAATTTCCACACATTTTAGGCCCGGTCACACTGAACGCGGCGCGGTGCGACGCGAATGCCGTTAAGCGATTTCTACACGAAAAATGAATCTGTGATTCACACCAGAAGCGGCGCGGGACGGCGAGGATAAATTCCGTCGCGCGGCAAAATTCGTGATTACTCAAAACCAAATTTTGCCGTCGCCGCCAGCGGTGAATATCACATTCCATTATTATTTCTTGAATGAAAACAAGGTCTGTAATGGAGAATATGTCGCGCCGCGCCGCGTCCAATGTGAATCAGACCCCTTACCGCGCCTTTTTGCGCTCCACCGAGTCGCACCGCTCCGCGCCGCGCCGCGTTCGGTGTGACCCGGGCTTTTCTGAGCAAACATTTTATGTAATTTCTTCCAATTTAGTTCATCAGCTTTCCGCTTAAAGAAACCCTTGTCGCTAGTATATATTTGTGTAAAGCATTTGCGTAATCTCACACGAAATCTCGTTTGTGTTGAGTAAAAGCAATGCTGAACACGGAGGGGAAATTTGACGCTCTGTTTTTGTTGCGCGCATAGATAAAAAGTTTTTCTGAAAGAAATTTCTTAAATCTAAGGGATGATCGGCTTTGATGAAATTCGAAGAACTTTGAATTTTTTGCCTTTTGATGATTTTGTGGAAATTAGGATGCAGGAAATTTTGCTTTTATTGGTGGCGGGAGGGGAGGGGTGTTTATTGAATTTGCAATATAAAAAACCCAAAAAGGGGTTGAATGGCAAAGACTACCTGTATGCAATAATTAATTTTATGATATCCTTTTTTTTGTTATTAAATTTTGTTGTCGTTAAAACATTTCAGAAGTGGGCGATTTGCAAAATTTGTTTTATTCCATTTTACAACATCTATGAAAATTTTTGGCGAAATATCATTTTTTATAACTAGAAAAAATGAATTTTACTGGACTGTTGGGGTTTTCAGGTACCAGGTCCGGTAACATCAGGATGTAGGATGGTTTTCTGATTTTTTAGTAAGGGGGGTGTAATTCAAATAAAAATACCTGCATTTTATGTAAAAATACAGCAAACTTACATTTTTCGAGGTCTTGTCAGTATTTAAAAGCGATACCTCAGTGTTTCGAGTTCAGATAAAATTGAAAGTGAAAGTGAGAAGTCTACTTTTGTTTTTGAAATTGTGTCTTCAAAAGGTTTGAAATGGGAAGGAAATGCGCTAAAAAAGGAATAAGTCAATACGGATTAAAGAATCGCCGCTATAGCAAAAGATTGCGAAAGAGGTAAGTACACTGATTTATTAACACAAATTGATCAATAATTGATTTGAACTTAATTTTTTTTAATAAATAAACAATTGATCTTTTTATATAATTTTTTTATCTGATATTGTAGTGGTAAGTTTGCAGCAACTACATCTACTGGGAAAACAACGGAGAATATTGATACAACCAATCAACCTTCTTCATCATGTTTCTCCTACAGCAATAATACAGAAATGGTTTCAAGGCAGGCAGAGGTATCTAATCCAAGTAAGAACACGTGATTTTTTCAAAAACAGTTATTAACAAATTTTTATTCTTCAGGCATTCTGATCGAGGATAGCGAGACCGGAAATAATTTACGAGAGCAAGTTGAAGAAAAAGAAAATGTAACTGGCAACCGACTTATAGATATCCAATATTTATTTGAGCAAATAAAGAAGATAAATACCCATGGAAAAAGTTTTGGGTGTTCATGGGAAAATTTAATATTTCTAACAGAAAAAAGAAGAGGACTGCATTCAACATTCTTTTTCAAATGCACTATGTGTAATGAGAAATTACACCTGAAACAGCAAATGAAGAAGAAAAAGACATTACCGAAGTTAACTATTCTTCAGTTGCCGCGGCAACAGCAATAGGAATTGGATTTTCTCAAACTGACGAATTTTTTGGTGCAATGGATATTCCATACATGTCGCCAAGTACTCACAGCAAAATACAGAAGAGAGTTCAAAAACACATTGTTGAAGCTTGTGAGAAGGAAATGAGATTAGCTGCCCTAGAAGCTAAGCAAATCGCTATAGATGAAGGTGATTTGGACTACGATGGGATACCGCTTCTATGTGTCGAAGTAGATGGCTGTTATTCAAAACGGACCTATGGGCCAGGTAGTAACTACGCCTCCCTATCTGGCGTTGGTTCTATAGTTGCCCATAGGACAAAAAAAGTTATTTGGAGCAACGTGAAGAACAAGTTTTGCTATGTCTGCTGCAATAATAAAAATAGGAACGTAGCTGTCCCTCAGCATATATGCAATAAAAATTATACAGGTAAAATCATTGAAATTTATTAAAAAAAACAAACAAAATCAAATAATAAATAAATTATTGTAGGACCATCAACAGGAATGGAAGCCGCTAGCATTGTGGAAGGATTTAAGTTAAGTGAAGTGCTTTACGGAATTAGATATAATCGTGTGATTGGTGATGGTGATTCAAGTGTATATAAGAGGATTTTGGATGCTAGACCCTACAAGAACACTCACATAGAGAAAATTGAATGCCGGAATCATTTAATGCGCAATTTAAGAAAAAAATTAAGGGAGTTAGTTGGAAACACGACATACCCGCTAATAGCTCGAAAGCTTCTTGGAAAAAACTTTGCACGAATTTCGATTGGGATTCAGATGGCCATCAAAAATCGGAAGAACAGCTCTTTGCCTCTCAAAGAAAAGATTCAACTACTTTCCAAAGACATTGAAAATACACCGAACCATGTATTTGGCAATCATGACGGCTGTGATGGATATTTTTGCGATGGACCCAAAGATACAGAAACAGATTGTTTAGCATCACTAATGGAAAATGGATTTTTGGAGAAAATTAAGGCTGTTATTAGCAGAATCCAAATTAATTCGAAAAGTCTAATTTACGATGTAGACTCTAACACTGTAGAAAAGTTTCATTCTATAGTTGCAAAAACTGTTGGAGGAAAGCCTGTCAACTTTTCTCGTGGCCAATCGTATAGTGCGAGGGCAAAATTTGCCGTCTTGCAGCATAATACGAAAGAGCGCATTACTTTCTGCAAAAGACTGCAATTCAGAGAAGTCCCGTCAGACTTAGAAGAGGCACATCACAGCAAAGGAAATCTAAAGGTAGTTTTAATACAAACATTTTAACATACAAATAGAAGATAATTGAAAAAAAATTTTTCCCAGAAATTAGACGGAGACGAAAAATTACTTTCTCTGGTGAGGACGGAGACGACGGAAGCGAATCATGTCAAAAAGTTGATATGTCCAATGAGGAGCTTATTGTAGAGAAGGAAAAACTATTGACTAGTTTGCAAATGGAGAGGGATGATCGTGAAAACCTCCAAAAATTAACAGCAAGTCAGGCAGACAATCCCCTTTGGCATAAAATCAGGAGTATGAGATTGACGGCATCTAATTTCGGCTTGATTTGTCGTTCAAGAAATACCAGGAGCTACAAAAACAAGGTAGTATCTTTATTATACAACAGTTCATTTTCCAGTAAACAAACAAATTATGGAAAACAACATGAAGGTGAAGCCATTAAACAGCTTGCATTAGAAGAAAACGTTAAAATAGAAGAATGTGGAATTTTCATTTATGAAAAATATCCCTGCCTTGCAGCAACTCCAGATGGCCTAATAAATAACGATGGACTAATCGAAATTAAATGTCCTTATGCGGCGAGGGAAATGACTCCATTAGAAGGAATAAAAAGTAGAAAAATTGAATTTTGGTCTTACAATAAGAAAAGTGGCGAAATAAAAATTAATAAAAATAATAAATACTACTATCAATTACAGGGACAGTTGGAAATTGCGGATAAAGAGTGGGGTCTATTTGCAGTTTGGACGCCGTATGGATTAAAAGTTGAAAGAGTGACCAGGGACCGAGAATTTTTTCAAATTGAAATGCCAAAACTACTCTCTTTCTATTTCAACTCTTTTGTTCCGGAGCTGTTGGATAGCCGAAAAGAAAGAAATATGGAATTGAGGGACTTTCCATCCACCGCTGAAATTAATTTCGAACCATTTTAATTTAACTTTGTATAGTTGTAAATATTTGATGTAAATAAAATATTAAAAACTTTGATCTAATTAATTTTTAATTTTAAGTAAACGTTCAATTTATGTAAATACTTTATGTATCTAAATAAAAGTTAAAAAATTTGTTATTTAATTTTAAAAAACAGTTTTTTTTCTAATCTAATCTAAACCTAACTTTGAAAATTTCAACATCAATTCTTTTTATTCTTAATTTCTCATACTTTAAGTTACCAATATTGGCTATTATTAGCATTTTTTAAGGATTCTAATAACATAATTTTGATTCTTCTTGTAATAATCAGACCATTAAAAATAACTTTAGAAGACTAATTTTGAAACATTATTACTATTAAACCAACAAAAAAATTTAAATTTTCCACCATTAATAACTAGATTTACAATTCCTTTGTAATTTATAATTTAAATTTTGTAATTTCGGTACATATGTAGTTTATTCATAATTCGGGAATGCGCGATACACTACAATTGCTGGTTTGAGTGTAGTAATTAATTCTCTAAGAATGGGACGCCTGCCTTTTTTGCGAAATTATGGACTATTTATTTCAGGTTTATAAAAGAAAAAAAACAGTTCTTAACTTTTTTATATTTTATTATTAATATTTCTTTCAAGTAATTTGTTAAATTCGATTTGTTCGTAACAATTGTTATATTTTCTTTTCTACTAAGCATAACTAATTTCCACTAAACTAAAAAATTTTGCATATAAATTTTGTTGAAGTCCGGAAATATTTCTCAAAATATTTCAGTAATTCATCAAAAGAAGCAAAAACAAATTTTGATATCAAATCAGAAATTTTCAAGAATCATACCTTGAAAGAAATAATCATATGAGTATACCTTGTTGCAACATTCACAAAATTTTACTTCATTCATCCCGTACTCCGGTTTGAATATCTAACCGGCAACAACACAGAACATTTTTCTTGAAGATGTTTACTTCGGTTCGGTGCATTCATAAATTACATTGCACGCGAATGCTGCCGAACGGCTCTTCGTATGAAGCTTTTCCCCTTTGGTAATCGGGTGAGCACTGGGAGCAGTGCAATTGCAAAAAGTGGGGAAAATTTGATTGGATTAGTGATGTTGTTGTTTTTGCTTTTTGACTGGGTTAGTGCAACTTTGTGAATGTATCTTTTTCTAAGCTTTCTTTAAGATTTTGTTGTTGTAGCGAAATTTTCTGTTGGACTTCGCCACTGAGTGTAGTAGAGCCTTAAGTGAATATATTTAGTACAGGTAAATTAAGCCAAAAAAACGAAATAGGCGAAGTAATTAGGTAGAGGCTGAAAATTGGCAGAGAGGTGCATTTTAGGGTTATTAATAAGGGGTGATAAAGTCTACCGATTTTCGGCCCCGGCAGGGGGGTTTTAGCCCTCAACGGTAAGCCTTATGATGAACAAAGTTTGCAGATTATGCGATCAACATTTTCACGTACGAATTGCCATTCATGAGATATCGGACGTTCAACGTAGCTGATATTTTTAGAGGTGATTCCTGGTTGTATTTGGAGAAAAAAATTGTTCTAGAGAGGGGGCTATCCCGACTATCCACTAAGATACAGGTTGTTTACGAAAAAAACTTTTTTTTTAATTTACTTAAAGTTGAATAATTCGTAGACTAATTATCATCTTTTAGGTAAATGTGTATTCTTTTATTTGGTGTAAAGAACAGAAACTTGAGTGACTGTATTTAGAAGATTTGTAGGTTCAAAGCATGAGCAATATCACAATTTTCTTCGTTTTTAGGCTTCTGAAATAAATTTCAACACATGTGTTTGAGCTATCCACTTATGGCCGAACATTGACAAACGCAAACGGATTCGTTTTTTACAGTTTGAAATTCGTCCACATATAACAAATTTGTGCGCAAATTTTATATGAGTTCCGAATTCAAGCAAATAGTTCAAATTCGTTCGTTTGCTATTTGCAGTGCGTACACCCTGCATGAGTTCGTTCGTTCGTTTGTTACCATGCGCTTGACTTTTGAATGCCCGTACAAACCAAACATGATAAGAAAATGTGGCCAAATGTTCATTCGTTTGCATTTGCTTAGAATATACATACCTTTAGATTGAATATGCGTGAAAATAAGGACTGCAAGATGTGGGACTGGGCCGAGCGGGCTAGTCCTGTGATGCAGGAATAACGATGCGGTGCAGGTAGGAGGTGTCTTAATCAGTGTGGAAGAACATACCCAAGTAGACAAATGTAACCGCAGTTGCAAGTTTACTTAAGTTTCAATGTAGCCTAAGTTGCACAGATGTTGCCCAACGGTGATTTGTAAACTTGTTTCAAGGAAGTTTTAGAGAAACTCGAAATTAACTATTGCTTTAAATTATCGGTTTCCATTTTTCCTAAATGAAACTTGAATACTCAAAGAAACTACTTAATAACATAGTGTAAACCGTGGTTTCAGACTAGTTTTATATGGGTTTGCAATGTTCAAGTTTACTATATTTCCAGTTACAATGCAACCCGAAAGAAACCTTCATTTAAGACGCTGGTTTCAAACTAGTTGCATTAGGGTGTTATTCATGGTTACATTGAAGTCTTAAAAATACTGTTCGGTTCTAATTCCGCCATTATAAATTTTAGCATTGCGCAGAACGCTTGTAAAAGTGAAACAGTTAAAGAGGTATTTATGCATTCGAAAAATGTTGTGTTAAGTATTTTTATGTATAGAAAATTGCTGAAAATTAAAAAAATAAAAGAAGTGGAAAAATTACATTTAAAAATTATAGTGAGTGAAAGTTTATTATACGAATTTAAAAGTCGTCCATTAATATTTAGAAATTCAGAAGATTTTGCATATTTGGAGTTTTATATGAATAAATTAAGTGCGCAACTGTATTTTTGGTAATTTTAACGTACACGAACATAACCACAGCAACATCATGAAGGAGTACCTAAAACACTGCAAGACGAGACTTAATCGCCGATGGTAATTCGCTTGTCATTTATGTAAAAATATAAATACTGATTTCTATTTTTTCCAGTACTGAACCATGCAGCAGTACTACATTGCAGAATAATGCTGAAATTGCTACACATGAATATTCCTACAATATAATATACATATAGTAATATATCTTATATAATATCTTGAGCTAAATTTCTCAATTACATATTGTAGTTGTAATTACATAAACATAACTGTATTTACTAACATAACTAAAATAAAGAAACCATTAATGAACAAGAGTTTTGTTTCTAATCTACACATCGTCGGTGTAGTCTACTAATACCTCGTAACTCCAATGTACATTAATAAATTGCAATTACGAGACATTAGTACTTCACCGACGATATAATAATCTTGGTTTCTTCCAAGTTACAAATTTACTCGAAAAAATGCAACGTTTTCGCAACGTTGCAAATATATGTTTCAAAACCGTTTATTTTCGGTTTAAAGCATACTATGGTTGATTGGTAACCTTTCAATAACATTATATAAAGCGGTTATAGCACCGTTTAATTGTAGTTAAATTTTCACTTTAGTTACAAAATTACGTAACAAATCAATGTACGGTGACAGTTTTAGCAACTGGTATAACAATGTTTCAGACACCAATTCTGTTCCAGCAACTGAAGTTACCCAAGTAGCAAAATCTAACCTTGGTTATTTTATAACTTTCGCTTTTGTTACAAACAGGTTACTTAAGCGTTATAATCTAACCAGATTACCTTCTAACTAAACACTAACTTAGTTTTTAAGGTAGAATATTACTTATTTTTTAAGTTAGAATATAACTTTAAAAATTTCGTTGCTACTGAGTTATTTCAGCACTTATTTTTAATTTGTAATTCTTTTGGTTACAAATATACACAAACTTAACCTTGCAAAGGTGTTTAGGTTTTTCAGAGGATAGAAAAAAACTCGAAAATAATGTATGAGTTTATTATAAGTTAGACATATATACTCTGATTTAACATGTAATTTTGTAGGTTAGAAATATTCTTCAAAATAACGTATGATCATATTATGAGTTAAAAATGTACTCTCCTCTAACGGTTTGAAAATAAACTCGAAAATAACCTGATGATTGAAATGAAACAAAGTACTTGAATATGTGAAAAAGCCAACAGACGTCGATGAAAGTAAGGAAAAGAGAAGCAGTATTTCGCGATGTAACGAAATTAATATAAGGGTTTATATCTAGTTCGAAATATAACTCGTTATTAATGAATGGGTTAGGACGAGTTAGAAATATACCTAAGCGTAACATAAGAGTTTATTACGAGCTAGAAACATACTCGCTATTAATGCATAGGTGTATATTATGAGTTAGAATTGTACGAAAAAGTAAAATATAAGCACAAGCTTGTCGAAACGTGTTCATTTACAAGCAAGCATCAGTGAAGAGAAGAAGTTCACGGGCGTAAAAAGCGAATTTAATAATCTGCAATTAATATTTTTTTTAGAAAAAGCAAACGTGGGTAAGTTTTTAATTACTATTAATTCTATATACATATTTAAAGTCTCTGATAAAATTAATATTTTTTTAATTTTCTTATATTTTTAGGTAAAAATGCTCTACAGGTTTGGTGTAATAGGACAGGAAGAACCATCTACAAATATCTTTTTAAAACGTTTCATTTAGTAAAAACAATATGTACTTGTATTTTTATTATTATTATTTAATAAAGCATATATATATTCTTTACGTAAATTCATTGCATTTTTTTCAGTCGTATTGTTATAAAGCAGTTATAAAATATCAAATTTGTAACTAGAGATTTGCATGATAGTTAGATTTCTGTTACAAAATTACTTTTAGGTTAATTTACGGTAAGTATGTACAATCTCAGAAACGTTTTCTTCAGGTTATTTTCTAACCAATGTTTACAAAAGGTTGTTAAAGGAGGTTTTACTAACGTTCGCTTTAGGTTATTTACTAGCCAACGTTTACATCAGGCTAATGATAGAAGTTTTAGAAACGTTTGCTTCAGGTTATTTTGTAACTGCTAAATTGTGTAGAGATATATTTTAGAAGTTTTATAAACCTTAGTTATAGGTAATTTAATAACTAGAGTTACAAAATAACTGACCATTTACGGTTTAATAAATGTCTAGGAAACGTTATACAAACGTTTTACTAAGTTATGATGGTTAAATAACTCTGGTTAGTTTCTGGTTAATTAACCGGATTCTAACCAAATTGTGCTGCTTGGGTATGCAACTGTTTCGGAACGGTTTTACAACTAGATTTGTCTACTTGGGTATGGTGTCATCACCGTTAAATTTCAAGGAGCATTTTTGCTGCGTGTCCACGCACACTAAGGCGATTTTCGAGGTATGTACCGAGGGCTTGATATACAAGCTGTATTCAAGTCGAGGCCGAATTTATAAGAATGTATCCCGTGCTGCTGTCTGTATTAGAAAATGGCATGTCTTAAGAAATCCAACCATTGGGATTCTTGTTAGACGATTTGGAATATGCAGCCATTTCATCGCAAATCCTCGGTTAATGCTACTTCTAGGATGTTCAGAGATAGATTTGCCGTTAGATCCAGACTGCAAATGCAAACGTGGGAAATAGTAATGCAATTTTGTTAGAGACTAGGCTGTACATTATTTTAAATACGATTCTTGTGGCCCCAATCACGATCATTTCGATGTCCCTGTGATTTGAATTGGTCGTGGGTTGTCTTGGTTAGGTATCATTATCGAAGGCATAAAAGTAACCCAGAATACCGCCATCAAATTAGTTTAAGGACTGCGGTAAAACCAATAAGTTTAATAATGATATTGATTTATATTACTACGCCGTCTATCTTTTACGTTTACATAACTATTTACTGTGTATTCTTTGCTTTCTGTTTGATTTCATTAGCTGTTTTTGTTTTTCTTTAAAAATATGCGTCTTGTCCGAAAATACTAATCAATTTTCTTCTTATTACTGTTCCAATTTATCAGTAATTGGTTCAGAATACAAAAGTCCTAAAAAAAATTCCATTCTTCTTCTTAAATATTTTGATGTCTTTTGGAGGGACAGTTGAATAGAAAGGGTTAAACTAAAACCAATTACACAATTATCAATTGAAAAAAAAATTTGTACAAATCAAAATTTATATTTCAGGACACCAAGGACATTATTGGAAAGAAATATTCTTAGATGGACCAATATCAGCTATAATCCCAATTCTTCCATTAATATTTCCATTATTATGGATATCAATTAATTTATGGGGTATCTCTCGTCTAGATACATTTCTAAACTTACCGCAACCACCAATACCAATTGAAATTGAAAAATCATTTCAAGAAGATCTAGACACGCCAACTTACGAATTTGAAAACATAACGTTACCACGACCACTGGTCTTCCGAAATTGGATGCAATTATGGAAAGGTGATAGCTCATTACTTGGCAGAAGTGCTAATGTTGTTCAAGTATTAGGCTCCATAACAGCGCTGTGCTGTGTTGATAAGAAAGGTATTCTGTCATGGCCAAATCCAACCGCCGAAAAAGTATTTTTCCTTCGCGATTCTGAGGATAAAATGTCTATTGTAAGTCACACAAGTCTTGAGTCTGAAGCAACCAATAACAACAATGGGAATAAACCTGGAGTAATTGCGGAAGTTCTAGATTTAACACATGATCAACACTGCCCATTTAAGCTAGAATTTGATGATCATGAATGGAAGAGTCATATCTCATCTTTAAAGCCTTTAGGTTAGGAAATTTTATTTTTAAAAAATTCTGCATTTATAAAGATATATTTTATATTAGGTCTAGCAATTCTTTTGAATACATGTAGTCCACTAACGCATGCCCATTATGCTCAATTTTGTGGACATGTAACAGCGGTTGCCATGTTTGATAAGGATTTGGTGCCGGTCACCAATCGGTATGCGATCGTTGAGTCCAGTATGAATTGCTTTATGCATGGGTATGTAAAAATTTTATTTTAGCATTACAAAAACAAGATAAATAGTTCTTATATATTTTTTCTAGTAAAAAAATCAATCTCCTAATTTTACTTTTCTATTATAACAAAAAAAAATTGTTTTTTGTCAAAACATTTTTACATTAAAATCTTTTCATTTTTCAGCTTGGTCTCAAAAGGAAGTACCCTGAATGTTTGGTTTTGTTTTTTTTTCAATTCATAAAAGTTTCTTTGTTTTTCGTATCTTTTTTCATTTATTTTTTGTTTAATTTTTTTGTGTTGAAAACATTCATATTTTTTTCTGCTTGTTGTGCCTTTACTTGAGATTTGTTAGTTTATATAATACATATCGATATCAGTACACACTGTTGCCAATTTTCTGCTTTCGTATATATTCGTCTGATTATAATACAAATCGATATCCAGATGGACTTCTTTGTTAAGTGTTTTATTTATACATATCGTTATTATTTCAAATTTTATTATTAAATAACTATCTTTTAATTCGTCTGTGAGATTATTTTTGTTTTAAATAAGTTGATTGATATGTGTCGTGTGAATTTTTGCTGTCTTGATCGAATTGTTGTTCAATACAAGAATGATTGCCGAACTTATTTTATTTGTCTATTTTATTAATTAGATCTACAATATATTATTAAAGAATTTGAGTACTTTTTCGAAATATTATTTAGAAAAAATACAAAATTTAAAGTAAACAGCGTATTCCTTAAGATATTTTAATCTGAATAGATTCGGCAAGTTAACTTTAAATCACTGTTGAACTATCAACTACATATTTTGTTTTGCGAAATCTCCATTCCAATGTCAACAACTTTTCTGCATTTATCTGGGGTTTTCCATTGTTTACCGAGATTCTTTTCTCTTCGAACACGGTGTTTTAATACACTATGGCTGTATGTGTCCTGCTTTTCATGGCTTTCTTTTAATAACTTTTTAAAAAATTAATCGAATTCGCCCCGTTTTAACAGCGAATCGCACACTCAGATTAAATGTTTTTGATGATGGATTTTCAGTGCCTGTTACCTGCCTGCTAATTTAAAAACAGACCCAATGTATGTAAAATGTTTTACTTATTTTCATTCGTTTTTAAAATTTGTAGATTGCGATAACCTAGTACTAAGGTTTATTAATTCCCACCCAAACAACCCCATTATCTAGTTCCACTCAGAAACAAGGACCTTCGCCTGACAGGTTTTAACATCACTATTTTGTTTACTAGAGCTTGCTATCGCACTTTTTACTTTATGGCAGAACATGGACAGTAAATTGGAGTTTCGGAAGTTCTAGTCTTCCACATAAAAATTTAATAACTTTATGTCATCGATTTCAATGTTATTTATCTCCTTCATCTTACGAATCTTTCTTTAATACTAGAACCAAAATAAATAGTTTAAGAAAAATTCACTTCGCTTATAACTTATCTTCACAAAATTACAAAATATCAACATGTGCACTTATTAGGGATAAATGTCAAAAACTTTCATAAAATTTAAAACCTTGCATAACTTCTTCATCAGCTCATTCGGAATGGATTTTAATAATATTCAAATTAGTTTCTTAACTTCGTACATGATCATTATCTACCTACTTTCTTCATAAACAAGAAAAAGTAGGCCATATTTGTTATAAATTTTATAGTTTCCATTTTTTCACAAATCCACCTTACTAAAAACATTTAAGATAACAAGTTTGAAAAGTACCAAAAACTTTTTAGTAGAAATTCGAAGAATTTTAGTTCGTTTCTGAATTGAATTATAAATGAAGTTTTGGGTTAAATCTCTTAAGAAAAATCGTCGTTGTGGAGCTTTTGAATTATAAGCTGTTTAGTCCAATCAATCTACACAAACCCATCTAATAATTGCCATCAGGAAACAAAAAATATGGTTATATAGGAAAAAAATTCTAAAAAACATGGCGCTTTTTTTTCTTTGGAATGGCGAACCTAACCTAAAAAATTCCGGAAAGTGAAAAAAACGCTTTTTTGCGAATAACAAAAAAACTTGAGCTCGAAAACGCAACTTAGATATTTGTTATTTGGCAAAAATATTGCTTCTTGCTAGCTGAAAAAACAGTTTTATTTTTGTTGCGAAATATTAAACACTTTCCTTGAAATTTCACTTTTTGTAAAAAAGGCGTTCTTCTAAAAACGCTCCTCTTGGTCTGCGGATTCTTCTAGAGTACCGTTCAATAGGTTAAAATTTTCTTCAAAACTTGTGCCATCACGTACAAGTAACAAAGAGTCTATTTAAAGGTTTTCCAGTGCTTAAAATGATTCCCAAAAACATATTAATAACGAAAAAACAGACGTTCGATTGTAAAAACTAACTTTTTGAGTCTGTTTTTTCGTTATAGTAATAACGAAAAACCAGACTCAAAAAGTTAGTTTTTACAATCGAACGTCTGTTTTTTCGTTATTAATATGTTTTTGGGAATCATTTTAAGCACTGGAAAACCTTTAAATAGACTTTTTGTTACTTGTACGTGATAGTACAAGTTTTGAAGAAAATGTTAAGCTATAGAACGGTACTCTCAGTGGCGGACTAAGGCCATCAGGGGCCAAGGGCGGGAAAGCTTAATGAGGCCCTCAGTTTTTATACGCCACAATAAAATCCAAAAACTCGTACTGTACATTTTAAGCTATATAGGCCAGTCAAATTATCGAAAAACCTAGTTTTTTTGCCAACCGAGCCATCCGAAAAGTAAAATATGGGTAAAATAGGAAAAATTCCGTAGAATTCGATGAACTACTTTTGGCACTTGTAGGCCTTTGGGAAAATTTCCAAAATGGCGTCAAAAGAGGGCCAAAAACAGATTTTCGCGTTTTAAGAAAAAACTACACATTGTACAAAAAAATACTATAATTTCATACTAATAAAATGATACCAGTTTGATGTCAATACAAAAACAAATATAGGAGTAATTGCAAAAAAACGCTAAAAATCACGTTTTTTTAAATGCTCATATCTTTTACCAAAAAAACGATTTTGTAATGAAACTGGTGGAAAGTGTAGCCCTTGGAGGGTGCAATAAAAACGTTTTTGAAAATTTGCAAAATAATAAATAATTTTTGCAAAATATGTTTTTTTTCGAAAAAAATACCTTTTTTGTCGAATTCGATTAGCTCATAGCCATCGACACCTACAGAAACGTTTTTGGGCTCAAAATGTTCTGAAGAGTTGTGCTAATAGTTGGGTTTTGTGCGAACATTATTACTTCATTGGAAACTTTTCGCATGTTTCCAATGAAGTAGCAATGTGCGCACAAAACAAAACTATCAGCACAACTCTTGCAGAACATTTTGAGCCCAAAAACATTTCTGTTGTTGTTGATGGCTATGAGCTATTCGAATTCGACAACAAAGGTCTTTTTTTCGAAAAAACCGTATTTTGAAAAACTATTTATTATTTTGCAAATTTTCAAAAACGTTTTTATTGCACTCATCAAGGGCTACACTTCCCACGAGTTTCATTACAAAATCGTTTTTTTGGTAAAAGATGAGCATTTAAAAAAAACGTGATTTTTAGCGGTTTTTTTGCAATCACTCCTTTATTTGTTTTTGTATTGACATCAAACTGGTGTCATTTTATTAGTATAAAAGAGATCTACAAACTTTATGTAAAACTTTTTTTTTACAATGTGCAGTTTTTTCTTAAAACGCGAAAATCTGTTTTTGGCCCTCTTTTGACGCCATTTTGGAAACTTTCCCAAAGGCCTACGAATGCCAAAAGTAGTTCATTGAATTCTACGGAATTTTTCCTATTTTACCCATTTTTTACTTTTCGGATGGCTCGGTTGGCACAAAAAAATCTAATTTGACTGGCCTAATAATATAAGTGATTTCGTAATGAAATTTAATAGATTTTAAAAGAAAGGTTATGTACTTATTCGATGTATAATGTAGACGAACGAGAGTAAATGATTTGCGCCTCATTCATTCATCCAGGGATTCTCCCTTAGAATATAGAACTACAGGAAAGGCCCTCGCGTGTAAAATCCGTGTATGCGAGCGTAGTGAAATCTGAGGTCAGTCGACTGTCAAATTGGTATAATTGCTGGTTAGTTGACTGTCAAATTTTGCCGCGGCACTTTCTTTAAAACGAGTTTTTCTATAAAATTTATTTACAGTTTTTTAAAAAACTAATATCAAAAAAAAGAATTTGTTTTTAGTGTAATTGAAGTAGTTACGAGTGAATTTTCAGTGAAAAAAAGAACAATGAAGTGTGCAGTTTGAATTTCACTACGCTAAAATTCTGCGAGGGCCATTCCTGTAGTTCTATATTCTAAGGATTCTCCGCTTCAAAGACAGGAATTTCCCGAGTATTGGACGCGTTCAGCATAAAAGAATATTAGTACCGCGTAAAAAGTCTAGATGGCTGTAGAATTTTGATCTAGATGAAAGTAAAAAAGACGAAGTACAATATATAAGTGAAACTGGAACTACACAAAAACTAAATAGACATTGAAAGATTAGCAGTAAAAATAATTTTAATTTAAAAATTGTAAACCACCGGTACATGCTATACTTATTTGTGTCTACGGAAACATTGCACGGGACCTTCGACTCTAAAGTACCACATAGGGAGGCACTGAGCATACTTGTTAAGGATTTGATCAAGGGAACTTGTAGACATTTGGAGGCCCCCAGGAACCAGAGGCCCGGGGCGGGCCGCCGCTTCCGCCCCCCATTAGTCCGCCACTGGGTACTCTAGAAGAATCCGCAGACCAAGAGGAGCGTTTGTAGAAGAACGCCTTTTTTTACAAAAAGTGAAATTTCAAGGAAAGTGTTTAATATTTCGCAATAAAAATAAAACTGTTTTTTCAGCTAGCAAGAAGCAATATTTTTGCCAAATAACAAATATCTAAGTTGCGTTAAACAAAAGTTATTAACAAATTAAAAAAGCGTGATTTTTAACAGTTTTTTCCCCTTTGCTCTGTCTTGTGTCCTAACTTATAACTTTATATATCGGTCATTCCATGCGTTACGGACGGAGAATTTGTACGAATTTTTTTCTAATATTTTCTAAGCAAGTACTAAGAAAGTATGGATATAAATATCAGTTTATAACTTAAGCAACAAACTATGAATTTAAATTAAGATAACAACTGTATCTATCATAGAACCTAAGATAATTCATTTGAAAGTGCGTTACGGACGGGACACAAAATTAATGTTAGTTTTGAAGATTGTTGATGTATTTCCACATTTCTGCGAAGTGCATTAAATGACTGAATGCCAACCATATAATTACTTTTGGGTACATATTTAGAGATCACTGTATGTCGAGGGGAAATGTACCGCTTCAACTATTTAAACATAAAGTACGATTTTTCAGTGTTATGGACGGGATGTTACGGACGGGATGTTTCGGACGGGGCATTAAGTTGACGTGGAAAAATTTTAAAAGAGGAAGAATAAGAAAAAATTATTCAAGTTTTTATTAAAAAATTGTATGAAATAAAATACAAATTATTCCAATTTATGTTTTTGCAAATCTGAAGTAGATGTTCGACCAACAAATATATTATCTTTATCACAAGATTTAAAATAATGATTCTTTTGGATAGCTGGTATTTTTTTAACAGTTTGCCATCGCTTTGTAAGCGGTTCCGAAAATATGTTTATTTCTTCACCAGTTACTTGAACAATTTTAATTCCGTCAATGTTTTTAGTTGCGCATAGAAACACATCATTAGCATTTTGCAGTATAGTACGACGACTTTTAACTGTTTCCCACACTTTTCTTTTCACTACTGCTCCTACTCCATCCACCGCCCCTTTTCCATGAGATGTAGCGAAAAAGCTCCATTCGACACTATTTACAGAAAAATCTGCTACCATATGTGGAATGCTTGATAAAATGAATTTGTTCTTAAACTGACTAGTAGCACCATCAGAGAAAATTGATATTTTATTAAAAGAGAATTCGTGTTTTAAAAGCTTGACAATTTTGTTTAAAAAACAGTAAACATCATATTTATTATGAGTCAGTTTGTCACTTATAATTGCAAAAGATAAAATTTTATGGGGCAACCACGCAACACATGAGAAGATTGTAACTTGCAAATAGTTCCAATGGGCTGCTTGAATTTCATCTTGTACTGCAAGTCTGTAATTTTCAGCGAAATCAATTTGAATTACAACCTCATCTTCTAGAATATTTTCCTTCTTTCTTTTAAAATATTGTTCTTGGCTGTGTTTTATAAAGCAGTGTAATTTAAAAACTGGTAATTTCTTTTCCAACAAACTAAGCATATCACCAAAAGATCCTTCACATATTTTAAGAACTATTCGTTTTTCTACTTCCTTCCAACATTTCCAATTAACACTAGTATTTAAAAAATCGCATGATAGTGGAACAAAAGAATAAAAGATGTTATTGTAACAATTGCCGCATGTGCTTGTCATGCAATTTTCGTTATTTATGTCGCAGCAAATGCTCTCCAGGAAACTTTTAAAATCTTTGGAACTATTTTGAAGAAATGTAGACGCAGTTTCAAGTAAAAATCCAAAGTTGGCATGGTATTGACACACACACATGTTATGAGGCATTTGTGATGACAATTTCACATGAGTCGGGCGGCATTCATAAAATTTTGACAAAGAAATTTCAGTATTGGGATACTCTCTTTTAAATTCTATGTATGCTTCCTTAACGGTCATTATCATATGTTTTTTAGACAACGGCAATTTATTTCCTGCATAGTTTTTGTAATACCTAACGTCTCTTTTTACAGGTGACTGACGACTAATGTCATCTCTAATAAAAAAATTGCTTGCTAATTTAAAGCTTTCGGACATATCGCTATGACGCTCTTTAACAAGGAGTTTTGTAAAATCTTTTTTTGTTAAGTATTTGCGACTTAATTCCATAATTATAGTTTTTTTTTTCGAATTCTGTCAATCGGTAATGCTTTCTCTACCTTTTTTAAAGCTTTTCCAAAAGTGTGAGGACAACTGTAGCCTCCAAAATTTGTTTGTTCTTCGGTTTCTTTATTTTTTTGGCGATATTCCCTTTTTCTATTAGTGTCTTTTTCCCTTTCCCTTTTTATTGCCGCAGCGTTTCCTCTTAAATTCTCTTTCTTTACCTCACGAAATCTTCTTTTTCTTTCTGCCTCTTTGGACAAAAATTCTTTATGTTTTATGTCATTTTCCTTTAGATTTTGTCTCCATTTTTTAACGCGTTCTGCACTAGTTTTTTTGCTTTCCATGCTATTCAAACAAAAAAATTAATTAATTTCAGTGAAAATGGAAATATTATGTTACGGACGGGACGGACTTAAAAATCTTATAAATTTCAGGATCCACTTTTTATCGCAATATTTTTATGGATAATGGGGGCCATTTAATTACGTTAAAAAAATAGGACAGCAATGATATTTACACATTTAATACATGTTACTTACATTAAATGGCTTCGTAGCGTTACGGACGGGACAATCAAAATTAATTTTTAAATTGCGTCTTATTGTTCATAACTACACTTTAATTTATTTAAATTTTTTTTCACTTGCACAGTAATCTCGAATAAATAAGTTACTACTAGTAGGATGTCAATGCACTTAGCTCAACGTCACAAGAATGAGTTAATGATTGGGGCAATATCGTCGCAAGAATTATGTGAAAATGAAAACCGTTATATTTAATGCGTTTTCTTCCATCCCTTTTCGGTTAAAACATTTCATTGAATATATTTAAGGAATATTCAGTGTTACCATTGTGTTGGAAACGAAAAGTACCATTATTAAGCACTTTGAATTTTCTACCGCAGATTGTCGATTGCATGGAATGACCGATATATATCAATCGAAAGATAATTTGAATACCTACAACTTTATAATTTGATTTTTTTTTGATCCGAGCTCAAGTTTTTTTGTTATTCGCAAAAAAGCGTTTTTTTCACTTTCTGGAATTTTTTAGGTTAGGTTCGCCATTCCAAATTCAAAAAAAAACGCTATCTTTTTTAGAATTTTTTTTTCCTATACCGTTTTTTGTTTCCTGTTGGCAATTAACGCTAAAATTACAAGGAGCTATTGTAGATTGATTGGACTAGTTGTAAATTTACGATTTTATTGGAATCGAAATTGTCTTACATTTAAAACATATTTTACACCTGCTTAAAACATTTGTTGAATAAAAGCCACACTCAAATAATTCAATTGTAATTCATTTACAATAAGTTCTTATCACAACTATTAAATCAGTCAAACGCCGGTATTAAACAATTTCCATTAGAAATTTTACATTCCTGGCGTTTTATTTATTCTTAAAAAACATAGAGAATAAGAAAATAAAATAATAACTTGTTCGACTTTTTGAGTGTTAATAAGAATGCGAATTTTGCTTCAAATTTAATTGATAATTTTAACTAAGCCGTACACACATAAAGCAGCATTAATCTGCAAAAAGTCACTAATATTATAAGTTTTGGCTTTTATCTTATGGTGTTCAATATTTTACTATCAATATTAATACATATCTAAATTAAAAATAAAAATTTGTAAGATACGTGTCAAAATATGGTAAGTTCTTAAGCTTTTAATTTATTTCTGTCGGCTGTATTTTCATTTATTCTTCATTTTCAAATAATTTTAAAAGTACAGGGTGGCCAAAAATTCAGTGCAGGATTTTCAATTCAAAACTTTATAATCTATGCATTAATTGCAATAATTTGTAGCCCAAATTGTATTTTATTCCCCCTGAACAGATTCTTAATCGTTATTGTAGGCAAGAGTATTTTTTCTCACGCAGCAGTAAAAACTCCAAACTCAAATGTAACTTAATCCAAAAATATTACTCTGTACACCTTCAGAGCGACAGTCTAAGTAACATTTGTTTTGGTTAGTAACTAGATATTTTATTATGCCTGCCAACTGTTCACATCATTTTTATTTAAGACCAACGATATTGAGAAATCGTTCTCAATTAACTGACTTTTGGCTACCATGTACCTATTGAAAAAGGGTTTTGTTAAGGAACTTAAAATGTATTCACGATTTGAAATCCACTTTTAAAGCCACTTTATTCTAAAAGGTAAAATAGCAAGCAGTATCGCATTTTAATTCCCCGGATAAGAATAAGCATGTCATATGAATTTAGAGACATTTATATCAAAAATAAAACACTTTGGCGTAATTTAAAGTAGTTATTTTAGACAATGCTGTTCGCTACGGAAATTTTAAAACAAATGCACCTTGTATATATTATATCTTCATTAAAAACATCCCATATAATATCAGCAACAATATAGAGTATTTATATTTTGGTTTAATAAATCATCAAGGTTTTTCATTACACCTACCTTAGCTAACTACAAACTATTGCTTGCTCGTTGTTATAAGATAATGTTATAATTATTAAAATTATATCTTTAAACAATTTCAGACGTTGCCTTTGCGAGCTAGCAAAACAAATAGGATTCACATCACACGCGACTGATCGATTTAATCTTGAAGGCCAATTAGCTACATACAGGCACTTGGTAATAAAAATTTCATTAATCCCCTATGCAAGTTTAATACCTTGATTCTGCAGCAACCTGACGTTGTTAGGCGAGACATAAGGTTTGCCCGTCAATTGCAACTTTCATCGAAAGTTAAAGTACCTTTTCCACATTCTTTATCTGTTGTACTTCGGGAGGCGCCGGGAGGTTATTTATCCCTGTTTACACAAGGAACTGCTGATATTGTCCTTGATTGTTGCGACGATTTCTGGGACGGTAAAGATCTCAGGCCATTGGGACAACAAGAAAGGAAACGTGCTCAAGATTTTTATCAAAGAAGCGCTCTAACAGCCTACTGTACAGCATTTGCGTACAGACCATTAAGACATGGAATTTGTGGAGCATTAAGCGGTTCACAAAATGAAAACATTGCCTACCTAGAGCTACCACCAGAAACTAAATATAAAATGCAGCATGTTGATAAATCTCACTGTGATTTTGAATGTCACACAAAACTAAGTCATTCAATAAGTACTGATTCACTGCTATTTTCTGAAGCTAAAGACGAGGATATCGCTGATGTTGAAGGATGCTTTGAAATGCAATGCCATCAAGTTTTTATTGGTATGATAACAATGCAGTATCAAGCTCAGACAGATATCGTGCAATTAGTTGAACGTTTAGAGCGTGCTTGTATACGGTTTGTACATTTTAGTAAAGAGAATGAATTACGTTCAAGAGTTTTCTCTGAAAAAATGGGATTAGAATCTGGATGGAATTGTCACATATCACTTCTTAGCGAAGAACCTCACTCAAATCCACAATCGCCAAAAAATTCTGGAACAATTGAAACAAATCAAAATATAATTCAACAAACAACAAAAGATGACGACCATGAAAATGAAATGAATTGCCTAATACCGCCAATAGCTTTAGAATCAACTAAAACACTAAGCTCATCAGCACCAGGTGCAATTTCAAATCAAGAGTACAATATGCTTAACGTCAATTCAACACACAGTTCAAATGAATCAATAGATATAGAAATAAATGATCAGAGACATTCTCAGGATTCCGCATTAGATGATAACTGTCGATCACTTAGTTGCTTAACTGATAGTACAGAACAAAGCGCACCAGTCCATTTTGACATGTCAAATCGCGCCAAACTTCCTCGTGGGATTGAAAATATACGTCCGCATTTAGAAAAGGTCGATAATGTTCCACTACAGGTTTCACTATTTACGGATTGTTCTGCAGAAGCTACCAGGGAAATGCTCAGGATAATGCAATCGTATGGCGAAATTGTTGTTTGCATCGGTTCGAGTGCTAGCAACTCAAATGCTGAAATATTTCTTCAGGCCGATTGCAGCATCGCTGTGGAGCCATTGTACCCACAAGTAAAATAACGATATAAATAATTTTATACTACTTTCTTACTATAGTATTGAATTTATTTGTTCCAGGTTTGTCAAGACATTCCAGCTTACACTGAATCGAATATACTTAATAATAAATTACACGCCACAAGAGCAAAAGATTCAAAAACATCTTCATCCCATGCATTTTTAGAGAATGGCTTAGCGTCAGCATCGATGGAGCCAAGAAACAATACAGTTTCACCAATTTACTTAAGTCGAATGCTAAATTCGATACCCTGTTCAATTGCTGTTCGACGTGACGATCCATTGTCAATTGTTGCAATAATTGAGCTATCAAGAAGATTCTCGCTTGGTTTATGGAATTGTATACAGTTCTGGGCATGCTGTTGCTGTACTTTAGCAGTTATTAATATATTAAGTGCCTGCTTATCACTTCCACCGATATTTACACCAATCACAGTTATTTACTTAATGTGTTTTGCTGTTCCTTTAATAGCACTAACGTTGACACATATTGAAATGGATTCAAAAATTATGAATCGGGCAACTGGGAAAAAGCAGACTAAGTTTGATTCAAGAGTTTTTGGATTTGTTCTTTGGTGCTATGGTTGTAAATTTTTACCTTCTATTGTTATTGTGGTAAGGTTTGCGATGAATTTTTTTAGTGGAAGTTGAGGAGTTTAAATGTAATTTTGTTTTATTATATTTAATAGATAATTTCTTATTGTACTTTTATGGCGCATCCAATTGAGATTATTGATGTAGACGAGGATTGCCCAGACACAAACTTGTATATAGCTCGCATATTTGCACTATTGGGAATTATTTTTCATTTTGGTAAGTGTTTTTTTATTAATATTGTTCTTATCAGATCAAGTAAATGTTTAAAGTGTTGGGAGATTTTAATAATAGTTATCTTGTTTTTTTTTCTTCGAAGTAAGAATGATACTTTGACAACTGCATTTGCAAATTGTATACTACTGCTGTTAAATTTAATAGAGAATATTTAACGCATTAGAAGAAACATTGAAGTCCAAATCTTCATCGTACACAGTCAAAGAGTGGTTATCCTCAGCTTTATTAAGGATTTTTTCCATTCCCTTCTGTCCCTTTCCTTCAGTACCCAGCTGCCGATTTTCACTACTTTTGTATCATATTCTTCATAACCTCTGAGATGGCAGTTGGACCCTGCTTCATTTTCTAGTTCTATCCTCCATATTAGCGTAGCTTATTAACTTCAACACGTTTGACTAGGCTTGTACCATAATTAGGGTCGTACAGTTTTTCATGTGGAAGGTCACCCTTTGTACTGCAATGTCTAGTAGTAAGCTTAATTCGAAAGTTGGATAGATGACCTAACAGGAGTCTGAACGGGTCCTAAAGAAGGCTGTGGAAATTTTTCCACAATCGAGTTACTATATTTATAAACGAATTTCTAATCTATGCATTGAGCAGAAATCTATAGGTTGTGGAAGAAACGTTGACGTGCAGGCAGAAGAGTGCCAATGCTTGCCTTGGGAATACCATTAATATTTATAAGGGCTTTTACATTTCTTCGTTGACTCAAAGAACCGGGCATTGGTATGATTGTTCTGCAAATTTGAATATGTGACATTCGACTAATGTAACTCTAATGCCCGGTTTCACAGTGTCGATTTGAGCTTTCGCTTAGCTGAACCTGAGCAGTAATTTTGAGCTTTAGTTCAAGTCAAAACTATTTCACAGTTTGTTTTTGTGCTCAGTTCAGCTGAACTTAGTTCACTGGATTTTGCAGGCCACTGTGGTTGAATCAGTTGGGGAAATTTTTGCTTTTGGTTGATAAATTGTGTGATTTTTCTAGTTTTTTTATCTTTAGTTGTAAGGATTTTTGAAAAGATATGGCCCTTATTACTATAAGAACGAGTACGACGAAAGTACCTTATCGTACTCCTGAGCTCACCTCAAAGTTTCGGATAATTTTCCATTGTGGGGAACTCTGCATTTGGAATTGTTATGTGGAGCGTTTATCAATATTATTATTTTGTCAGGTAAAAGGGGGATCGTAATCCAGGAAACTGGTCCACTATGATTCTCAAGGTGTTCATATGGTATATGCAGGAGCGGCCCTTTCTGAATCCAGCTCGCTTTTAAGCGTTCGGTACGCCCCCCCGCCACTCGTTTGACTATGACACCTTCCGACCAATCCTCCGGAATGGTACAGTGGTTACGGGCTATTTCCAGGCGTGGATGTATCGCGTCTGCTATTACGCTTGTGTCGGTTCAACAATGACAACATTGGCCATTGCAAGAATTGCGGTTGCTATTTCTGTCTGAGATGATGCACGTGTGGTGATTCTAATTTGCTGCGCCTTGATAAGTTTTCTCCAGGTTCCTGTGAAAATGAAGCATTCAAAGCGGCAAGAAATAATCTCTCCATCTTACACACCAGCCTTTTATCCGCACCCTTTACGGCTTGCTTTGTAATAGAATGCTCTCTTCTCTTTACAATTGAAAAATCAAACTTCAAACTTATAATTAAAATCAATAAATAAACACAAGTCACTGTGATTTCTCTAAAATTAATGACAATACTCTCACTTATATCCTGAGCTTTGGCTTAAGTGCCCAAATTTAGTCGCTCAGTTCAAATCAATTTTGAACCAAGTTCAACAGTTGAACCACTACTGTGAAACAGTAAAATGAGTTGAGCGAAAGCTCAAGGCTGAGCGAAAGCTTAAGTGAACATTGTGAAACCGGGCATAAGGATCTTAAAAGTTGTATCAACCGTTAGTTTCAAACCGTACACTGTGAAACGGAAGTTTTAATAATAATAACTCCGGAAATATAATTAGACTGAATATTTATTTTAAAGCGTTACAAAATTGAACCGACAAGTACTCTGTTCACAGACTGACTAATTGAACAGAAAAGAGAAGACCATGTTGTGGGTGTGAGAGTTATTCTTCCTAGTTGTGTGGTGCAGTTTTTCAACATCCTCCCGGGGGCCAGATGATTTTATCTCCAAAGGATACAAATGTTGAACAGCTCTTCGAAATTTACACCCATTTGGTAGTGGAATCTCACATGCTCATATTCTTCCATCACGTCCTGGAAATAGCGCTTCTATTGCAGCAAGCTTCCACAGCTGTCGTTTCGTAGCTGGATCATACAAGATGATAATGTCTCCTACATTGGGGTTTTATGATTTATGAAAGTCGAGGGGTTGTGTGATGCGCAGATCGTAGCTGCTTGACATATTCATTATTGAATCGTTTAAAGAAACTTTGAGCAATCTTCAAGCGCCGTTCCAGATTTGCCGAAGTTGAGCATCTGCTCCCAGTGTGGAAGTAGAAAGTGTCGAATTAATTCCAGTTAAAAAATGAGAAGAAGTTAGTGGCTTCAGGTCCAACGGATCATCTCCAATATACGTCAATGGACGAGAGTTCACGACTGATTCTGCTTCGACCAGAAAAGTTTCAAGTTCATCGTGGGTCAGAGTTAAACGACCAATTGTTGCTTTCAGGACATCCTTAACTACTCTCACCATCGCCCCCAAAAACCTCCCCAAAAGGCGGCTCGCTCGACTATAAAATTCCATTGAATCCGCTTATCAGCCACAAAATTCTGCATTTTTTCGGAATCAACTACACAAGGTAGCTGGTTTAATTCCTTTGAAGAACGTTGAAAAGTTCTGGCATTATCTGAAATAATGGTTGTGGGAAATCCTCGTCTTCCAAAAAAATGTTGAAGTGCAGAAATACAGGACTCCGTATTAAGATTAGGAACACGATTAGTACGATTATAGAGAGGGCCTGCGAAATCGACGCCGGTAGTTTCAAATGGTCTAGAGGTTACTAGCCTATTCCGTGGTGGCGTAGAGAATGGTTGTGAAATAGGTTTCACTCGAAGGCGTTTGCAGACTCCACATCTTTTGATTGCAGTTTTAACAGCTTGTCGTGCTTTAATTATCCAAAACCTTTCCCGTACACGATTAAGGGTTGCGTTAATTCCTCCATGCAGAGTACGTTCATGCGCATCTATGATGATGAGGCTTGTTAAGTGCGATGTCTTCGGGATAATAATAGGGCTGGCTTCCTCGTATTCAATATCTGCCAATTGCAAACGGCTCGTTAGATGTAAAATACCGCTATCGTCCAATTGGGGCTGGAGCACTGCTATTTTCGAAGACCCAGGAATCGATTTGCAATCTTTTAGCGCTGAGATTTCTAAGTTGTACTCGTTCGATTGGATTATCTTAATCCAATAACATTCAGCTCTGGAAAGCTCCTCGGCATTAATAAATCTATTTGTTCTACGGTTACCTCTAAGAACGTCTAAAAATCGCAGGACAGCTGTAACTCTCAGAAGCTTTTGATATCTATTTAAATGGTTTATATTAAGAAAAGGTAAATGTGACGGGTCAAGTGTTGTAATATCGGTAGTATGCAAACAACTAGAAAAGCATAAATTATTTGATAATATATCTAATGTAGGCCAATTATCTGAAGGCTCAGAGAGCCATGACGGTCCGTTTATCCAAGCAGCTGATTTAACTAATTTTCTACCATCTAAACCTCTCGTTAGCATATAACGCTCATTCCATGTCAAACCGAACACTAAATATTAATTGAACATCCCGATTTTTTTTAAATTTTGCCAGCGCATTCTACGCATGAAATGATATTACGGGAAAAAAAATTGCGATTTTTTTTCAGAAGAAATGCATGGTTGTAAATTACAAGAAATTTCAAAAAACGTCGCGCGGCCGACCATTCAAATTACTGTATCTTCGAAACCATTAGTCGTACAAAAATATAGCGCGTGTAACCAGTGCACGTGAAAGATGTGAAACATCTTTGGCGATCTTTATCTTTCTTTAAATTGAATAATTTTACATCCCAAACGCAAAGGGGAAACGCAGCTCTGGAGCTCTTTTATCGCACAGCAATTTTGCGTTGCAAGTTTTTTTACCTATTTTTATTTTCTAGTTTTTAGTTTGGTTTTTGGCTCGTATCATCATGCAAACTTCTCATCCTTTCCAACTCTTTCATTGCATCTTTGTTGCACGGTTTCTTACCTGTTAATTTCTCACAATCAAGCTCCTCAAAACATAGCCCTTCCAAAGTTCTTACGCGACTCAATGCTACATACCATATTGTCAGCGGCATTTTGAATTTTCTAATTTTGATAACAAATTCATTATTTCCGACCTTAAACACACCAAAATAGAGATTTTCAGTGAAATCGAATTGTTATTACCAAAATCGTACCGCCATTTTGAATTTTAAAATTTTGACCACACATTCGTCATCTGTCACCTTAAAAACCCTACCATACCGATTTTCAATGGATTCAGAACACATCTGCAAAATTCATCCGCCATATTGCCGCTGCCATTTTGAATTTTCGAATTTTGAAAACAGATTCGTCATTTGTGATCTTAAAAACTCCCCGATCCCGATCAACATATTCAGAACACATTTGCAAAATTCATCCGCCATTTTGAATTTTCAAATTTCGACCACAGAATCGCCATTTATGGCCCTAAAAACCCCGGATACCGATTTTCAATGGATTCAGAACATATTTGCAAAATTCATCCGCCATATTGGCGCGGCCATTTTGAATTTGCATAATTTTGACAACAGAATCGTCATTTGTGGCCCTAAAAACAACCCGATACCGATTCTCAATGGATTCAGAACCCATTCGCAAAATTCATCCGCCATATTGGCGCGGCCATTTTGAATTTTCTATTTTTGACCACAGAATCGTCATTTGTGGCCCTAAAAACCCCCCGATACTGATTTTCAATGGAATCGGAACACAATTGGAAAATTCGTCCGCCATCTTGGAACCGCCATCTTGATTTTTTAAAAAAATGTCAGATTGCATTCTCACGGGAACTCAATGTGTGTGCAAAGTTTCATAAGAATCGGTTAAGTAGAAGTAGTTGAAAAAGCTGTCGCAAGATTTGAACCGAACAAACAAACAAACAAATATACTAAATAAAACCATTAAATATAAATAATAACATTCAAATGCAGAGATCAAGAATTGAACCCGCGACTTTTTGGAATATCAACGTCATAAGGCAACCACTCAACCATTTGTTCCGCTCTGCCTATATCTGGCTCGTCATTCTGGCTCGCAGCATATAAACACTTTTCTTTGGTGCTACTATTTTTTTTTTAAATCTCCGTCTTATTCTGTCTTGCTCAATACAGATCTTCCGTTTCCCGGAATGAAAATTGGATTGGACGAAGCGTTCCCTATAAAGCGTTCCCTATAAAGCGTTCCCTAAAAAGCGTTCCCACAAAATGTTCCCGACCTTGAAGAATTACTCTCAACGCGCGCAAAGATGTTTCACATCAAAAATTATGTAGGTCGATTTTGCAGATCTTGAGTCACTCTATGTAGTGGTATATTTAAAATTTGCGTTTGATATTAATAAATTGTTATTATTTGTCTATAAAATTTCATTAGCATTTTTCATCATCAACTCAGCAACTTAAAGTTTTGGAAAAAATATCATCGTGTTCCTACTTAAATTCTAAAGAAACAGTGAAAATTTGAAAATGGAACCAAACGGGGTCATATTTAAAAAATTCTCTGTCTATCAAAGTGTTACATTTTTCTCACTGTTGACCTAATTTTCTAGAGCCTTTCACACATAATAAAGAATCCGCCAACTGTGGATTGTTTTCTTCAGCAATGCAATGGGTGTCCTGGTTGTGATAATCTCATACAAAAATTAACAGACATTTTAAAGAAAATATGGTGATTATTAAGAAAAGTTTAACTATCTCATTTATTGACTTATTCTTATGTTGTAATTTTTTGAATCAGAAAAAAAATGAATTGCGACCTGAAGAATGTTTAGACATTTGCGATTTTTCCGAAAATTACGCGTTTGTTCCACAGGATGCGATTCAAGGCGTGCACGGAAATAATGGCCAAGTAACGATCCACCCTTTCGCAATTATAAAGATAACGGGACAACATAATTTCTTAATTTCTTCGAAATCTCAGACTGTTTGAAACACGCCGTCCACTTATTTCAGCGTGGTTTAATTACTTTTTAAAAAAAAAGATTGGGTTTTTTCAGAAAAATATTTTACTTTTCCTACGGAACGAGTGCTCAATACAAAATCAAAAAAAAAATCCATAAATCTCTGTTATCACAAAGATGATTTTGATGTAAGTGCAGAATGCACCTTTTCGCCACGTCGTCGCATGGAAAAGGACCGTGTGTTATTCATTTTCCGTTGTACCCACCGTCCCTGTTAACCTATTCTACGTGTACGCGACATGATAAGCCGTCGTGCCGCGCGGTCACACTCTTTTAAAGAATTTTTTAATATGACCCCGTTTGAGTTCCATTTTCAAATTTTCACTGTTTCTTTAGTATTGAAGTAGGAACACGATGATATTTTTTCCAAAACTTTAAGTTGGTGAGTTGATGATGAAAAATGCTAATGAAATTTTATAGACAAATAATAACAATTTATTAATATCAAACGCAAATTTTAAATATACCCCTACATAGAGTGACTCAAGATCTTCAAAATCGACCTATATAATTTTTTTGTACGACTAATGGTTTCGAAGATACAGTAATTTGAATGGTCGGCCGCGCGACGTTTTTTGAAATTTCTTGTAATTTACAACCATGCATTTCTTCTGAAAAAAAATCGCAATTTTTTTTCCCGAAATATGGGTTCCATTATTTCATGCGTAGAATGCGTCTGCAAAATTTAAAAAAAATCGGAATCATTAATTATAATTTTTACCGAAAAACGTTCGGTTTGACATGGAATAACCGATAAGCAGGATTGCATTCTCCTGGGCAATGTCTGGGGGTCGTAAATTCTCGCTAAGGTTTTTAAAACGAGCCTTTTAGTTGCTGTTGTAGATAATACGGGATTGTCACTTAAATCAACTCGCAATTCGTCTAAATTAACATCCCAAACAAGCCCCAACACTTTCTGATCAGTTGCATAAATTTGTTCGTTAAACTGTCCTCGCAAATCAATGGCATTAGTGTTCCATTTCCTTAAATGCATTCCAGCTCGCTTCATAAATTCACAGCTCTCGTTATAGATTTTAAGAGCCTGTTCCGAACTATTGACACTAAGGAGAAGATCGTCCATGTAGACGGGTTTTTTTAGTAAATTACACGTTTCCTTAAAGTTTTTATATTCATCTAAAAAGTGCTTTTGCAAGTTGGCGCACAAAAGGGCTACAAGTAACCCCGAAGGTCACACGAGTCATTCTATAAATTGCTAACTTTGGTCTTTCATTCACATCATGGAAAGGTTTTTCGAACCAAAAAAATCGATGAAAATCCCTATCCTCCTTCGCCAAAGAAATTTGGAGAAAGGTCTTCTCGATATCCGCGACAACTGCAATCATACCACGATAGCGATAGCGGTGATGATCCCAATAAAGATACTGGCAAGAGAAGACATGCCTATCTTTATCCAGGATATGTTAGAAGATAGCCAAATACAGTGCGACGGTAGGTGATGCACGGCGAGTCTGTAACGAAATGACAAGGGAAGTAACATGAGTCTGTTAAGGGTCTCGGTGGACCCACAGACTTATCCCAAAACGTGGAGACGTGGGTTACGAGGGAGTATCGGAAAGAGAATTACGACCTCACGCAGTTTTTGAGTGGTCATGGAAAGATATAGCAAATACCTCCATCGTTTCGAGCACAATGACTCACCGTTGTGTCCAGCATGGTCAGGTATCTGGGATAAAGTAAAGCTGTAGTAACGGCCGAAGCCCGTACTTCTTCTTGGATGGCGCTACAGTCCTTGCAGGACTCGGGCCTCGAAGTCTCCTCTTCCAGTCATCTCTACGTCTTGCTAGCTCTCTCCAATTTGTTATACGAAACTTCCGTATATCTGCTAGCACGTCATCTATCCACCTATTTCTTGGTCGTCCTACTCTTCTTCTTCCTGATGGTCTACCATTAAAAATCCTGGCTAGCATTCTATCTTCTGAAGCTCGTACAACGTGTCCGAGCCATCGCAGTCTATTCAGTCTTATGTATGTAGCTATATTAATTTCGTCATACATTTCTTGAAGTTCTTCGTTTGTCCTAATGCGCCATTCGTTCTGGTTAACCCTTACAGGACCAAATATTCTTCTTAAGATCTTCCTTTCGAAGATTTTAAGTTGATTTTCTGTTTGTTGGGTCAATGTCCAAGCCTCAGACCCATAGCATAGAACTGGGCGGATTAATGTTTTATATAGTCTGACCTTGCACTGTCTTGAAATTTCTTTGTTTTTTAGGACCGGGACTAGTGCGAAATAGGTTTTATTTGCGGCTACGATGCGTCTATGGATGTCGTCCTTTATCTTATTTTCTGCAGTAAGCATTGTCCCTAAATAGATAAAGTTTTCTACAATTTCCACACTATGATCATCAAGGCTGATACTTCGCCCTAATCGTTGTACTCGTTTTGATACGATCATATACTTTGTTTTTGTGTCATTTACTCGTAGATTGAACTTTGCTGAACTTTGGACAATTTTGGAAAAGGTTTCTTTTACATCTTGCGCTTTGCGTCCAATTATGACTATGTCATCTGCGAAGGCTAGTACCTGAATGTTCCTTGTGAAGATTCTATTTGCTCCATTAAGCTGTGTTTCCCTCATTATTGCTTCCAGAGCAATGTTAAAAAGTATTGGTGAGATCGCATCTCCTTGTCGCAGACCCGATTCTTGAGGGAAGTTGATCGAGTTGCATCCTCGTATTCTCACTTGTGTTTTACAATTTTTGGTCGTCATTCTGCATAGGCCTATTAATTTCTTCGGGAAACCCATTTCACGCATCTTCTTCCACAACTATCTTTTATTAAGCAGGTCGTAAGCATTTCTATAGTCAACAAAAAGAAGATGAATATCAATGCTTTCTTCCCAGCATTTTTCAAGTATTTGTCTCATTATGAAAATCTGGTCTGTTGTCGATCTATTTGTTCTAAATCCTGCTTGGTAATCGCCTACTTTATCTTCCAAATGTGGTTTCAGTCTATTAAATAAAATATGTGAAAGCACTTTGTAAGCTGTGTTCAACAAAGATATTGGTCTGTAGTTTTTGCAGTTCATCAATTCTCCTTTTTTATGGACTGGGACTATTGTACTTAAAAGCCATTCTTCTGGCAACTTGCTGCTTCTCCATAGTTTTACGATGAGGCTATGTAAGACATGGCATAACTTCTCCCCACCATTTTTTAAGATTTCCGGGGGTATGCCATCTGAACCTGGAGCCTTATGATTTTTTAGTTTCGCTATGGCATTTGCAACTTCTTCTATTGTAGGATCTGGCGTATCGTTTTCTGGGTCATCTGTACTACGGTTGTCTGCTTCTCCCTGTGTTAGGTTTATGTTCTCTTTGAAGAAGTCTCTAAAGTATTTCTCCCACACCTCGAGTATGTCCTCGATACTACTAGCTATAGTACCATCTTCTCTTCTTACCATGGTGCAGGTGGGTTTGTATCCTTTCTTAATCATGTTGACTTCTTTGTAGAAACTCCTAGCGTCTTTATTAGTGTAGCTTTGCTTAATCGCACTTATTCTATTTCTAAAGTAGTCACGTTTTTTCTTCCTTAATAACTTTTTCGTGTCTCTTCGTGCTGCTACATATTTCTCGTGGTTTCCTCTGGTCATTCTTTCTAGTACACCTGTCTTGCTTGGTTTTTTATTTCAATGCTTCTCTTGCATTGATCATCAAACTAGTGCCTCCTTCTCTGTTGGTTTTGTGTGCCTAATACACTGTTGTTTATCTCTGTGAATTTTTCTTTTATCGCGTTCCACATCACGTTCAGATCATTTTCCATTTCCAGACTCCTTGCTATTTCCTCTAGCTTTCCTGTTAACATTCTTTCATAGTGTTGTTTTGTTTCTTCATTTCTTAATTTTTCTATGTTCCACTTTGTTTGTCTATCATTGTTTGTTCTATGTCTTGTCGCTAGTTTTTTCGCCCTCATTTTCCCAACTACTAGGTAATGATCGGTGTCTACATTCGCTCCTCGGAAACTCCTTACATCCAGTATGCTACTTCCATGCCTAGTGTTAACTAGAACATGGTCGATTTGGTTATGGTGCCTGCCATGTCCTTTTGTGTATATTTTTATGGTTAAACCAGGTGCTAGCTATTGTCAAACTTCTTGCGATAGCGAATTCGGCCATTCTGTTCCCGTTATCGTTTGATTCTACGTGCAACGAGAATTGCCAGCGTAGGGGTAATAATATGGTTCCTTACCCACTTTAGCGTTAAAGTCGCCTAATACGATTTTCATGTCGTAAGAAGGGACTTGGTCATAAGTCACTCTAAGAGTTTCATAGAAGTCATCCTTTTCTTGTTCTGGTTTTTCTTCTGTAGGCGCGTGCACCGTGATGAATGTTATATTATGAAATCTGGATTTGATTCTTAGGGTCGATCGTTAAGCGGGGTGAAGTCTATTACATTGTTGAGTAGAGGTTTAAGTACACAGAAACCTACCCCAAAGTTTCTTCTGGTGTCATTATTGCCACTGTAGAATATCGTAGCGTCTCTTCGTTCTAGGACTCCTTGACCAGTCCATCTTAGCTCTTGTAGTCCTGCGATGAGTATTCTATATCGTCTAAGCTCATCTATCATTTCTGCCATTGCTCCAGGTCTATATAATGTTCTCACATTCCATGTTGCAAATTTTATATCGTTAGTCCTTGAATCATTAGTCCTGGGACGTTGCTGGGGTCTTTGCCGTAAATCCTGACTGTTCCGAGGCTGATTTCTCGATTCCATAACAAGAATTGTTTTCCGAGGAGAGGTTGTCAACCTTTCGCCCAACCCCCCAACCTGAGGGACCGGATCCGTGAATTATACCCCATCGGATAGGGTGGCCCAGCTATACCCCCGGGCACTGGGTACGTCCGTCGTCGGTGGGTTATCCAGGAGGCACCAGCGAGGAGGTGACGGTACGATTTTACCCCCTCGTACGTACTACTTCCTTATAAAAAATCCTCACCCTTTGACCCATTTGGGTCCAATAATCAATTAATCAATACCTAGAAAACATTAAAAATTCATTCATAAATCCATTCATATAAAATTCCATCAAAAAAAAATTCTTCATCCATATAAATTTATTTTCAAAAAATCTCCCATAGAAATCAGCAAGCAAAATGTTCCCAAGAAAATTTGCTATCAAATTTTCCAACCGACAATTCCCAGACAGTTGTACACTCCAATTTCATTTTTTCCGTTCCAAAATCTACATTCAAGCACGTACGCTAACGAGCGCTCCGATTTCAATTTGTCTTTTCAACGTCAAAAATGCTGATTATGAATGGGCATATTCACACGCTGCCATAATTGTGGTGAGTAAAACCGGTTTTATTCAACTCCTAGCAACTCAGACGGGGCGTAAATGAGTGTAGTAAATTTGAATGGGCATATTCACACAGTGCACATTCATGGCGCCTAAAACCGGTTTTATAGATGAGAGAGGGAAGGGAGCGGAAGAACTTAACGAAACATTTTTCACGCAAAAGCAAAGGCGTGAAAACTGGCACACATATAAAAAGTTACTTCTATCTCTTGCATTCTTTAGCTCTGTTTTTCTCTAACAAGTAAATTTCATCTGCAATACATTTAAAGGTTACTGTATAGCATTCAAATTTACTACACTCATTTACGCCCCGTCTGAGTTGCTAGGAGTTTAATAAAACCGGTTTTACTCACCACAATTATGGCAGCGTGTGAATATGCCCATTGCTATACAGGAACCTTTAAATGTGTTGCAGATGAAATTTACTTGTTAAGGCCCTATTGGCTAATGGCGGTCACTTGACAACTAAAGCAGCAGCGATTGCTAGTAAAACTAAGCTTGCTGCCGCTGCTGCTGCTGCATCTGAATGGGCCTTTAGAGAAAAACAGAGCTAAAGAATGCAAGAGATAGAAGTAACTTTTTATATTTGTGCCAGTTTTCACGCGTTTGCTTTTGCGTGAAAAATGTTTCGTTAAGTTCTTCCGCTCCCTTCCCTCTCTCATCTATAAAACCGGTTTTAGGCGCCATGAATGTGCACTGTGTGAATATGCCCAATTTCATCTTCGTCTATGAAGAGCACCTTAGCAAAAGCTCCTTAGGGAAGGTTTTATGCTGCATCAGCGGCAATAGACAAGTTAAATATCGGGCTTAACACAGGTTCGAGACAGTCCGGTTTTTAAAACCTAAGTGCGCGGGTACCTTAAACGGAGCAAGTTCCCACTTTTCAGGACGTGAAAGAAATAATATTATCAAGAAGTTCGGTTAGTTTTGGTGAATCAATTTTGATAAAAAGTTTACGATCGATTTAAAGGAAAGTGTCAAGAGTTCGGTTAGCTGAAATGTTGTGGTGAACCAATTGTTATATCAAGTTTTGGATTGATACAAAGGAAAGCCAAATTAAAGTAGATATTTTTTATTAAATCAAGGAAATGTTCTCCCAATTTTAACGCAGCAATTTTTAAGAGTTCGAAAGCAAATTAAAGTAAATATTTTTTATATTTTTTAAAAGTGACTTAAATCAAGGAAATGTTCTCCAAATTTTAACGCAGCAATTTTTTTTGAGTTCGAAAGCAAATTAAAGTGAATATTTTTTATATTTTTTAAAAGTGACTTAAATCAAGGAAATGTTCTCCAAACTTGAACGCAGCAAATTTTAAGAGTTCGAAAGCCAAATTAAAGTAAATATTTTTTATATTTTTTAAAAGTGACTTAAATCAAGGAAATGTTCTCCAAACTTGAACGCAGCAATTTTTAAGAGTTCGAAAGCTAAATTAAAGTAAATATATTTTAAATTTTTTAAAAGTGACTTAAATCAAGGAAATGTTCTCCAAACTTGAACGCAGCAATTTTTAAGAGTTCGAAAGCCAAATTAAAGTAAATATTTTTTATATTGTGACTTAAATCAAGGGAATGTTCTCCAAACTTTAACGCAGCAATTTTTAAGAGTTCGAAAGCGAAATTTAAGTAAATATTTTTTATATTTTTTAAAAGTGACTTAAATCCAGGAAATGTTCTCCAAATTTTAACGTAGCAATTTTTATGTCAAGTTTTTTTATAAATCGAAATGAAGTTGAATTTTAAAAAAACATTTCCCCAAATGTAAAAATTAAGGTTGGAATAAAATGAGGTTTTAAATAAAACAAATCTTCACTTGAAACTAAAAGTGTTCCTGTTTTAATCCGGCTAACCCGGGGGTTCCAAAATTTGAAGTGAAGACGCAAGGTGCAGGTGATCTACGTGGAAAGACTAGCACTCCTTGTCGCTGGGGTAGAACCAAACCGAAGGATTCTACAACAAAAGACTGGTGGCAGCGGTGGGATTTATCCTGTGAATCCTAGGACCCAAATGGACCCAACCAACCAACCACTAAAAAGGACGAGTGTTGCGACGCGGGAATTTAAAGTATTGACAACCAAAGTGCAGCAATACCACGACCCGACGCAGGACCCGACGACACAACGATGGATTGGGAAACCTTCAAGGAGATCCTCAACAAACTTAACAAAATCAAGTAAGCCTAGCTAACTATCAAGGTTAGTCAAAATAAAACAATAAAATTTTTTTATATATATAATGCCGCAAATAAAAATTATATTTTAAAAAAAAACAAAAACAAAAAAAAACGGCATATAAAAACTTCATTTTTTTTTAGACTATTACATTTAAAATAGAACAAAGGCATCTTTTTGCTAGATGTAAAAACTTTTTATACATTTAAAAAAAATTTTTTTTTAATATTGGACAAGATAACATTTCCTCTGTCTTTAAAATATTGTTAGTGTGCATCATCGGGGGCCTCGGTAGTCTAGGGAGTAAGGCGGCTGGCTACTATCCCAGAGGTCCCGGGTTCGAATCCCGGCAGAGCTCCACGGTCCTTCGCCTTTCCCGCCTTCTTTCTTCTTCCCTCCTTACATTCCTCATTCCCCAGTCATAGCCTTCCGCTAGACTGCCCCGCTCCACCAAGCGCATGTCATCGGTTGGTTGATGGGATTCAACTCGTTTCAGGAGGCATAACACTCTAGCGAGTTGTTTCTCATTGCCCCGATGCCAGAGTCGCGATAGAAATGGTTGGGGTTAGGTGGTTGTGGCAGTTCCTTCCTACTTCTCTCTTCCTCTTCACTATCTATCGACTAGAGCTTGCTGTTTGACATTGCACTCTATACGAAGAAAATAGATTGTCGACAGTACAAAGGGCTTTCCCTGAGCTCTAGTCTTCCACATAAAAAAAAAATTCTAAGGTTTGTCTGTGAATTTTTTGTTAAAGTAAAACTCGTTCCTGTTCTCTTTCGTCCGAAAGTAAAAAAAAACAGTTACAAGAAAGGTGCTAAGTGCCAAGAAAAACCCTTATTAACGAACTCTTTTTCTTCTTCTACCTTTCTCTGCCAATCGTGAAAAGGCGTCAAGCCTAATCTAATCTAAAAATAGTTAGATCGCCGCGACGAAGAGTACGGCAGCCTTATAATGCCGAGCGATCCTCCACCACCATCAAACTCACCTCGTACAGAGGTAGACTATTAATCGCAGATATAAGGAGCATGATCCCGGATTTCGACGGAAATCCAGAGGATGTTCATAAATTCGTTTCATGTTGTGATTCCCTGTTCTCGGTATGTAGAACAGCAATAGATGAAAGTCTGTTCCTAAATGTCCTGAGGAGTAAGGTGAGCGGAGTCGCCTACGACCTCTTTAAGTACCAAACGTACTCTACATGGTCATCTCTTCGACCTGACATAATTAACCAGTTTCGAGAATCAAAATCTCGCCTCACGATACAAAGTGAGATGATGCGCTTAAAACAGACACCACGAGAGGATGTAAAGGATTTCGGACTAAGAGTCATAAAAACCCTAGCCGAACTCAACAGCGCAACACAAGGCGACAACGTCGATGCCGAAGCTCGTAGTTTTTTACTAAAAGAGAACGAGCAAAACGCAATCATAGCCTGTCAAGACGGTTTACGCGATGAGCAATTGAAAATCATCGCTAAAACCAGCACTCAGGAATGCCTGAAAAAATTAGTTTCCAACATGAACGATCACGCAGCCAGAATACCCGCCACTTCCCAAACACACACTATACCCAGAGTCGTGCCAACTTGTGAAGTATGTGGGCAAAGAGGGCACGGCAAGGAGACTTGCTACAGGAATAGATATATACTATCCTTTACTCAAAAACCGGTTTCAAAAGGGAAGTAAATCAGCTGATTTGTGCGTATTGCCGCAAACCGAACCATCATATCAGTCAGTGTCGCTCCAGAGAGTATAACAACAGGGCCCGTCAGCAGGTCCAAAGCCAAGGACTCGATAGGTTCAAAGAACCACCACAACCCCCAAGCAGGCACGACCAACCTTCACGAACACGGCTAATAGACAGCAGAAGCCTACTATCCTTCCGGGAAACGGCGACGCGCGGGAGGCGACAAGCGGCATCCCTACTCGCCGAATTATTTCCGAAGCCGTAATTCACCCCCCACCAACAAATTAAATTCGTGTTCCTCTAGAATTTCGAGGCAATACGGTATTGGTTAGCTTACCACTTAAAAACTCAAGAAAAAGCCATTGTAGTTTTGTCATAGATACAGGAGCCGAAATTAGCCTCCTGAGAAATAAATCTTGTCCACCGGGTTCCCAGTAAACGAAAATCATGACTGCGTGATCGCTGGACTAACAGGCGATCTCGTTGTCCCAGTGGGACTAGTCTATGGCGTAATTAGGATGAATATATTAGAAGGCCCGGTGCTTATAACTGAAGCATTTCACCTGATAGAAGAAGGTATAATAGAGGGATATGATGGGTTATTGGGGAATGACTTTTTACTAAATTTCGGCTGTAATATTAATTATGAGGAAGAACACTTAGAATTATATATGAAAAAAATCGTGGTAAAGGAAAGTTTCAAAGAGAATAGTTACGAAGAAAATAATATCCTAAAAAATATCGTAGAAAATAATATCGTGGAAAATAAAATCGTGGAAGAAAATAATGACGTAGAAAATAATATCGTAGAAAATAATCTCGTGGAAGAAAATAATATCGTAGAAAATAATATCGTAGAAAATAATATCCTGGAAAATAAAATCGTGGAAGAAAATAATGTCGTAGAAAATAATATCGTAGAAAATAATTTTGTGGAAGAAAATAATATCGTAGAAAAAAATATCGTGGAAGATAATAATATCGTAGAAAATAATATCGTGGAAAATAAAATCGTGGAAGAAAATAATGACGTAGAAAATAATATCGTGGAAAATAAAATCGTGGAAGAAAATAATGTCGTAGAAAATAATATCATAGAAAATAATTTTGTGGAAGAAGATAATATCGTAGAAAATAAAATCATGGAAGAAAATATCGAGGAAGATAGTATAGAAAATAGTATCGACGGAAATAGTATGGAGAATAGTATCATGGAAATTAGTATTGAGGATAGTATCGAAGAAAATAGTATTGTGGAAATTAGTACCGAGGAAGAACAATATAACTCCGCGGAAAGTAATGTCGGGGAAGATGAATACATAACAGCCCCAGCGCGAGCGGAAGTAATCATAGAAGTCCCGTGTGAACAAACAAACCGAAGGATCCTACTCTGCACTCGTAGAGAGATCCACCCGGGAATTTATCTGGGAAATTCTATAACACGAAACTAAAATGGCCGTGCCAAGGTGACCTTACTAAATACCACCGAAAAAGATACCACCTTCAAAAGAAATACTTTAGACCCATTATGGGAAGACGTAGAGGGGTATGAAACTATAGATATGGAAAACTCTCCACCTTTAACGCAGAATCGTCTGCGAAAATTAGAGAATAATCTTGATTTAAGCCATTGCAACGGAGAAGAGAGGGACACTATATTGCGCATTTGTCGTGAGTTCAACGACCTATTTTTTTTAGAAGGAGATTATCTTACGCACACCGATGTAACCACCCACAATATCCCCACATTGGCAGATAAACCTCCCATCTATACTAAACCTTATCGCCTTCCAGAGTCTCAACGGCAAGAAATAAATAACCAAATAAAAAAAAAATGTTGACTGAGGAAATAATAAGTCCCAGTAAAAGTCCTTGGAACGCTCCACTTCTACTTGTTCCGAAGAAACCAGATTCACAAGGCAACAAAAAATGGCGTGTTGTAGTAGATTTCAGGCGTCTTAACGAAATAACCGTTGGAGACACCTATCCCTTGGCTTATATCACAGATACTCTCGATCAGCTGGGAAAATCCAAATATTTCTCTACGCTGGATCTGGCAAGTGGCTTCCACCAGATCACCAAGGAAGAATCTGACAAAAATAAAACTGCCTTTAGTACCCCTTTTGGGCACTACCACTTCAACCGAATGCCTTTTGGTCTCAAGGGAGCACCAGCAACCTTTCAGAGATTAATGAACTCTGTATTTAGCGGCCTGCAAGGCATTCACTGCTTTGTATACCTTGACGATATCGTCATTTATGGGTACAATTTAAAAGACCACAGTACAAAACTGACGGAAGTGTTTAGAAGGCTTCGTGAAGCCAGACTCAAACTTCAACCAGATAAGTGTAATTTCCTAAAAAAGGAAATAACATATCTACGACACATCGTGAGCGACAAGGGTGTTCTTCCTGATGACACAAAAATCAAAGCAGTAAAGACATACCCTGTCCCTAAGAAGACCAAGGATGTCAAATCCTTCCTTGGGTTCGTGGGTTATTATAGGAGATTTATCCCTAACTTTGCCAAGTTGGCCAAACCTATCACAAATCTTTTGAAGAAGGACGTTAAATTCAACTGGGATCCATTCTGCGATGAATCCTTTACCTTTTTAAAAAAGAAATTAATAGAAGCAGCAATCCTAGCCTACCCAGAGTATGACAAGCCCTTCATAGTAACTTCCGATGCCAGTGATATGGCATTAGGGGCAGTACTCTCGCAAGGAAGTATTGGGGAAGACCTACCGATCTGTTATGCAAGCAGAACCTTGAACCTAGCCGAGTCAAGGTATTCGACTATTGAAAAAGCTATTAGCCATAGTGTATGCTGTCGAGCAGTTTCGTCCCTACATATATGGCAGACAGTTCGTTATAGTTACAGACCACAAACCACTCGTTTGGATGATGAATCTAAAAGATTGTTCATCACGCCTCATGAGATGGAGAATAGGTCTGGAAGAATACGACTATACAATAGTAAACAAACCTGGGCGTCTGAATGCTAACGCTAATGCGCTTAGCCGTATTGCCCCCGAAGACACAGAAATTACTACAACCGTTAATGTGGTTACTAGAAGTCAAAAAAGAATTATCGAAACCAATAATGAACCTGGTAGCCTGTACGAACAGTACATGAATGCAACAGTCACCCCAAAGGGAGTCACTTGTGAAAACAAGATCCCTATTTTTAAGGAAACCAACTATAAAACCAAATTCTTCTTGTTTCCCAACTACGATACTCCCGACGAGGATAAATTAAAGGAAATACTCCCAAGCTTCACCCCCAAGGAATTCCAGAATAAGCTTGATAGTTACCCAACTCCTAAATACACGTACATCATCAGTAAAAACACTATCCCGATGCGAACAATGGAGGATAACCAAAACATAATACAAATTCTCCAACTCCTGAAGGAATATTGCTCCAAGAATAACATAAACAAACTGGCCATTTCAATACCTTGCCTAGAACCGGAGGTCCTAGCGACGATAAAAAATATGATATCCTTTATTTTTGGAGATGATAAAATCGATCTGAAACTATTCATAACTGAAATTCAAGTCTTAACAGATCCGGCAGAGATCCTAGAAACTATTCGTACTTATCACTCTTCAGTCTTAGGAGGCCACCAAGGAGTAAATAGAACGATCAAGAGAATAAAAGAAAAATACAGTTGGGCCGGACTAACAAGGGACGTCGAGGAGTTCATAAGGAAATGCCCCTCGTGCCAGATGAACAAACTCACCAGGAACCCAAAACTACTCATGGAGATAACCACCACAAGCTCCAGACCGTTTGAAAAGGTGTTCCTCGATGTAGTGGGCCCCCTCCCTGTAAGCTATAACAATAATAGGTATCTACTAACATTCCAGGATGATTTGACGAAATATTCGGATGCAATCCCTTTGGAAAACGCAGAAGCCAGAACCATAGCAGAGAAATTCGTCACTAAAATAATCTGCAGACACCACGCACCCGCAGCGGTCCTAACGGACCAAGGCTCGAACTTCCTGAGCGAAATGTTCACTGAGGTTTGCAAACTCCTTAAAATTCATAAACTACAGACAACTGCATACCACCCACGCACAAATGGGGCATTAGAACGAAGCCACAGAACCCTAGCTGAGTATCTCAGACATTATGTCAACAGAGACCCACTCACTTGGGATTCTTGGATACCCTATGCAATGTTTGTGTATAACACAACCCCACACACCAGCACCCACTTTAGCCCACATGAATTACTATACGGTTACCCAGCCGAAATCCCAAGCTCAATTAGAACTAAACCCGTTACAAGTTATAATTACGAAAATTATCATGCCGAACTCAGAGCTAGATTACAACATGGGTATGAGATAGCTCGAGAAAGTTTGATTATGAAGAAGGAAAAATCAAAAATCGCTTATGATAAGCATACACAATTGAGAACTTTTAACCTTGGAGAAAAGGTTTTATTGAAAAACCACGCTAGGAAAAACAAACTGTCTCCACTATGGACTGGTCCTTACGAAGTCGTTAGGCTTAACTCAGCCGAAAACACTACGATAAGAACTGGGAACAGGAATAGGACGGTACATAATAACAATTTGAAAAAAATTGTCGAATGACAAAAAACTCTCTCTGTTGAAAGACACCAACCTTCTTACTCTAAAAAAAAATTATAACAAAATAACATCTCTATCGAATAAATCTTGGAAAATTAAATGTTACACTTGCAGATCATCAATATTAAATTGCGAATATTCGCTCCGTTAAATGAGGGAATTACCTCCTTTATAAGCGATAATTTATAGCTCGGGAATGAGGACGCAGTAGCCTCTGACCGTTGGGCCTTTTCTAATAGCAGCTCCTTTTGTAACAACTCCCTTTCATTTATAGGCTAGTGCCAAAGCGGATTTAAATGAGGAAAAAAAATAAATTAATAGCAGGGAGGGACCGGCAATGAAATGTCGTTAAGGTCATAACTAAACGAAAAAAAAATTTTTAAACTCGAAAAAAGGGGAAATGGTAAAATGGGGATGCTATTTAGGGGTTGAAAACGATTTTTTGCGATTTGCGGTGAAACATGACCTCCTAGTGGAAAATGTTTAATACAAAAGTTGTAGATAATAAAAAGATCTAAAACTTTTATATTTAACATATTTTGACGTAACCTCAAATTTTCGAAGAAAATGGCGGAAAATCGATTGTTCAGTTTTTAATTTTTTTCTCCCGTAAAAATAATTCAATTTACATGAAAATTTGTAAGAGTATACCTTGTGTTGCGTTAAATAAGCATGATTTTTTGTTTGTTTGGAAAACTGATAGTTTCCCAGAAATTAACATTTTTCGAAAAAAATACCCTTATCTTGCACGGCCAACTTTATTGATGTTTTTTTTCGAATTTTGATATTCAATAACTGCTCATTTAACCATTGAAACGTCTAGTTTGAAATGGTCTATACATTTTGAAACTTTATTTTCATTAAACCGCTTAAAATTAAGAAAAACCGAACACCTGATTTTTCGAATCATGTACATATTTTTCGATTTTTTAAATTTTTTTCAAATTTTTTAATTTTTTCTGTTGAGTATGATGCTGTAAAAATTTTATTACGAAACTGGAAACATTTACCTAGTCACGGCGTAATTCAATTCAAACGAAATCGTTATTTTATTTCTTATTTATTTAAAATTTTCAGTCTGGTTTTGCCACGCTTTATGTAATTAAATAATATTTAAGTTCTGTCATTAAAATTTAATCATTCATTAACAGAAAAAATTAAAAAATTTGAAAAAAATTGAAAAAATCGAAAAATATGTACATGATTCGAAAAATCAGGTGTTCGGCTTTTCTTAATTTTAAGCGGTTTAATGAAAATAAAGTTTCAAAATGTATAGACCATATCAAACTAGACGTTTCAATGGTTAAATGAGCACTTATTGAATATCGAAATTCGAAAAAAACATCAATAAAGTTGTCCGTGCAAGATAAGGGTATTTTTTTCGAAAAATGTTAATTTCTGGGAAATTATCAGTTTTCCAAACAAACAAAAAATCATGCTTATTTAACGCAACACAAGGTATACTCTTACAAATTTTCATGTAAATTGAATTATTTTTACGGGAGAAAAAAATTAAAAACTGAACAATCGATTTTCCGCCATTTTCTTCGAAAATTTGAGGTTACGTCAAAATATGTTAAATATAAAAGTTTTAGATCTTTTTATTATCTACAACTTTTGTATTAAACATTTTCCACTAGGAGGTCATGTTTCACCGCAAATCGCAAAAAATCGTTTTCAACCCCTAAATAGCATCCCCATTTTACCATTTCCCCTTTTTTCGAGTTTAAAATTTTTTTTTTCGTTTAGTTATGACCTCCACGACATTTTATTGCTGGTACCTCCCTGCTATTAATTTTTTTTTCCAAAAAACTATCGGCACTAGTCTATTAGTAACAATTCGTTTTCTATTTTTTTGTTGAATAATTGGATTGATTTAGTTGTAAATTAACATTGTCACTTGGAGTCTCACCTTGTCGCGACCCATATAACCTATCGTCACTGTCGGAGCGCCCTCGAAGTCTATTTCACGTAGTTTGATGATTCCATCATCGGTCGAATATGAATCCCAGTTTTTAGAAATTCGAGTTTCACGTGAAATATTGCTTGCGCTATAACTGACCACTAAAACCAATAATTTAATAATAAAGAGCTGTAGACTTTAACCCTAACTGCACCACCCTAATACTTGCAGATCATCAATATTGAATTTCGAATATTCACGTATTATAGAATCACCGAAATTAATTAACTCTAATTTCATCACTTACAAGGTAGTAATAAGGGAAACTATTTTCCATGACCATAATTTTTCTCCTTGTGTGCACACTAAACTACGCAGGGGGTGACGATTCAGTCACCATTACTGAATTTAAGGAGAATCCCGGAATTTACTTTGAGGAAGTGGGAAAAGTGGCATTGTACAGCAACCAATGGCAAATTATCATCTTCTACGACCTCCAAAACTTCCAGCTGGAATTGGAAAAACTCAACGAATACACACACAACATTCAAGAGGTATGTCAATATATTGCAAACCATACTAGTAGTATGGGAATGTGTAAAGACATCACGCTACAACTCCAAGCCATTATAACAGACGTAAACCAAAAATCAATCCTCCTTAATATAAAGCAACGGGAAAAACGGGGGCTTTTCAATATTGTGTCTGAGCAAAACTCTTTTCGGCAGACTCGATCAGGAGGACGCCGAGAATCTCGCAGCCCAAATTAATAGGTTGAAAGGTAATCAAGACCATTTACTGAAACTTATTAAGAAAAAGACTATAATTAACGAAAGTACCGCCAATATATTTAACAAAACCCTAGAAAATATCAAGCAACAATCCAATCACGTCGAAGAAAGAATAGATAAACTACGACAGATAGTAAATGCTATCAAAACAGACATTTCAATTCAGAATGTTGGCACCCAGCTAGAATCTTTAGTCTCACTCACTACTCGAGCCCTTATACGATTCCAAACAACGCAAAACACTCTTATTGAACTAGTTACAAACGTCAAACACGGAAGGCCACACCCCTCCATACTAACCCCAAAACAAGCTCAGGAATTACTAACGACAATAAGGAGGGAATTGCCAACTACGTTATCGCTACCTTTACAGACCACAACCTATAATATCCTGCAGCTCTACCAATTAAGCACATTCGGAACTGCAATTAGTAACAATAAGGTCATTTTAAATTTACAAGTACCACTGCCGTTCAGGGATTATTACCAATTACTCAAGGTTATACCCCTGCCCACTGATCACAATAATACCTTCATATACATACAACCGACTGTAAGTTATTTAGTCGTGGATTATAATCGGGAACAATATTTCCCAATGAATAAATTCTACCTAAATATGTGTCATACGACGGATTTAGAGACATACTTATGTAGGGTAACTCACCCAATATTCAGCGCACAAGCAGGAAGTAATATTTGCGAAATACAACTCCTGAGACACAACACAGACATAATACCCCACTGTAAAACCGAAGTAGTACCGCCGGCACACTTTTGAATCCAACTCTCCCAACCAAACAAATGGCTATACTCAATAGTCAACTCTACAACCATAGACACAGTATGCGAAACACAAATATTTTCACATAAATTGCAAGGTACCGGTATCCTAGAGATCAGGCCGAGTTGTTATCTGTCTAAGGTAAACAGTTTCTACCTACCCTCTCTAAACCTTACCAACAAAATCAACCCCATCTACGTCCCCAAACAGGAAAACCAAACAATCAGGACTCATCTTATAAAATATTTAGATGATCATGAGTTTAAGCAACTTCATCTTGCCATAAGAGACCAAAAGAAAAACGAGGATCTAGACCTACCTAATTTAAAAGCACACACTATACACCATTACGTCCTTAACTATACTCTTCTTGGACTCTTCCTGTCTATCTTATACATAGCACTCAAATATAAGGACAAAAGTTTCAAAGGCCCTAAGCCAATGCAAGAAAAGTAGAACGAAGAAACAACCAATTATACCGTTACTGTCCTAGCTTAGAACCAAGATCATAAGGGTCTCGCATACTTTCCTTGGAGCGATGCATAACAAAAAAAATCCAATATTTCTTTTATAAGCATACATAATGACACTATTACAAATTTTGTATACGTAATAACATTGTTATAAATAAGGCAATTTTTTTATTTTAAGTAATTTTACTACCATTAATTTTTTATTAAACTTACATAATAACATTACTATAAATCTCATATACGTAACATTATTATAATAAATCAAATCTATAAAATTTTTATGTAAGTTGACTACCAATAATTCTTTTGCAAACATACATAAAGCAATTTTTTTTATTTTTTTAAGTAATTTGACTACCAATAATTTTTTATTAAACTTACATAATAACATTACTATAAATCTCATATACGTAACATTATTATAATAAATCAAATCAAAAAAAAAATTAAGTAATTTTACTATCAATATCTCTTTTATAAGAATACATAGTAGCATTATCATAATATTATCAGAACCCATTAGTATAAGTTTTTTGTAATAACTACCAATATAATATATATTGTAATGTATGTAATAACTACCAATATATATTATATACTTTTATACTAATAACATAGAAGCCAATTCTTGATATCTAAACTAAGTAAAATGATTACCAAAATACCTAACCTGAGTTATCACAAGAAATCTGTTTTTTAGTCCCATGAACCAACGTGTAAGCCGGATAGACCTTTTACTCAGCTAACCACTTACAAAAAAAATTGTTCCTTAAAATTCTTTTCTTAAGGGGATGGTGTAGTAACGGCCGAAGCCCGTACTACTTCCTTATAAAAAATCCTCACCCTTTGACCCATTTGGGTCCAACAATCAATTAATCAATACCTAGAAAACATCAAAAATTCATTCATAAATCCATTCATATAAAATTCCATCAAAAAAAAATTCTTCATCCATATAAATTTATTTTCAAAAAATCCCCCCTAGAAAGCAAGCAAAATGTTCCCAAGAAAATTTGCTATCAAATTTTCCAACCGACAATTCCCAGACAGTTGTACGCTCCAATTTCATTTTTTCCGTTCCAAAATCTACATTCAAGCACGTACGCTAACGAGCGCTCCGATTTCAATTTGTCTTTTCAAAGTCAGAAATGCTGATTATGAATTTCATCTTCGTCTATTATGGAAGTTACATGACAAACCGAAAGTAAACCGAACTCAACTCGATCTGAGCTTGCAGTTTCGGTCGAGTGTTTATGACATACCGAACTTGAGTTTTTAGTTGTAATTTTGGTTTTATTATTGTCAGTTCGTCAGTGAAAATATTCGTGAAAATGGAAAACATTTTTTATATATTTAATGAAATTATAATACTCCAACAAAAAAAGTTTTTCACCTTGTTAAAGCAATCTCGTTTTTTCAGTCGCTAGTTACATGACATTCCGACCGAAAATTATACTCAACCAAGCAAAAACTTGTGAACACACTCAGAACACGTTCGGCACAATTTTTGCGGTCGGTTGCTAGTTACATGACTCAAACCGAACCGAAAATTGTACTCAGTTCCTATTGAGTATGTCATGTAACTTCCATATATGAAGAGCACCTTAGGAAAAGCTCCTTAGGGAAGGTTTTAAGCCCGGGTCACATCGAACGCGGCGCGGCGCGGTGCGACGATTTTTGTATGAAAAATAACATTAACCGCGCCACGTCGCGCCGTTTCTGGTGTGAATCACAGATTTATTTTTCGTGCAGAAATCGCTTAACAAAATTCGCACCGTGCCCCGCCGCGTTTGGTGTGACCGGGGCCATATTTGGTTTCTCGAGTCGATGGATCGACTCGACAAAAAAAGCTTCTCGATTTTCTCTAAGTTTCAAATTTGGCATTTCGACCAAATCGACAGATAAACGCTGCCATAAAAAACCATCAAATTGTGTGATATTACTCCAATTGCAGCAAATCACGTATATTTAATTAAAATAGAAATTGTTAAAAGTTTATTGTATGCATAAATTGAGCCTTTTAATAAACGTCAAACGTCTTTATCGAGACGAGAAGGTTGTCGATATCGTGTCGCCAAATGCCAATTTTTATTTATCGACAGGAGTCGATATCGACTCGAGAAACCAAATACGGCCCCTGCTGTATGCTGCATCAGCGGCAATAGACAAGTTAAATATCGGGCTTAACATAGGTTCGAGACAGTCCGGTTTTTAAAACCTAAGTGCGCGGGTACCTTAAACGGAGCAAGTTCCCACTTTTCAGGACGTGAAAGAAATAATATTATCAAGAAGTTCGGTTAGTTTTGGTGAATCAATTTTGATAACAAGTTTACGATCGATTTAAAGGAAAGTGTCAAGAGTTCGGTTAGCTGAAATGTTGTGGTGAACCAATTGTTATATCAAGTTTTGGATTGATACAAAGGAAAGCCAAATTAAAGTAGATATTTTTTATTAAATCAAGGAAATGTTCTCCCAATTTTAACGCAGCAATTTTTAAGAGTTCGAAAGCAAATTAAAGTAAATATTTTTTATATTTTTTAAAAGTGACTTAAATCAAGGAAATGTTCTCCAAAGTTTAACGTAGCAATTTTTATGTCAAGTTTTTTTTTATAAATCGAAATGAAGGTGAATTTTAAAAAAACATTTCCCCAAATGTAAAAATCAACGTTGGAATAAAATGAGGTTTTAAATAAAACAAATCTTCACTTGAAACTAAAAGTGTTCCTGTTTTAATCCGGCTAACCCGGGAGTTCCAAAATTTGAAGTGAAGACGCAAGGTGCAGGTGATCTACGTGGGAATACTAGCACTCCTTGTCCCTGGGGTAGAACCAAACCGAAGGATTCTACAACAGAGCATATCTCCGTTCATTGCTTGAGGCTCAGCAAATATATGGCGGAACTGGAGGCAATGTGCGAAGTTAAGTCGGCAGAGTTATCCCCTTATTCTAAAAGCAGTTACAACTCACAATGCAATCACAAGCATGTGGCGAATCTCAATTTGAAGGCCTTTAGTAAATGAAAAGTAGAAGTGAAATAGCCGTAAGTTTTATCAACAATCTCATAGAAACGAAAAGAAATCGCCAAATCTGGTGACTTATGAATGGTCACAATTTTAGAATAGGGCGGTAAGAATCCGGGTGGGTACTGCTACCCATCATACCCACATTATCCGCCGGCTATGATTAAATAACTGTCCGTTTGTATTACCTAGAACTATTTGTAGAAAATAAATCAAATAGGTATTTAAGGGCAGTAATCACTCAATCACTTTTAAAAAATATTACTTCTTTACTATTTAGTATACTATAATTATTGTTATGCAACCGCAAATGAGTCACTATTGTGTTTCCTGGCATTTTTAGTCCTGTTCTAAAACTGAAATCTGCAGAATTTAGTAAATTATTTACTGCGCCTGAATGAATATTCTGAGCAATTTTTTCGCATGATAGCCAGTAAGGATGACCACTAGAAATATGTCATTCTTCAATACTCATTTTTAGCTATTTTTTGAGATACTTCTCTTCGCTGCCGGAAGTGGGGCATTTTTGAGAATTCTTCTTTATCAAGCTAAATTTTAGCAACATCTTTGGCGTATGCAGTACTAACATCGCCGCTAAAATGTTCGCTAAATCCACGATTCTATTTCTTTAAAACAGATGGCAGCAATGTTAGTCTCCACATTTTTAGCTGCATTTTTTATCGTGCAGGCACCTTATTTCACGCTAAATTTTGTTGAAAAAAAAACAGTGATATAAAAAAACAGAAAAATAAGCTAATTTACGGTTGTAGAAGTTTCAAGTGCGGAAATAAAACTAAAATAACAGTTTGTGCATGAAAAAATAGTAAAAATAATAAATAATTCTGTGTTTAGAATATTTTGAAACACGGTTTAATAATTTTATATTTCCAGTGGATTTTGAGGAGTTTTATTTCGAAGAAGACTTTGAAATTTAACCAAAAAAAAACGTTTATATGAACTTTCTCTACAATTCTACATTGTCAAATTTTATCTTGCTAAAAAAGGGTACAAGTTTGGAGACGCGCTAAAATTTAGTTTAGCGCCGAACTTAGTACTAGGCTTAATTTGGATCGCACATTACTGTAGCATGTTTACCACTACATTTCTTGCACCGCCGGTTACTTCGGCATGATCTGGAAGTATGCCCGCGTTTGGTACAGCGGAAACATCGGCCTTCGTTTTTCAGCATCTCTTTGCGATGATTAATAGTGTGCGTTGCATTACATTCTTCAGTGGAATGGATGTTTGACTTGCAGAAATAGCACATGCTAAATGATTTCTCGTTTGGAGTAAGCAAACTGGCTGCTGTTTGATATTTTCTGTTATTTCCTTTATTAGTAGGTTGAGTCTGTGGTCTTGGCTGGATTTGTGCATTCCTCTCCAGAGATTCTACCTCCTGTTTGAGAAACTTTAGTAGATTCTGCAACAGCTGGTCTCCATAGCAAGTAAGAGAACTCTCCCTATCAGCCGTGCTAGCCGTGTCTGCGTCATTATCAGACTGTTTATCGTAGTGCCTATAAAAATTAAGAGTTAATTCGTTTGGCATGCACTTCAATATTATTGATTTTAGCATGACCGTATAACTTGTGCTGGGAACTTCCAATGATGCTAGAAAGCGCATGCTGGCCTGGAAATGATATGGTTATACAGTTTTCGTAAGGCGACCACGTCTACACAAGAATTAATATGCGGCAGAACCATAAGCTGCTGCATAATCCTATCCACCATCTTATCATGATCGCCAAACTCTTCTTTGAGCATGGCGATAGCTTCTTGGTAATTGCATTCAGAAGGGGATAATCCCTTTATGGATTCGGCTGCCTTACCACTTAAGTGTGCTTGCAGATAGTTAAATTTCTCCGTTGGATTTAAATCATGACGCTCATGAACGGCGGTGCAAGGTTTTGATTAGCTGCCGTTAGTCGTTCTAAATATACCGCTAATTCCTCTTCTATAGCGTCAAAATTCGCGACGTTTGTATCGTTAACTTGCGATTCTGGCGAATTTTAATAATCAAGAGCCGTTTTGGACAATTTCGTTATCTGCCCGCGATAAACTCCGCGCGCCGCTTTATCCATATTAATTTTACGTTCCTTGATCACGTTATCGTTAAATTATATTCTCAATTATCAGACGGACTTTCCCGGGTTTCGGCACCAGATTTCAATAATAATAACTCCGGAAATATAATCAGACTGAATATTTATTTTAAAGCGTTACAAAATTGAACCGACAAGTACTCTGTTCACAGACTGACTAATTGAAAAGATAAGAGAAGACCATGTTGTGGGTGTGAGAGTTATTCTTCCTAGTTGTTGTGGTGCAGTTTTTCAACAGGAAGGAAGATTGGTGCAGATTTTCTTCGAGGCGTTGATTTCGACCCGATTCTTGCAGCCCCCCAATCAAGAATGGATTCAATGACCCTGTTAATTGAAACAGAAATTTTTGGCACGTGTTTGTCTTGTAATATAGGAGCAACGCACGGTGCGGTCAAAATGGTAGATTATAGAAATTATCCTGATGCACCCGATACTAATAGGTTGGAGTTCAGACATAGATGCGACTTAGATACGATCTTGCTACGGAAGCACAAATCTGAGTCGATAACTTGAAATAAAGAATAGCCACACAGTTCTTTTCAGAGTTTGTTTTGTGAGGGCTGAAGATGGGTGTGGGAAATTGGCAGTGGTCGACAATGGCGTTGAGTGGGAAAAAACAATAGGCCAGCAGGCCAAGCGACGCTAATAGAAAGAACAATTTACCACTTTACATTAATTAATTGACCTAATTGACTTCTGTATTGTAAAAAATATTCACCACAACCAAATAACGACCAAATCATGTCTTGAACTGTCATCTGACCATTCCCCTGTAATAATTGAATATACCACGAATGTGAAATTACGACGTCCAACACAATTCCTTACTAACCATAAAACCAACTGGAACTCCTTCGGTAAGGTCATTGATAATAATATTGAACTCAGAGTTCCTCTCAAGTCCCATCAGGATATAGAAAGCAGCATAATATACCTCAATGACTTAATACAATACTCAGCATTAAAAACAACACCAGAAATCAAACATAATGACTCAGTTCAATATACACCAAAAACAATAAAACAAAAAATTATAGAAAAACGGAAACTTAGAAAAATATGGCAACGTACCAGATCACCAATTGACAAAGCTAATTATAACAAAGCAACTTAAAGAACTACTGAAAGAACATAGCAACCAATGTACTAATAAATTCCTGACAAATCTTACGGCAACCCAAGCTACAAACTACTCGCTTTGGAAACTGAACAAGAAACTTAACAAAGGAATCCAACATCAACCACCCTTAATGAATACCGACGGTACATGGTCCAGAACAAATCTTGAGAAAGCGAAAACACTAGCAGACTACTTCAAAACAACTTTTACTAATCCCTTTAATAAGCAAGACAACTCATTCGTAAACGTTAATACCTCCTCGAACGGAACGATAAGGAAAATAAAAACCAACGAACTAAAATACTATATAAACAACAGATTAAAAAGCAAGAAATCACCAGGGTATGATCTGATAACAGGACAAATGTTAAAACACTTACCTGACAAAGCCTTAGTGTATTTAAGAAATATCTTTAATGCCATGTTACGTTTAAACTATTACCCAAAACTTTGGAAGGTTTCTAAGGTAATCGCCGTCCCGAAACCAGGCAAAGATGCATCGAAACCGTCATCATATAGACCAATAAGTCTTCTACCGATCATCTCCAAGATATTTGAGAAACTTTTACTTGATCGTACCCTGCAAACATTCCGACTCGATATCGAAGCGAGAGCGATTCATAAAAGGCGAAAGCTTTCTTCGATAACGAAATCGAGAACGATTCGAAAGCGTTATCTGAAATGATAAAAAAGGAACGCTATAACGAATCGCTTTTTAGATGGAATCTCGAAGGATTTGCATGTATGTGTGTTTCGTTTTTTCGAATCGATATCGAATTAATCTCGAATGATTTATATGGATATATGTTTCGTTTTTTCGAATCGATAACGAATAAATCTCGAATGATTTATATGTTTCGTTTTTTCGAATCGATATCGAATAAATCTCGAATGATTTATATGGATACATGTTTCGTTTTTTCGAATCGATATCGAATGAATCTCGAATGATTTATATGGATATATGTTTCGTTTTTTCGAATCGATATCGAATAAATCTCGAATGATTTATATGTTTCGTTTTTTCGAATCGATATCGAATGAATCTCGAATGATTTATATGTTTCGTTATTTCGAATCGATATTGAATGAATCTCGAACGCTGTTTGTGTGTTTCGTTTTGTCCACTCAATTTCTATTTTATAGCGAGTACTTTGTTCACTTCAAAACCGTTTTTTCGAATATAGGGCGGGGCAATCATAATCGTTTTTTAATTTAATTTCTATTCGGTTTTATTTGGTTGTTTGTTAATATTAAATTTCATATCGTTTGTGCCTTTAATTTGGATTTTTAAATTTTTAACGGTTTGCATGTACTGATTGTAATATTTTCGTTTATAAATTATACTGAAAATAGAAATAGTCGCATTTTTGCCAGGTCACTCTCGCAATAGTTTACCTTGGCAAGCTTTAGCAATTTGTGAAATCTCCATTATGTGTTTATAGAATAAGAGTCATAGTATTCCCAATAGTCCAGTTGTTAGGGTTTTTGACCTCTAACAAAATGTTAATTCACTAATTTTTTTTTAAAAAAATTGTTTTTAGTGAGAAGAATATGTTAATAAAAAGTTTCGGAAAATTGGTTGTACGCTACCCCTGAAAACAACAAATTCCGTTTTTGGGTAATATCTCTTAAACGGTAAGTCTTATCAGAAAATAGTGTTCACAAAGTTTGTAGATTATGCGATTATCTACAACAAAGGATATTATACATTTTCGTACGGGAAAATGTATAATATCCTTTTTTGTAGATAATCGCATAATCTACAAACTTTGTGAACACTATTTTCTGATAAGACTTACCATTTAAGAGATATTAGCCAAATACGGAATTTGTTGATTTTAGGAGGTGGTTTTTGGGGGTAGCGTACAACCAATTTTCCCAAATTTTGTTTTAACATATTCTACTCAGTAAAAACTATTTTTTAAAAAAATAATTAGTGAGTTCACATTTTGTTAGAGGTTTTCATTCAAATTTTGCTGTGACGACTGGACTACAAACAGAAATAGTAAATATTGTTTTACTTTAAATGCTACAACAATATTGACCTGTGGGCAAATAAATGAAATCAAAAATCTAAACTTAAACACTTTGATCCAAATATTTATACGATATTCAATTTTTATTAATATCTTAATTTAAGAATACAAAATTGTGTAAATATAAATTGAAAAAACTATATTAAAAAAATCACATTCCTTGTGTAAAAAAAAAATATAAATATAAATTAAAATTGAAAAAAATACTTTAAACAAAATCACATCCATTGTGTAAAACAAAAACAAAAAAAAAATATAAATTATAATTGAAAAAAAATACTTTAAAAATATCACATTCGTTGTGTAAAAAAAAAAATAAATATAAATTAAAATTGAAAAAAAATACGTTAAAAAAATCACATTCGTTGTGTAAAAAAAAAAATATCTAAATTTAAATTAAAATTGAAAAAAAATACTTAAATCACATTCGTTGTGTAAAGAAAAAACAAAAAAATATAAATATAAATAAAAATTGAAAAAAAATACGTTAAAAAAATGACATTCGTTGTGTAAAAAAAAAATATCTAAATTTAAATTAAAATTGAAAAAAAATTATTTTTATTCTTTCTTCTTCTTCCTTTCTTCGTATTTTACTTTTTTGCAAAGCCGGTCATTGGCGTACTGAAAGTGCTTCATCGCCACTTTGTCGAAATATTCCTCGGATGTTCCGGGGAATTTTGCGTGAAATCCATCTACAATAAGAAACGTTTTATATGTTCAAAATAATTTAAAAATCAATGCTATACTTTTCATTGCCGCAATGATGCGTAAACTTCTAGCGCGTTTTTTTTGGTTGACCCCCAACCAGTTAAATTGCCTGGCTATTTCGTCTTTGAACAGCAATTGTAAATTGCGCTTAGTGAATTTAGTGGGATCAGATACCCCACGAGTTTGAAATGCGGCTTGCTAAAATAAAAATATTATATTATCAGCTTTCTTGAAATAGTTTTAAAAAACTTACTAATTCATTAAATTTATCCGGATTTTCCGATATTTTTTTTTCAAATTCCTCCAGTTCCTCCAGCGTTTCGAATGGTAGACGTTCCTCATCAATTATATTTTTGGAAAATCCGGTACTAGGAATTCCCCTCAGTTCCTTGCGAAGCGATATTATTTCCGCTGTTAATTTAGCGAATAGTTCGCAAGTTTCTTCTCGCATTTTTTTTAATTCAATTAAAACATTTTCGTTGCACAGGTACTTCAAAGAAAGGGTAAAAAGGCCAATGCACCCCTTTGTATTCTATTTTTAGATAATAACAAGTTTTATGACGTATGTTCGAGTAACTTGAAATTTTTGAAAGAATTGTGGTTCCCACATCGGCGAGAGTTATTTTTTTTAAGTTCTTAAGATAACAATTTTACAGTGAAAGTTAAACTAAACTATTTTAAATTGAAGAACCATGTAAAAATTAAATAAAATTTGATTTATTTGAACTGTGAACTTTGTTATTACTGAACAAATTGGAATTTATAAATAAAAAAGGTAAGCCAATAATTGGAAAAAGCCGTTTTGCTAATATCTCCATAACGGTTCTTTGGAAAAATAAATGAGTGTCATTTTTGTTTTCAGCGACCTCAAATTAGGCTAAAAAACACTACTTTTCCTATTAGGTACCTTCAATTAAGAAAAAAATTGTAAACTAGTGTATCTGTTAACGCGAGATTTAAAAAAATTCAAACAAACTGGACAATAAAAAATTACAGGATATTGTAACAAAAATAAAAACTACAGCACCGCACCACCGTAAAGATTTTTAGTATTTTGTTTGCAATAATATATTTAAAAAAGTTAAAAAATGTACTTACCGCAATATTTATTTATTCGTTGTAATTGTTTATCTTAATTCCACTATTTTTTATCTCACTTTTTTGTACCTCGATTTTTCACTTTCAATTAACTACACTGCCGCGCATGCGTACCTCTTAAGCAGGATTTAACTACTGAGGACAGTTCCCGCCGCGCCTGCGCCGTTTCGAGTCATCTGCACGCACACGCACTCAGATACTCCTCGCCCGATAGCAAGACAGCAAAAATTCTGGAAGAAACAAACAAAAACCATGAAAAGAGCGTGAAAGCTTTCGGGGTCATTTTAACGATTGTTTCTCGAATAATTCTCGGCAAGATTTGTTTCGAAAATAGCTCGAGAAAACGAGCAGCCGAGAAATTGTTTGCAGGGTATTAACATAACATTGAAGTTAAACAACCTGATCCCAAACCACCAATTTGGTTTCCGTCAAGACCACTCTACTATACAGCAGGTACACCGAGTAACAAACAAGATCTTAAACGATTTGAATGAGCAAAAATATTGTGTCGCAGTATATCTTGACATTGCAAAAGCTTTTGACAGTGTATGGCACAGAGGACTCCTTTCCAAACTTAGCACAATGCTACCGGACTACTACCAACTAATTAAGAGCTACCTGGATGATCGACATTTCTATGTGCAATGTAATGGCGAATACTCCGACTTACGTAAAATAGATGCAGGAGTTCCTCAAGGTAGCGTCCTAGGACCTACCTTATACGTACTGTATACAGCGGATATACCGAAGGCAGTAACTCGTGACAGCACGATAGCAACGTTTGCAGATGACACGGTGATTCTTCTCTCCTCGCACACCTGCCTGGAACAAGCTACAAACCATACAACAAAAATACTAAGCAAAATAACAGACTGGTTTAATAGATGGGGAATAAAAATCAACGAGGACAAAACCATTCAGCTCATATATACTACAAAAAGGGCCTTTAAAACTCAAGCTATCACATTAAACAACAAAAACATTAACTCGGTTAATTCAGCGAAATACTTAGGAATATTAATAGACAACAAACTGACATGGAAGCCACATATAATTGAAAAACGAAACCAAATTAAAAACAAATTTAGACAACTCTACTGGCTCTTAAACAAAAATTCAAAACTCTCGCTATCCAACAAACTATTAATCTATAATACAATAATAAAACCTATATGGACGTATGGTATCCAAGTATGGGGAACAGCTATCAAAACAAACATTGACATCATACAATGACAGCAGTCTAAAATACTCCGGACGATTGTGAATGCACCTTGGTATATATCAAATGCCGACATACATCGCGACCTTAAAATACCTAGTATCGAAGACGAAATTAGAAAAATCAGCAAAAAGCATCAAATCACTATTTCTTACCATCAGAACAGTGATATACGTAACTTACCTCAACAGGAAGCTAACTCAAGAAGAAGATTAAATAGACGCTGACCAGTGGACCTTCAATCTACATGAATGAATACACATACGCTTTATGTAAAAACTAAGTCTAAAGACAATGGTCTTTAAACTTAATTTCACCCTAATATCATATTGTTCAAACAATTACTTAGTGTCTCAGGACAGATGTAATATTAATTGGGAAATAAAAAAAAAAAAAAAACTTTACATTATGAAAGTTGAAATTATCCTTGACAACGCTTTCACGCTACGGATGGGATGATAAGAATCCGGAGGTACGTTTCCAAAAGCATCAAATGCTTATGAGGGGTCTTCGTTACTAATTATGACTTCTGAATATAAAACAGGAGAAAATTACTATCGCGATACTATTGTACAACTGGAACGCCACGTTGTTCCTAATATGAATATTTTGCCAATCATCTATCGATAGAAAAATTATTCGTTATGGTGTACCCTTACACCTGATATTGATCTAAGTTAGCATTAGATGAAATTTGGGTTTCACTTCGTACGACAGTAGTGGAGGGAAAGTACACTGAGCGAGTTAGCAAACAACAGGCAAAAAGCTCGCATGAGCCATTGGGCTTCATTTGTGAAAGTTCAATTTGTTTGCACTCAGCTGGCTGTGCCGGAGTCATTCCGGTCAGCGGGAACGGGTCGGAAACGATGTCCGTCGATTTCCTTCCTAGCACTTGCTTTTTGTTTTTTATGTTTGTGTTTTTTTATTATATTTGTGGTTATTTTGATGAATATAATGCCGTGCGAATTTTGTTATTGGTTGCGTATTTGGTGCGGCATACTCTCTCACTTAATGCTGACCCAATCTCACTGGCACTGTGAGATCTAAATTCAGGTCATTCGGCATTTGTACCCACTCCCAAATCTTGATTTTTTTCTAGAGCCAAATTTGTGTTCATTAGTGTATTTGTTGTTCATTTTAAATTTTTGTAAGCTATAACAACGTAAACTCTCAACTTTAGTGAGTGTTGAGAGTTTACGTAGTTATAGCACACCCTTCCAGGAAGAAGATATTGTATTACATCTTTTTTCCTTTATAAGGTTTTTAAAGTTTTTTCCTTTTTGTTAGGGTTTTTTCAAGATAAAATTGTTTAACAAAAAATAAAATTGTTTAACATTCATTTTTATTTAAATTCATAAGAAAAGAATATTTTACTTCTTATTCTCAGTGATAATATCGGCATCATTTGTCCACCGAGATCATTTAATGTGGAGACAAAATCCATTTACTAACAATATATGGCTTTTATCATCCCTATCATTGCTATTCCTCCACATTATAATTTGTACATTACAAATTTGTATAAACGAAGATGTTTACAACAAAGTTGTAAAGGTTTGGCCAGCAATAGTTTTTATTTTAGCAACTGTCCTCTTCAGTTTCTTAGTCACTGAATTTTGTAAATGGGAGGAGATTAAGTAAGACATTTGTTATATTTAAAAAGAAGAAATAAAATAAAATTTCTATATAATTTTTATTTAAGGATCAATTTACGTTACCAGAGACGCGCACGACTTGATTTTGGAACTAAACTGGGAATGAATTCGCCATTTTAAAAAACAAAAATAACAAACGTGTAAATTTATATTAAAGATTTTATTTTTATTTGTAATTGTTACAAACTGAAACTATATTTACTTAATTTTTTCATTTTGCGTAAAAAACTGTTTTGTACTTATATTCGTATTTTATCTTTATGTTTTATACTTTTAATAAATGTATTTTAAATAAATTCAAGGATTTCATTTAACATAATTATATCGTATCGGTTTGCTTTTAAGCACTGGCGTGCACACGGGTATGGCAGGTATGGCAGCTGCCATACCAAACAAATCATCGGCGCCCCAACAACTCTATATTTATTTTAACTTGATGACACTGTCATTATTTGATTTGTTTCTAAAAAAGAAAAATCTTATGCTCATCTCTGTATTTTCAAGCTTACGCAATATGTATCCCGCTGTTTAAAATTGAGTTCATGAATTGAGGATCGAGTTACTCATATTGCGTGCCTGCGATAAAAAGCGAGGAAAATGTTTATATGAAACTCTAGCTTACTAAGAAAGACATCGTAAATTAGGGCCAAATATTAGATTATGTCTATCATCATATATTTTTAATGTTTTAATTATTATTATTATTGTTATCGTTATATTAATAATAATGTGGCGCCCCAAAAAATTCTGCCATACCAAAGAGGAGCCCCTGTGCACGCCACTGCTTTTAAGTTATTTTACGTAAAAAGACGACTTTACGTAAAAAGACTACTTTAAAACATTAGAATCGAGATTGTAGTTAACATAGGACCATTATTCCGCGCTCTGATCTTCGTTGCAAAAATCCAAGGTCTTCTTATCTTTGCTTGCGGTAAGCTCAGCCAAATAATTTTTCACAATCTCTCTTAAATTAAATATATGTACCGTCTAAAAAGCTATGTAAAGATTGGGGCCTTATTCTCGATTACAATACTCAATGGCTTTTTACTCGAAACTGTTATCCGCAACAAAACTGTGCCGGTATTCTCTATTACATTATTATTTCCTCTAGTAGAAATGTACCAGAAAGGAAACAAAATACCTAATGTATTAAAAATTTCTCGATTACCCTTGAGCTTTCGAGTAAAATCTAACAATATTCTTACAGTTTTGAGTAGAATTTAGTCAGTTTTGTAATAGAGTATACCATTTTAGTAGTTTTAATAGAAATTTTCACAATATTGTAATAGACAATAAGGCCCCTGGAATAAGTAATGATCATGGCGAATGTGATAGATGTGGTAGCACAAAACACCCAAAGGATAACAGCGGCGAGTCATCATAGCGATAGACCGAGAGCCGACCGCTGAAAAACCTATGTTATCGGCAAGAAGAAAACAAAACCTATTGTAACATTAGTTGTTGTGCATTAGTGTTGTGCCTAATCTAAAGTGTGGTCTAATGTGAGCAATTAGGTAATATTAGTGGTGGTTTTTTAGTCCAAACCTATGTTATCGACAAGAAGGATCATTTTTTTTTAAATTGAAGTATACACCTAGTAATTACTAAAACGCATGGTGTGCCGCGCCCTGACTGTGGTCTAACCCCTGGCAGACCAGAATTTATACAATTTTTTTGTATGAAAAATGATTAAAATCGCGATATCTCTCGAACGGTCACTCGTAGAGTTTTCTCTACTCTCAGTGTAAAGAGCTTTTTTGTAGAGAATCACAAAATCTATATTTCTTGCATTGACTATTTTGCAATAGCACTTACCGTTTACGAAGTATTTGCGAAAAACCATTTTCGCGACCTTTGACCTTGAATAACTTTTTTGGGCCAACGACAAGGATAATTTTTTTTAAATTGAAGTTCAAACCTTATACGCTTTATATTAGCTTGACCTGTATGTTGTATATTGTATGTTTCATGTAAACAAATCTTGCAACTTGAATTTGACTCACTTTCATGTAACGGATCAACTTCAAATTTTGCACATATATATATATATTTTGCATATATGTACCATTTTGTAAGAAAATCAAGATGGCGGTTCCAAAATGGCGGCCGAATTTTGCAATTATGCTCCTCGACCCCCGACATGGGTATCAAATGAAAGATATGACAAGTAGAATACAATTAGCTATGTGGCGTCATTCAAAATTCAATATGGCGGCCAACACAAAATTGCGGAAATCAAGATGGCGGCCGAATTTTGCCATTATGCTCCCCAATCCCCGATATGGGTATCAAATGAAAGGAAATGACAAGTAGAATACTATTAGCTCTGTGTCGTTATTTCGAATTCAAAATGGCGGCCATCACCATTTACCTTTTGGACTACCTTTTCTTTACAACACCCTCGGAATGGGTATCAAATGGAAGGGTATGACGAGTACACTACATTAAGCTGTGTGACGTCGTTTTAATTCTGCTATGGCGAACAAAACGGCAGAAATCATATAATATACTAAAAAGTAGAAAATAAAAAATGTATAGTTTAGCGAATCTTAAAAATAACGCTTTTAATTTAAAATGAACTGAAAAGTATGGCACATATGCATAGTTCGCGCGACAATGTAATCAGACTTTTTTTGTAAAAAATGAAGATGGCGGTTTTAACATGGCGGGCGAATTTTTCAACAATGTGATTCCACTGAATATTGTTATTTAACAATAAAATGGGACAATAAAGTTCTCCTAAATTTTTCATGGCAGTAGTGCTGTAAAATTTCAGATCAGGAGTGCTGGGATTCAGAGTTGCCGAATAATAGATAACTTACTGAACAAAACTTAATCACATTCAAAAAAAATTTTTATTTTTAAATGCATGCAAAATTATTGATGTGTAAAATATATCCCAAAATTCAGAGGCGGCATTCAGAGCCACTACTCTAATTTAAAAACCGTTAAGAAACCGTTCAAATCGTGGAATGATGCTAGAAATAAATCCACCTACTGCCACCCATATTCGAAAGGTCTCTTCGGAGAAGTTGTTTTCCCATCCCTTGGGAGTAGCAGCGAGCAATAATAATAAGAGTGATGAGTTAGAACAAATTTTTAAAAATGTTTCAATGGCCTTGAGATCAGCTGATAAAAATTGCAATGGGAGTGAAAAAGTCAAAATATCAAAGAAGTAATATCTATGATAAAAGGAGGCAGAATTACTTCCATACTACACGCAATGTGTGTGAAAGAAAGATAAAAAATGATGGGGAAGTGACTTCCTCGATTTGCAAGATTCCCGCCTTTTCTAACGGACAATACAACGGACAATTTTACGCAAACATACAATCCGTGCAAACCCAATTTACACGTGCTCTGTTCCATTGCTGCTTCCATTTGAATGTAAACATTCGAATAGGGGAAACAAGGAACATTTTGTTTCTTTCATATTCTTGTGTTTTTTGCATAAAATGTTTATCTATCGCGCGTTTGTTAATATTTTTTTGGACTTTTTGCTTAATGTTATTGCTAATCTCTTCTTTCATATCTTTAACTCTTTTACTTGTCCTTGAGCTCTGCCTAATCACTCTTGCCAAGTCCCTCGTAAGTACAGGCCTGGAAGCAGACTTTTTGGTTGGATCTGTGCGAGGCCAAAATCGTCTGACAGTTGTGGAATTAACATGGCCGAAGCCGTACAAAGCAATTTTTTAACTTTGGTTTTGGAATAAAAAGTGGTAAAATATTGTATTTTATCACTTTTTAGTGCACACGGATTATCAGTGATAAGTTATTTAGTGATCTGAGTCTATAAATTAAAAAAAAATTAGTGGTTAAGTGTATTTTAAGAGTGTTAATTGATTAGGTGACCATTTTTGTTTACAATCGCGGTGGTTTTTTCGTGTTAATTTAGGGAAAAAGTGTTGAATTTGTGTAGTAATGGAATTAAAAGTGAATTTAAAATAGTTAAAAATTATTATAGAAGAGTTATTAAAAACATAAGTGCAAGTACTACCACACAACATGAATAAGAATAAATTTTTCACTTTTCCTTCACATTTTTCTGCACTTATGTTTTTAATAACTATTTTATAATAATCTTTAATCACTTAAAAAGCACTTTTTATTATATTACTACACAAATTCAACATTTTTTCCCTAAATTAACACGAAAAAACCACCGCGAAAGTAAACAAAAATGGTCACCTAATCAATTAACACTCTTAAAATACACTTAACCACTCACTTCATTTTAATTTTTTTTATTAAATCACTAAAGCACTAATCACTGATAATCCATGCACCAAAAAGTGATAATATACAATATTTTACCACTTTTTAGTGCAAAAACAAACTTAAAAAATTGCTTCGTATGGCTTCGGCCATGTTAATTCCACAACTGTCAAAATATTTTTGGCCTGTTTTCAGCTATGTTACTATTAGTTGGCCTGGCTGCTTCCAGGCCTGTACTTACGAGGGTCTTGCCATAACCTCTATATTACAAGCCATGAACAAGGAAAATATTGAGAGCGAATTTCCGCTAGGTAAGATATTTTATTATCTTAAAATTAAAAGGGAAAGAAAATAAATTTGTTTTTGAGTGTTTATTTTTAAAATCACTATTTTGTTCCTTATTATAGGTTTATAAATAGCATATTAATAGAAAAAGAATTTTATTAATTGAAAAATAAAAATAGTTTTGACTAATTAACTGTTTGCAATTAGGGTCAGGGAAAAAATTTGTTATATTTCAGGAGTGTAGTGGATAAATTTATTCTGAAAGAGAAGTTCTTATACCTCTAACTTTACATAAGAGCCTTGCCATTTTGTCGGTCGAACGTTTCATTAACCGCTACTCTTGGATATAATAAAAGCGTTAAAACTATGAAAAAAGAGAACGTTAAAATGATGAAAAAAGAAACAACGACACAAAGGAAGCGAAGATTGGCTAAAGAAAAGCAAAAACGCGAAGAAAAAAGAGCGAAACTATGTGCCATAGAGTGTAGTAAGCAAAAGAGTAAAAGTGCACTTTATATAAAACAATATAGAGCCAACGAGATGCCTCAGGAGCGAAAAAGTCGCCTTGACGCTAGGCACTTTCATTATGCTAAATGCAAAGTAAATGCATCCCAATCAGAGGGGGGCATAGCAGCTCGCTTACGGCACATCCGCGAATGTAGAGATTCACAATCGCAGGAGGAAAAAGCGTCTCGATTGCGACGTATGCGCGAGCATATTTCTGAATGTAGAGCGGCACAATCAGAGCAGACAGAGCAACTCGATTGCGGAAAATCCGCGAATGTAGAGATTCACAATCGGAGGAGGAAAAAGCAGCTCGATTGCGACGTATGCGCGAGCATATTTCTGAATGCAGAGCGACACAATCAGTGGAGGACAGAGCAACTCAATTGCGTAACATCCGTGAATGCAGAGATTCACAATCGAAGGAGGACAAAGCAGCTCGATTGCGACGTATGCGCAAGCATATTTCTGAATGCAGAGCGACACAATCAGTGGAGGAGAGAGCAACTCGATTGCGTAATATCCGTGAATGCAGAGATTCACAATCGAAGGAGGACAAAGCAGCTCGATTGCGACGTATGCGCGAGCATATTTCTGAATGCAGAGCGACACAATCAGTGGAGGACAGAGCAAATCGATTGCGTAACATCCGTGAATGCAGAGATTCACAATCGAAGGAGGACAAAGCAGCTCGATTGCGACGTATGCACGAGCATATTTCTGAATGCAGAGCGACACAATCAGTGGAGGACAGAGCAACTCAATTGCGTAACATCCGTGAATGTAGAGCACGGTCAGCTTGAAGTAAGTTTTTATGAGCTCGAAAGGTAACCCAGGTTTTTCTGTTGGACTATGTTCTTTGACCTAAAAGAAGACATTTTGAGTCAAAACTTATTTATTTATTTATTTAGCCAAAAACAGGGCCCACTTAAACTAAAATTACAGTTCGTACACATGGAACTTAACATAGATATGGCACTTAAAATTAAGCAGTGGTCGTAATCTTAAGTTATAAAAAAGGTTGAGTTGTTAATAGGGATTTGAGTTTCATTTTTTAGGAGTATTTATTTATCGAGGCGAGAAACATGATCTATAGGAATTAAAAACCATACAGCATCTGTTGAAGGGTTCGTTCCTAGCGTACTCGGTACGATGTGGGTATTCCTTAAGCAGTTTCATATGTCTTGTTTGTCGAACATCATCATTAAATTTGATCATATCCGACAGATACTGCACTTTAAGGTTGCCATTTAGAACGTCGAGGGTGAGGCATGACGTGAGCAGCTTTCTCCTACATGACAGAGGCATGAGTTCTAACACCTTTAACCTTTCCATGTAGGGTGGTAGGCTATGATAATCATGCGGGTCATGTAGATGCCTCAGAGCAAAAAGAAGGAATTTCTTTTGAATTGATTCAATCCTGTTGCTGTGAGCTTGGAATATAGGGTCCCAAATTGGGCAAGCGTATTCCAGGATTGGGCGGACTAGAGAACAGAAAAGTGTTTTTGTGACCCATATATTGTCGAACTCTTTGGCCCTTCTCTTTATAAAGCCAAGAAGTTTATTGGCTACGGCCGTAATATTATCAAACTGTAAATTAAAATTTAGTTTATTATCAAGGACGACACCTAAATCTACAATATGATCAACATGATTCAGTACTTTGCCGTTTAGATGATAATGGTGCAGCTGCGGGGTTTTTTTGCGTGAGAAGGTTATTGCATGACATTTGCTGGTGTTAAGGTGCTATTTATTGGCTGTGCACCAGTCATGTAATGCATCGAGTTTCGACTGGAAAAAGACTACGTCGATTTGGGACTCAATGGCGCTATATATTTTAAGGTCATCAGCATAGAAGAGATCTGGAATATCTTGCAACTTTTCAGATAGATCGGTTATGAAAATATTGAAAAGAAGGGGACCTAGATGACTACCCTGAGGGACCCCGGAAGTTACTGCGATTTCATTAGAGAAAAACCCTTGAAATCTAACGACCTGAGTTCTTTCGTTCAGATAAGATTTTATCCATTTCAAGGCAGCACCTGACATACCGACTTTTGCGAGCTTAGCCATTAAGGTGTCGTGGTCTACTCGATCAAAGGCCTTGCTGAAGTCAGTATAAACAGCATCCATTTGATGACCATCTTCCATGTCACGCAGCAGATCAGAGGCTAAGACCATAAGATTTGAGGTTGTCGAACGGCCTTTTCTGAAACCATGTTGTTGTTCGTTAAGGTATGGGTCAATAAGGGGAGCAATTTTGCCATAGACAAAATTTTCAAAAAGTTTGGGAATAGATGATAAGATAGCAATGCCCCTATAGTTGCCCACCTAGTGCTTATCGCCTGCTTTATGTATCGGCGCACAGTGGTTCCAAATCCCGAAAAGGTGGCCAAAATATGTAGACGTTATTCAAATTGTATGAAATTATGTACAAATAGTATTTTGAGGTCGCTGATAACGAATCTTCACTCAAAATAAAAAAAACAAAATGGCGGATCCAATATGGCGAACAAAATTTTTATAAAGTGGTCAGATTTTTATGAAATTTGGTATGAAAAATGAAAGTCTGCTGATTACGAATTGCTACTCAAAATTTAAAAAACAAAATGGCGGATCCAATATGACGGACAAAGTTCTTATAAAATGGCCAGAATTTAATGAAATTGAATTTAAACTAAACAAATCGGGGCAAACTGGGGCAACTTTTGAAACTTCCAAATTATAGAGAAAGATCTCAAGAATGCGACAAAACTTGTTAGAGAGTGGGATGTCGTGGGACTTTTGGGTAATGTAATCTTAAACATTGAAGTTTACAACGGGAAGTTATAAAAAACTTGTTTTGAATGGTACATTAATACAATAATTAAGAAAATAGATTGTCAATATGAAATAACGTTTAAAAGTACTTGCTTTCGTTACCAGAAGCCATTTCAAACGATTCCAGGTCACTGTTAACACAAAAAACCCGTTTCACTATGTACCGCGCCGAGGCCCTCATGTGCCAGGCTCTCACGTAACAATGGCTCCCGAGAGCCTCCCATGCAAGTTTGACAGTTATAAAACGTTGTTTCCAATACCTTAGTTACCAACCTACATAACTAGACCCAAAAAATCCCAAAATCGAAGATCGATTGTAGGGACTTTTGGCCACCATTCCGGCATTTGGAACCACTGTGCGGCGTGAGGAAAGATCTCTTCCACATCGTTGGAAAGTGCCCTAATGATAATGATTTATTGAAGATGATGTGTAGAGGAAATAAGAGATGTTGTGAGCAGCACAGCAAAAAGGCAGGAGGCAGATTGTCAGGACCGTGACCTTTTTTTGCATCAAGGTTTTTAGGCCCGTCATTATGTCGTCAAAGGATAGAGATAATTATTTATGAAAACTGAACTGCCAGTGTGCGTATCTGTTGGATCGGTGTGTATTGTATTGGATTTGGGGGAAAAACTTCGCTGAACCATGCAGCGAACATGTTGCTAATTTCCTGTGAGCACGAGGAGTGCTTTCTACCGTTTGTCATAGATCTCGGATAGCCCAGGGTCTGAAAAACGAAGAATATTGGCATTTTGCTCACACGTCAAACCTACATATCTTTTAAACGGAGTCACTCAACTTTTTGATGTTTATATCAAATTAAAGACTACACATTTACCTAAAAGGTGAGTCTAATTTTGTTGTTTTACGATAATTAGTCTAGGAGTAATTGAGGTTTAAGTAAATTTTAAAAACATTAAATTTTTTTCGTAAACACCCTGTATTTTAGTGGATAGTGGGGATAGCCCACCTCTGTAGAACAATTTTTTTCTCTAAATACATCCAGGAATCACCCCTGAAAATATTACCCACGTAGTCCAACAAAAGATTTATTGAGTGTCTGATGACCTTATACACGTCGCGAATGAGTGCATATGAGTACTTTAAGTCTTTAAAACGGCGATATCTCACGGGAAAATGTGTAATATCTTTTTTTGTAGATAATCGCAAAATCTACAAACTTTGCAAATACTATTTTACGATAACACTTACTGTTTAAGAGGTATTATTCAAAAACAGAAAAACGGAACGGTTTTGTGGGGAGCCAAAAATCGTACATGATTTTGGTTTTGACTCAAAATGTCTTCTTTTAGGTCAAAGAACAAAGTCCAACAGAAAAACCCGGGTTACCTTTCGACAGGGGCGCACAGAGGGTGGGGCAACCGGGGCAATTTGCCCCGGGCCCCGTGATCGAGGGGGCCCAAACGGTGGGAAGACTATGAAATGCAGTTTTACATGAGTTCTAATCGATTCAAGGCTTTTCGTCGAAATGCTATCAAATGGCACACACTGACATGGTTTTGACTATACAGGGTGTATCCGTTAAGTTTACAAAGCAGCCAGGTTTTGATAGGTTTTGGTTGGACGAACATGACCCTTATTGGAAAGAAGGGGTCCACATGCTGCATGAGGCATGCCCCTTTTAAATATGATAGCCGGAATAGGGTTCTCCTCAATGTTGTTCTAGGTCTTCCAACTTGACAGGTTCGATGTCCATTCCAGTGAAGAGCCTGTTTGGCTAGATTCTCGCTTTCGCATCGCAAGATGTGGCCCATCCAATTGATAAAATCCTTCAGCCAATTTCATTCTCGCATTTTGCTTTGAAGGCAACATATACGTTTGTCGAAAAGGAGATACAACCTTTCGACAAGGCACTAATAGTTCCCTCAACTGCGCTCTACTCCGCTCAGTCTGCGTACTAAGAGACAAAATCTACGGAGACTACGCTTTATGATCTCGTTCTCAACAAAAAAGGAATTACGCTGTTTAATTGCAAATTAACGGTCACTCACTAAAATGACCCCATAGAGCAGTCTCTTTCCCTTCCCTATCTATCGACTAGAGCTTGCTGTTCGACATTGCAGTCTATACGAAAAAAATAGATTGTTGACAGTACAAAGGGCTTTCCCTGAGCTCTTGTCTTCCACAAAAAAAAACTAGTTGGGATGTGAGTTTGACCCTTTCGGTCCACACGATTAACTTCCCAGTATGATGAATGTTGAATATTATCAATGGATATTTTAATAATAAATTAACAATAATAACAGAAAATTGTAAGAAAAAACGGCCGTGCTGGTACAAAAATCACTTAAGTCGTTTAAACAAAAAACGGCTCGACCGATTTTTATGAAAATCTTTTCAGATCATATTTCCTTTAATACGCTTCTCAACGAAGTCGATACCTTTTTGGTACGCGCGAAATCGTGCAGGAAAAAATGACCGCATACGTACGCACAGACACACACACACACATATTTATTTTCAAATTTTTGCTTAAAAAGCTATTGCGACCTTGAAACATAAAAATACATTGAAAACTTCGATTTCGATTTTCGGACCGATTACAATAACTTCCTACTGGGAAGTTAAAAAATAATAAATAGTGAAGCGCAGGCCGCGGGACGGAGTTTTATCTCTGCTCTTGCAGCATCTGAAAATGGCTGAACTAGGACTACTCGGTGCCCCAACAATTTCAGAAAAAGGCTTTGGCAAAACGAATCTGGCACCATTTACAAATAAATGGACACCGCCGCGATTGACGGAGCTGCGGATCAGCACATCTGTGATCTTAAGAGCAGAACGCGCAGATCTTTCTAGGCCTGCTGCAGTGTGTGTAGATCAACATGGTTTCTAGAAAAAAAAGTATTTCATATAATACCATGATCATAAGGTCCAAACCTAACTAACAATACATTTTGAACACATTGTGAATATTCTTCGTAACAAAATTTTTTGTGGTTGGGGAGGGGCCTCCAATTATATTTTGCCCCGGGCCCCCAGAAAGCTCTGTGCGCCCCTGCCTTTCGATCCCATAAAAACTTACTTCAAGCTCACCGTGAGAGATTCACAATCGGAGGAGGACAAAACAGCTCGATTGCGACGTATGCGGGAGCATATTTCGGAATGCAGGGCTTTATTCAGAGCTGATGTGGCGACTTTTAAAAAAGACGTTAACACCTTTTGTGACAAGATTTGTGAAGTTTGTACCAAACTATGCTATCCGCATCAGGTCAGCAAATGGACAGTAAACACCTTATCTGCACCTTATTTGGTTGATCGACTAAAACAAAAATTAACTTTGGTTTTATGTAGTCGTTGTAAAAAACATTTAAATACAAAGAGAAGCACCCCACCATCCAAATCATACTGGAATAATCTTGATCCAGGTTCCATCCCAAATGAAATCGCAAGTTTATCGCAAACTGAGGAACGACTGCTTTCGCGTGTTATTCCATTCGTCAAGATTATAAAATTAAGTGGTTTATTTGGACAGTATAGTTTCCGAGGCCAGGCAGTATTATTTGCCCAAGACGTTTTCGAAATTACCGAAAAGCTTCCGAATATGCTTCCAAGATCATCGGAAAATGCTGGAATAGTCGTCATTACTGAGCGTCTTGAAAATATTGACGTGACGGGCCAATTTTCAATATGCAGACAAAGAGTGTATGATGCATTGTTATGGTGGGTAGTAAACAATCCACTCTACAAAGATGTCACTATCGATCACCATGTTCACATAAACGAGCAAGACATAGTAAGAGTTTTGGAACAGCTGGAACAGAGTAATGTCGAGACCGATGATGAACATCCACACGACAGTAGGGCCTACATAGCGATAAGTGGACAGTCGAGAATATTGCGTGCTTCATGGCATCAAGCTAATGACGCTATATTTACAGTCGGGTTCGCAGGAGTACAGTGCTGTGCTATGGTATTAGCAAACATTGTAAGGGCTTGTATTCTTCCACCACAAAATTGGACAACAAATATTCTGAATTCAAATATGATAGAAGGCGATAATGCCTATAGAAACATCAGATCACAAACGGAAGGAGACCTCACCGCCTGTACCATCCAAGATAATGGGTACTTGCTTGTACGGAATTTCGATGTTATCAAAAAAGACTTCATTATGTTCAATAAAAGGTTTCGGGTGAACTTTGACGAAGAACCAAGACTATTCGGAAGCTTAAAGGACAGGGCAAATCAGTCAAACTTCGGTCTTGCACTTCGACAGGCCCTTGAAGTATTGTTCACCGATCATAAAGCAGCAGTGCTAATATCAGGAGGAAAATCACTTGGAGTCATGCAACATAATCAGGGGCGGCGCGTGGTTTTTTTGCGCACGGTGCATTATGCTATATTGCGCCCCATCAGCTGATCATATGAAAAAAACTTTTTTCGTCTGGATCGCAAGGACGAAGAAGCGGAAAATACACAAGGCACTTCTAACTTGGTAGCAATTTGCTTGACTTTTTCAATAACTTCCTGATATTTTGCTCTGATCGTAAATCTATCAAAAAAAACTGGTGTGCGTAGGACCACACGATGGGAGTGAAAACTTCTATGGCCATTCTGTATTTCCTATTCAATCTTAATATTACAGGAGGATAATGGTCAAACAATTTTGTCTATGAATGTGAATGCATTTGAAATATTTTTTTTGTGGACTTGGAAACACATTTTACTAGACAAGTCGTTCTTATTTAATTATACAGTCGTTATACAGGTATTTATGCATTTTACTTTTTACAAAATTCTGGTGAAGTGATTTGTTATGCATACCATACATATTGCCAGCGCATTTTTAATTTTCTATCATTGACAAGAAATTCATTATTTCCGACCTTAAACACCTCCAAATAGCGATTTTCGGTGAAATCGAATCGTAATTGCCAAAATCGTACCGCCATATTGGCGCCGCCATTTTGAATTTTAAAATTTTGACCACAGATTCGCCATTTGTGACCTTAGAAACCCCCCGATACTGAGTTTCAATGGATTCAGAACACATTTGCAAAATTCATCCGCCATATTGACACCACCATTTTGAATTTTCAAATTTTGAGCACAGAATCGTCATTTGCGCTGATAAAAACATCTTGATACCGATTTTCAATATAATCGGAACACAATTGCAAAATTCGTCCGCCATTTTGGAACCGCCATCTTGATTTATTTACAAAGTTGTCAGATTGCATTGTCATGGGAACTCAATGTGTGTGCAAAGTTTCATACAAATCGGTTTAGTAGAAGTAGTTAAAAAAGCTGTCGGAAGATTTGAACCAAAGAAACAAACAAACAAACAAATATACGAGGTCAAGCTAAATAAAACCATTAAAAAATCCATAATATGCTCTAGTCTTCCAAATAAAAAAAATAATATATAATCAAACATAAGAATATATAATACATAGTAATATAGTATAATAATTTATAACACTTAATACAAACTAAAACCCCCAAAGGCAAATTTTTTCTCACATGGTACGGTAGCGTGATGATGGTTCGTTAGCGTGACGCGAGTTTTTAGTTTTTCCCCGGGCCAAAAAGTGCCCAACGTGCTTATAGAAGTTTTCACTTCAAAAACATTTTGTGGAATTTAAAATATCAACTGCAGCAGACATTTGGGCTTTGTAAGTATATTTATTTTTCTAAAATATCACACTAGATTACTATGGAACAAATTAAATTTAACTCAGTAATTTTATTTCGTAATTCTGCTGTATGTTTCGATACGGGTTCCCTACCTGAACGAGTTCTACCAACGCCTCGTAGACACCATCTAATTGACGAACTAATCGTTTTAACGTGTCTATGCTACTTTCACTACTAGTCTTACTAAGCTTGTTAGTGTCTTCTTTTTCAAAATAATAATCTTTTAACCGAATTGGAGAAATAAGCATATAAATTTTGAATAGTATCAAAACAAGAAGTTGCCTTTAGAAACATACGTTTTTTTCGAAGTTCACACCTATTATCAAACGATGCATCAATGAAGTCTGAGTTGAAGAGTGGAAAATGTAGGTTCTATTTATATTTGCCCGGTATACCATTTTCATAATTCGCGGCACAGTAAAATATTTTAAATTTCGTAACAAAAAAACAATAAACAAATTAATTCCAATAAAATATAAATATAAATAATATAATTTACAAATGTATTACCTGAAATTAGTAATTTAATAATTGTTATTAAATCTAAAATATTACTTTTATAACTCAACATTTTAAATCTAATAAAAATATTTCACTCAATTTTCTCTTTATAAATTCTTCCAGAGAAACAGGCACAAAACTTAAATTTACACCATCAATAACTCGTATAACATAAAAAAAAATCTACATAAAATCTACAGAACACATTTGCAAAATTCATCCGCCATATTGACACCGCCATTTTGAATTTTCAAATTTTGAGCACAGAATCGTCATTTGCGCTGATAAAAACATCTTGATACCGATTTTCAATATAATCGGAACACAATTGCAAAATTCGTCCGCCATCTTGGAACCGCCATCTTGATTTTTTTACAAAGTTGTCAGATTGCATTGTCATGGGAACTCAATGTGTGTGCAAAGTTTCATACAAATCGGTTTAGTAGAAGTAGTTAAAAAAGCTGTCGGAAGATTTGAACCAAAGAAACAAACAATCAAACAAATATACGAGGTCAAGCTAAATAAAACCATTAAAAAATCCATAATATGCTCTAGTCTTCCAAATAAAAAAAAATAATATATAATCAAACATAAGAATATATAATACATAGTAATATAGTATAATAATTTATAACACTTAATACAAACTAAAACCCCCAAAGGCAAATTTTTTCTCACATGGTACGGTAGCGTGATGATGGTTCGTTAGCGTGACGCGAGTTTTTAGTTTTTCCCCGGGCCAAAAAGTGCCCAACGTGCTTATAGAAGTTTTCACTTCAAAAACATTTTGTGGAATTTAAAATATCAACTGCAGCAGACATTTGGGCTTTGTAAGTATATTTATTTTTCTAAAATATCACACTAGATTACTATGGAACAAATTAAATTTAACTCAGTAATTTTATTTCGTAATTCTGCTGTATGTTTCGATACGGGTTCCCTACCTGAACGAGTTCTACCAACGCCTCGTAGACACCATCTAATTGACGAACTAATCGTTTTAACGTGTCTATGCTACTTTCACTACTAGTCTTACTAAGCTTGTTAGTGTCTTCTTTTTCAAAATAATAATCTTTTAACCGAATTGGAGAAATAAGCATATAAATTTTGAATAGTATCAAAACAAGAAGTTGCCTTTAGAAACATACGTTTTTTTCGAAGTTCACACCTATTATCAAACGATGCATCAATGAAGTCTGAGTTGAAGAGTGGAAAATGTATGTTCTATTTATATTTGCCCGGTATACCATTTTCATAATTCGCGGCACAGTAAAATATTTTAAATTTCGTAACAAAAAAACAATAAACAAATTAATTCCAATAAAATATAAATATAAATAATATAATTTACAAATGTATTACCTGAAATTAGTAATTTAATAATTGTTATTAAATCTAAAATATTACTTTTATAACTCAACATTTTAAATCTAATAAAAATATTTCACTCAATTTTCTCTTTATAAATTCTTCCAGAGAAACAGGCACAAAACTTAAATTTACACCATCAATAACTCGTATAACATAAAAAAAAATCTACATATTAATTTGTTAGACAGTCCCAAGATATTTAGAAATCGCAAGATATTTTGTTCTCATTTCGTTTATTTACCTGTTTGAACAAATCTTGGAACAAAATTTAAAAGTGCACCAACAGCGCCCCGAAGTTTATATCAATCACAGTAAACAGCAATACACAATACAGAGCCATCGGAACAATTTTTTCCTTTGTGTGAGTTGATACGGTGCATTTTACAAACATTTCAAAAAGTGCTCCAGCGTAGTAAAAATGAAATTATTATGTGTTTCGTCTCCTTCATTCCACTGGTTAATTCTGTATTTACATCTCACGTTCAAATTTGAGAACATCAGTAGAATGAGAGATTTTTCTCTCACTTGGTGGATATTTCTCCTGAATTTTTACTACTGCTGATTCTCTGGACAGAAATTATAAACTGGAAAATTAAGTCGTGTTAATAAAAATGAAATCCTTTAATATATGAAAAGGATATAAGAAAAACATTTTTAAACATTTTTTTTCAAAGTTTTAAATTTTTTTTTAAAATCTGGATATCTGAAATAGCGCTCCCGTCCGATAGCGCCCGGTGCAAGTGCACCATTCGCACCTATGAAAGCGCCGCCCTGAACATAATGATAAGTATTAGTTTAGTGATTCACATTCATGTGGAATTAAAGGCGCGAAGGCAAAGGATGCAGGTAAAGCGTGTGTCACTGAATGTGACAATATGGATGAGTTCGTGCGGATATGCAAGCGTGCAACAGGAAGTAGGAACGTGCAGTTTACGCTGGATTATATCGATGTGCAGGCTTTCATTACTAATGACACTTATCCGGAGGAGCCAGTGATCCAAACGCCACAGGTCACTGAACAAACATCAAGCATTCAAATAACGCCTATTCCTCAACAATTCGTGCCTCAAACAATCCCATTGGAGACATCGGTAATGGCACCTATTGATGTTATGCAGCCAAATGTTGAAGATGAATTACAGGTTTCGCGGAACCTTAATGAAATTGTCCAGAAAACAACCGATAATATCGTGAATGAGGCACATGAACTTAAAGCAGGGGAATTCGCTTGGTTTTTCTTATTTCCAAATTGAAAGAATGGACTTAAAGAACCGAGACCGGTTAAAATTACGGCACTGGATTACTTTCAGTATAGAGTCTTAGGTAGCGACACTAGATTCCAGCGAAACGATTACCTCTTTTATGCTTTATCTTTCTTCGAGTATTATCGAGTTAAAAGCACAATTGCAGCATGCGGAAAAAATCCACAATCCAAATGGAGCAGTTGAAGATATTCATCTCTACATAAAAAACTTGAGAGGATCCGCGGCCTACTGGAGAACGTCTCTCAATGAGCTCTTAGCTCAGATCAGGTGTTTAGGACCTCCAATATACTTTCTAACTTTTAGTTCGAATGACCTACATTGGTTAGATCAACGTAAAGCTTTATTAATTGCTGATGGCAGAGCTGATGTAGACCCCACTACACTCGACATTTATGACACACAACAGCTTATTGAAAAATATCCGGTGATCTTAAGTTGACACTTTATGATTAGGGTTACTGCTTTCATGAAATATATTAAAAATAATCGTGAAATTTTTGGCGGGAGAGTAAAAGATTACTGGTGGCAAATTGAATTCCAGAATCGTGGCAGCCCTCATCTTCATATGGTAGTTTGGATAGAAAATTATCCTAATTTTGATACCGAAGAAGGAATTCATCTGCTAGACCGTAATAGTTCGTGTAAAATGCCCACATCAGCAGAGGATCCAGAACTACATGAGCTGGTAAAGAAATGCCAGATTCACCGCCACACACGCTCCTGCAAAAAGAATAACACGACACCGACAGCAAGGTGCCGGTTCAGTTTTCCACGGCAAGAGTGGAGCGAAACTCGGAAAGTCTCTTATTCTTCTGACGATTTCATTCGTAATGGAGGCAGAATCTGTTTACTCAAGCGACGAAAAGAAGATGCTTGGGTCAGCAATTACAACGCGGATATACTGAAACTCTGGACGGGTAATATGGACATTCAACCATGCGGCTCCAACGAGGCAATAGCATTCTATATTGCAAAATATTTGTCAATAGGGGAGCCTACAAGTTTAGACACAGGAATTGCACAGGCAATCTAACAAATACAACGGGAAGAGTCCGATATTTCTCGTAAGTTGTTTCGGATTTGCATGAAGATTCTTCATGAACGACAAGTATCAGCTGCTGAATGTGCCTACCGCCTATGTTACCTTCCTTTGCGTGAGAGTTCGCGAAGCTGTATTTTCCTCAACACTAGAAAGCCAGAACAACGGTATAGAGTGTTGCGATTCGACGACGCTGGACACGCGACTGGATACTGTAGTAACATCTTCGAAACTTACGAGAAACGTCCCTTGCAGCATCCTCATTATAACTTTTCAAAGACGAGTCTTACAGAGTTTGCAATGATGTTTCAACCTTTTTATCAAAAGAAGGCAGATGAAACAGAAGAAAGCATTGATCATGACGCATACGAGCTTCAACCAAGAACTCATCGTCAACTAATCACTTTGACAGACAAGAGCAAAATGGCCGTAAGAAATGTTCCCGCAGTTGTGCGAGTACCGCATTTTATAGCATCGTCAGATCCAGAGAACTTTTACTACGGTCTGCTAATTCAATATATGCCTTATCACTCAGAAACTGAATTCCTCCAAGGGTTTGATAATGCAAGAAATGCTTTCTTAACTCGGGAGGATTAACTGAAAGCAATGAGCGAACAGAAGCAGCAACATCGAGAGCGTGATCGACAGCTCGAAAGCGCGTTTAATCAAATACACGCATTTGAGACTTTTGAAAAACCTGAAATAATAAAAATCATGAATACGAAGAAGAAGAGTTGCCTGAACTAGCTATGAATAACGAGCAGTTCCAAGCAGCAAGACAGGGAATGAATATAGACCAGAGGCAGCTGTTTAACTCTATTACAGAGAGCATAGAGAACCAACTAAATGGAGGAAAACACCGCGAGAGGCTGTTCGTAACCGGTGGTGCGGGTACAGGTAAGACTTTTATATTCAACTTGTTGAAAAATCAAGTTAACCGGTGTTATGGAAAATTGGTGGTAAATGTTGGCGCCCTCGCTGGAGTTGCAGCACGATTAGTGGGCGGGTCCACTCTGCACCGTCTGCTAAAATTACCTGTGCAGAAAGATGGAGTCATCGTGAACATGCCGCTTTTGACTGGCAACTATTTACGAATAATGCGCCAACAATGGCAAAACGTGGAATTTCTTTTCACAGATGAAATCTCTATGGTTCCCTATGGGATGCTCTGCATGATCAGCGCCCGTCTACAACAGCTGAAAAACCCGAAAGCATTGTTTGGACGCATTAATGTTTTGCTGTTCGGTGACATGATGCAATTACCACCAGTGAGAGGAAAGCAAGTTCAACAGCCAGAACATATGAGGCCAGCTACCCATTTATGGCGGCTTTTTACATTGGTCGAACTTAAGCAGAACATGCGACAACAAGGAGACACGTTATTCGCCGATATTTTAAACTCGTTGAGAGTTGGAGAAATGAAGTCTGAACATCTGGCAGTACTTCTGGAAAAAGTCTCAACAAATACCAACAATGAGTTTTCGATTGAGAAAGCTTTAAGAATCTATCCAACGAATGATCAAGTGGATAAACACAATCAGAAGTTCTCAAGTATTTTCGGAGCATAGGAACAAAAATCTATACCATAATGGCACAGCACCAACTTGTTGATGCTACACGCAATCTCGGCAACACTAGTCTGGATTCTCTTATACCAAAGGATATTAATAAGACTGGAGGACTTCCAAAAGAGTTACAAATTTTTGAGGGAGCTAAAGTGATGTTAAGATCGAATATTGACGTAGAAAAGGGACTGGTAAACGGCAAAATAGATTTTGTCACTGCGATCATTTGGCCACACTTCCGACGTGACCAATTGTATGAGACGGACATTCCATTAGTTCATGTTGATTTCGATCAGGATGGTGTGCACGTGATCAGGCCATTGGCGATACTGTTTCTAGCCAAATACAGCGATGGTACAGCTGAAAGGCGAATGTTGCCATTGATCTTGAGCTGGGCTTCTACCGTACACAAAATGCAAGGTTACACCGTAGACCATGCGGTCGTCTACTTGGGATCGCGTCTCTTTGCTGCCGGGCAAGCTTACGTGGCCCTCAGTCGTGTAAAGTCCTCGAGCGGTCTGCAAATAGAAGAACTTGATTGCTCAAAGCTTACAGGGAGGACCCTGTGTAACGGGGACGCTTTAAAAGAAATGTCTAGATTACGCGGGCACGAATAAAATTATCGCGAGCCATCTCATAGCCCTTCTACTTTATAACGGGAACCTGGTCTTGACCTCTCGAAATTGTTCTCTCCACCGGTCCCGATTCTGAGCCGATGTCATCCAGTTAGGCATCAGTAACATCTGGGCGTCCTCATATACACCATCCTTCCAGCGGAAGTTGAGTCTCCCTCGCTGTCGCACCCCTGTACCGGAACAATGGAGCTCCTTGCTGGTGACAGCAAGGCTACTGCCATCATACTTGCGTAGACATAAAAATTTTGAAACAAACATCCTCCCTAGTCTTCCGAAATATTCATAGGGGATGTTAAGCCGGTCACACGGTACACACTAGCTCGCAGGAAGGGGTCGTGCGGTGTGTGACCGGACCAACACCTATTTGGTTCACCACTTACCTATTTGCCTATGTGAAAAGAAAGGAACTCTTCACAGCACTCTTTGTTCTCGATCCTCCTCGCAGAGTCCCTGTTCTCACCATACGGCATAGTGGGACCTGTCACAAAGTTACATCAGCAACGTGCGAACCCTAGAGAAAGATCTCCCTTCCAACCATCCTGGAAACTCAGAGGAAAACTCTAGCACTGCATGTTAGATAAATACATACACAGTGTTTACGATCGTCATCTGAAAGCAAAAAGCATTTTTACAAAGAATATTTAGTTATATCGTCGTTGCGACCTTAAGGTGGGGTTTACATCTGGAATTTATTCGCCAATTTTTCGATAGGAATTTTATTTATAAAAGTTCACTTTCTATCGAGGAAGAAATTCAGAAAGCTAATGTAAACTATTTTGAAACAAGAGATGAATTTTATTAGTGCAATTTTTATGGAATAAATTCCGGTGATACATTTGGGAAGTTCACTATATTTCTTAAAAAATTCAGTGAAATTAGTTCAGCAAAACTAGTTGCAATGTAAACCCCTTTGCTATATATTCACTATCCGAAAAGTTCGTAGAAGTTCACGGAAGAGAATGAGAGTGAATAAATTCATAAAACATCAGCAGTTGCTTTGGTGTTTACAGAATTTTATGTTTGTATTGTAGAAATTGGAAAAAATTCACAAGTAGAACTGATTTCTACTTTTGAATATATTCACTTGAATTGAACGTTTTTTTGTTTTTTATTTATTTATTTTCAGATTCGAAATCATAAGGTCTGTTCCCGCACCTGCAGAAAGTACAGAATCTGTCAGTTGCTTCGAATTACTTAACAGAATTCTGTTCCCGTACTTTTACTGCAGCCGCCATACTCATTTCCCCACCCTGCAGTAAGAAGCAGAAACCTGCAGTAGCTATGAGCTGCTGTAACCTGCTGCAGCTTAGATATTTGAAATATGGCAATGTCAGAACTGTCATTCCCGTGTTAAAACTGCAGAGACCTGCAGAAACATGTTCCTGTACTTTCTGTACTTCATCCCCACCTCTCAATAAGCAACTTGCAGTAAGTGGCAGAATGCAGAAAGTACGGGAACAAACCTTATAGGTCATAATTTTATCGATTTTTTTGAAATTTTACATACGAAGAAAAATTATTTTATAGCATTTTGAAAATTTCGCTAAAATGGGCTTTGGAGCTCCTTTAATAATTCGTACATGAATGTCCCTTTGCAGGCTAGAACAGTGAACTATCCCATTTAAAATAAAAATGCCACCTTAAAATATCTATGAAAATGGATATGATGAATAACTCTTTTACCCTGCATCCTTGAATATCCTGAAGAGTGTATCTCCGATATTTTCCTAAAAGTTTTATATTTTAGTTTAGAGCGTGCACGATAAAGCATGAGCAAATTTTTATATGTATGCGAATTTTTTCTAGTTTTTGATTCGGGTTATATGGATCCTACAAAGAAAACGTTTTTTTAACGTTTTGTTAAAATTAAAAGAAAAAAGGTTAAAGCGAATTGAATTCTAAACAATAAAACATCTTTACAAATTATCTGTGATACACTGCGCGAGGATAGGTTCAGGTATAAATATGGCGTTTTTGCGGTATATTTGGACGTAAACTCATTAAGGGCCGTTTTCACCATCTCCAGTTAAACTGTCAGTAAACTTCCAGTTGCTAAACTTGTAGTTAATTTAACGGTGACTGTGCGCGTCAATATGTACGCATGAGAAAAACTTCAAAAAAAATAAATAAATACGAGTGGTACGAATTTAAATTTATTTACGTCCGGTATGACTGAGTTGAGTTTAACAAGTGAAGTTACAATAAATTATAATTATTTTAATTCAGCGCAATTTGCTGATTGTCTACCTTTTATTTTAAAAATTTATTTCATAAATAGGCCAGAAGTTATTAAACTCGACGTTAATAACCTCTGGCTAAGTAATTAATTTATGCAAGCAATTCGTAAATTATTTAGAGCACTTGCTCAATAATTATGTTGCTTAAACATTCTGCGCCCCTTTGAAATCGCCTAGATTTCAACTGCTGCTTGATGATCTGAAAGTAAGCATTTATTTTTCGACTGTAGTAACTATAGAGGGATATAGAGAGGTTCTTTCTGTTAATGCGGTTAGATGTTGGATGTTTTCATTTTCACGGTGTGTTGATTCAGCTGTACGGGTTGATACATCATGTATGACTACGGATGTAAGTTCAGGCATTGTTTCCTTATTTTGTGATCTTACTTGTTGGTGTTTTTGGATGACGTGATTAGTTAACGTATTCCATGCCGCTGCTGAGACTCTCCAATTCCATCCGAATATTGCGTGTAATCGGGTTCCATTTAAGATAGTATCGCAAATAAATTTGATACCTTTCACACATGTGTAAAGACCAAGAATAATTAAATATATTTTCCCAATTTCGCCAAATACATTCCATATTTTGTTCTGAACGGATTCTATAACAGTGTGCATTGCTCCTGGCGTTAATAGATTAAGTACTTTCATGTCTTGATGATTGACGTCTTCACCTAGAAGTCGTTTTGTGATGATGTTTGTTATAGCTTGCCTTTCAGAGGCATACATTGCTTGTCTTCGCAAATCGGTGAGTGCATCTGGGGAATATATACCAGCGTTCATTAAATCTCCTGGTTCTTCATATCTCCAGTCTATATTTAGTGATGGATGTAACTTGTTTGGAGCCTTTATTTTGTGGATTAATGGATTTAACCCATACCAGTCATTTAGAATATGATATGCAGGACTCATAATGGACGAGCAGGCAACTTCTGTACCGAATTCTTGGATGAGATGGGTTTTGGGTGTCATGAAAAAGGATTTATTCATATATGTGATCGGTAGTTCATTGAAGCAATTTTCACTTTTACGAACCGCTACTTCTACAGGTTGACATTTTATGATATATATAATTTCTCCTCTAGGTACAGCAGTATAGCCTCTTTCTTTCATATGCCTTAATGCAAATTCATCAGGGTAGTGAGGTGCTAGAGTTAGCAATGTTTGAATTACTTCTCTTTCAAGCTCGCATCTTCGAGTTATTAGGTTGATGTATAGTTGTTCAATTTGTTGCCGCATATGTCTTTCAGCATATACAAATTTAGAATTTACATATGTTATGATATCTAGGTTTGTTGGTGATATCGATTTCTTGGTGAACATAAACTGTGTAGAAAGTCTTGGTACGATTATTAAACGAGGATGTTCTGTTTGATACCCTTTAAATTTACACACAGGAATTGGTTTTCTTATCTCTAACGCAAACACAGTTTCCTCTGTATTGACAGTGTACACGATTGTCGTTTTTCCTACATCATTGTTATGTTCATTCGTTATTTTATTAGCCTTTCCTTCCCACAGAACATCGTACCTAGACTCTTCACATTTTTCTTCGGTAACTATTTTCCAAAAGGTAATCCCGTTCTCCGGATCGGTGCATTTTTCGCTGAGGTACGAGCACACTATATTATTTCTAATCGTAATTTGGTTTTCGTCTAGTCTTACGGTGCTAATTCCATCGGTAATAGTGATTGTTATGGCTTGCAGGACTATTACATCTTTCCATGAATTTCCATTTAAGGTGTAGTGTATTCCTATGCATTTTCCGCTTTCTTCTAAATCACCTGCTACTACCTCAGAATATGATGATGATGAATTTGGTTTAATCCCTGCAATTATTCTTCCATTTGCTACTTTATATGTCCCTTCATTATGTAAAAGCATACATTCTTCATATGTTAGTTCCACAATAAATGTGGATAACCCTCCCGGCACCACAGAGATATGGCTAAACATGCCGCATGTGTATACGGATTGTATGATGTTAATTTTGCATTGATACGTATGTGTGTAGGTAAGTTCGCTCAACTGGAGTAATTGTATCTCTTCTAAGTCAATTTTTGTTTTCGGTTTTTCTATGTGACATTCCTCAATCTCTATCAATGAAACAGCTGACATATTTATGTTATTATGTCCGCAATCGTATGCAATGATGGCAGAAACAATTACGAAATGCAATGCTAAGCATATCGGGAAGCACAGGTGATATGAGTTCATTATGCTGGAATGAAAGGCTGTTATTATTATGATTATTTTTGTGGTATGTACTCTTGTAATTAGGTTATTTGTTTTCTTATATATTTTTGCTTATTTTAGTTTTTTTTTTTTTTTTGTTGATATTTTAATTAACTGTTTTTACTTGCTACTTGGCACGTTAGTGTTATGGGAGATTTTGTGGTTTTGTTTTATTGATTTTCTTCAATCGGTAATAGGCATATTTTGGTTATTGGTCTTTTAAGGGTGGATTCTTTTGATTTTACAGTCACAACTCTTACTAATCCGTCAGGTCCAGGGTGTACCTCTATTACTCTTCCTAACAACCATCGAGTAGGTGGTAATCTTTCGTCTTTTATTAAAACAAGATTTCCGGTTTTTATGTTGGGTACGTGTTTATTCCACTTAGGTCGTTGCTGCAATCTGTGGAGATATTCTTTCTGCCATTCTTTCCAAAAGGTTTGATGCATTTGCTGCATATATTTCCATCGATTTAAGTTGCTTATTTTGGTATTTATTAAATTTTCCTCTGGTGGAGCAATAATTGCATTTCCAGTAAGGAAATGCCCTGGAGTTAAAACTGCCGTATCCTCTGGGTCATTTGTAAGTGGACATAGCGGTCTTGAGTTTAAGCAGGCTTCAATCTGTGTTAATAAAGTCGTTATTTCTTCAAAGGTAAGTAAGGCGTTTCCTGTTACACGTTTCATATGGTATTTGGTAGATTTTACACCACTCTCCCATAATCCTCCAAAATGCGGAGCAGCTGGTGGTATGAAATGCCACTTTATTCCCATTTGTTCAACAATTCCGTAGACTTCATCGTCCAATCCCCATTCTTGCTGTAGTTGGATAGCGGTTAGTTTTCGGTTTGCGCCAACAAAGTTGGTGCCACAGTCACTGTATATGTGATTACTTAGCCCACGTCGTGCTACAAATCTCTTAAGGGCTGCTAGAAATGCATCACTAGATAATTCACTTACTGCTTCTAAGTGGATGGCTTTGGTTGCCAGACATACAAATATGCATACATATCCCTTTGACGTTTTTATTCTCCCTCTACACCGAGATTCTCTGATTGTAATAGGTCCACAGAAATCAATGCCAACATGTTGAAAAGGTCTACTTCTAGTAATTCTAGCTTCAGGCAGATCACCCATTAATTGTTGTTGTGTTGTTGCCTTCTGTTTCCAACATATGACGCATTTATGAATTCTTTGTTTTACAGCGGTCCTAGCCCTAAGAATCCAAAATTCCCTTCTAATAGTGGCTAGTGTTAATTGCGTTCCTCCGTGTAGGGTGGTTTTGTGCACTTCATCTATTATTGATGATGTTATTGGATTGTTTGGTTCAAGAATGATGGGGAATTTTTCGTTGTATGGTAAATTGGAATGTTTTAAACGTCCTCCTACTCTTATAATTTGATCTGTATCAATAAATGGGTTTAGGTTAAAAATAGAGCTTTTTTTGTTCAAGGGAAGATGGTTGCGCAGGTCATGAATCTCTTCTTGGAAGGAATAAAATTGTGCTTTTCTTAGAATTGCCTTTTTTGCACGTGCTAATTCTTCGCATGTTATGTATCTCGTATTCCGTTTATCTGGTGACCTACAGTTGCTAGTGAATCTGAAACAAAGTGCGGTAATTCGTATGAGTTTGCTCCATGATGAGAATTTAGTTAGCAGATCGATATCTATGTTGGTGGTTTCCTTTGCTATATGCACTGGTATTCGTCGTATTTCTATCTGAGTGGTTGTTACAATATTTTCTGGCCACTGATGTGCTGCTTCAGTAAGCCAATGTGGCCCATTCCACCAAATTTTATGGTTTAATAATTCTTTGGGTGTTAATCCTCTGCTTGCGCAATCAGCAGGATTGTCTTTTGTGGGTACATATCTCCACAGGCATCCATCGGTTTCTTTATGAATGTCGCTGACACGATTAGCAACGAACGTTTTCCATTTTGATGGATGTCCCTGTAACCATGACAGCACTATACTAGAATCACTCCATAAAAAGATTTTTGATGCCTTATCTGGTAGTGCACTTTTAACTTGTGTAAGTAGTTTTGCGACAAGTGATGCAGCACACAATTCTAATCTTGGAAGACTTAATTGTTTTATGGGAGCCACTCTTGTTTTCGATGTTAACAGTGTGCTAGTGTATTCACTATTGTTCGTTACACGAAGGTAAATCACTGCTGCATACGCTTGTATAGATGCGTCGCAAAATCCGTGTAGCTCAAATTTAACATTTGAAGTTGTTTTTAACCACCTAGGGATGCTGATTGTTTCAATGATATTCAACTCAGAGCGGAATGTTTGCCATTTATCAATAATAGGTTTTGGTAATTCATCATCCCAGTTTGCTTTTAATAACCATAATTGTTGCATTAATATCTTTGTTGTTATGACAATAGGTGCCATCCATCCTAAAGGGTCAAATAATTTTGCGATTTCTGACAGTAATTCTCTTTTCGTTTTGGGTATAGTGGATGATGCTTTTATTTTGAATTTAAAGCTATCACTAATAGGGTTCCAGTGTATCCCTAATGTTTTTATAGTGGTATTGACGCTAATTTCCATAGTAGACTTTAATTCGCGATCTTCATCCGGAATATGTTCTAAAATTTTTAAAGAGTTGCTACTACATTTACGAAGGTTAAATGCTCCTTTATTCATTACTTGACGTAAATTATGCAGTAGGCTTTCTGCTTCTGCCTCGGTATTAGCTCCTGACATAATATCATCTACATAGAAATCTCGAAGAATTGTTTTGCTGGCTAGCTCATGTTCATCCTTTTCATCATGTGCCAATTGATGTAGAGTACGAATCGCTAAGAACGGTGCAGCTGAAGTTCCATAAGTGACAGTTAATAGTCGGTATTCTTTAAGTGGGTGTGTAGGATCTTCTCTCCACAGGATTCTTTGGAAGTCAGTGTCTTCTGGGGCAATTCTAATTTGCCTATACATTTTCTCTACATCTGCTGTAAACGCGAATCGATGTATTCTCCAGCGTAGTAAAATGAAATGTAAATCTTCTTGAACAGTTGGTCCAGCGATAAGGCTGTCATTTAGAGAAGTATGGTTTGTGGTTTTTGCTGAGGCATCGAATACTACTCTTACCTTTGTGGTGGTACTATCCTCCTTGATGACGCTATGGTGAGGTATGTAGTTTGTTGGCTTATTTAGGTTGGTATGGTCATTTTCAATTACTTCCATATGTCCTAATGATATGTATTCCCTCATAAATTTAATATATTCGGTTTTAAGGTTGGGATTATTTTCTAATTTCTTTTCCAAGCTAATGAATCGTTTTAATGCTAGTCCACGAGAATTGCCCAAGTTGGGAGTAAGAGGATATGCTTTGAACGGTAATCTTACTTCATATCTTCCATCAGGTAAACGTTTATGTGTTTTTTGGTATATTTCTTCGCACAAGGCTTCTTCTTCGGTGAAATGTTTTTTATTTGCGGGGTCGACGGTTTCTTCAACTTCCCAAAATTTTTTGATTAAATCTGCAATTGGTGTAGCTTCACAGACTAAGCTCATAGTAGCAGTTGTTATAGGTTGGTGCTGGGTTGGTCCACAAAGGATCCAGCCTAGAGTGGTGCGTTGAGCTGAAAGACGATTAATAGAACCTTTAATTACGCCTTCCTCTATTATTTGTGCATAAATCTCAACTCCTAAAAGTATATCAATGTCTCCAGAGTTAAAGAAATACGGATCCGCTAATTGTAATCCTTTAATATGACTCCAGTTCTGAGGAATGATTGAATCGATTGGAGTTCTTCCTGTTATTTTCTTTATAACATGTGCTCGCACTCCAATCTCCTCTGTATTTGTAAAATGTGGACCCAATTTAAATTCAACAACGCTTCTTGCAGGTCCTGTTAGTGTACTGCCTATACCATTGATTATCATAAAGGTTGGTTTTTTGTTTAATTGAAGTAATTGTGCGCTTCTTTCGGTAATAAAGGACATTTGTGATCCTTGATCAATCAATGCTCTTAAGACAACAATGCCTGATTTTTCGGTGTACACCTTGACGAGTGCGGTAGCTAATAAGGCAGTTGTATTGGTTGGTCTTTCTACAAGATGTGTATATGCTTGGTTGGTATCGTATGCCGTATTGTGGTTTACATTTTCTACTTGTTGAGTGGGTGGGTGATGAATTAGGTTTTCTTGGTGTGAGGTCGTACTTAAGTGGCTGGAACTTGGTAGTGGTGTAAATGTATTATTTCTATTTGGATTTGCATCAATATGGAGCATAGTGTTATGTCTTTTTTTACATTTTTGGCATGAAAATTGCTTAGGACAAGATGTTGTGTTATGTGTTTTTCCAAAACAGTTGCAACAACGACTGTTTCCTTGAATAAACTTTAGTCGTGCATGGGGTGACATTTGGATGAATTGATGGCATTCACGCAATCGATGATTTTTATTACAGAGTGGACAGTCATTATACATTTGATAAGGTTGCTTACGCTGTAGGTTTTGCTGTTGGGATACGTGTACCTTGGTATGTTCTTGTTTATATTCTGTTTTTGGTTGAAGGTTTTTATTTCCTCCAATGGATTCTAACGTGCGGAATCGGTTTTCAAGAAATGACTTGAATTCATTGATAGTTGGAAGGGCATTAGGGTCATTGCGACTACTTAAGCTAGTTTCCCAGTGTGTAATCGTTTCTTTATTGAGCTTTTGAGAGAGAATGTGGATGATCAATGGGTCCCAACTGGTGGTATTTATTTTTAATCCTTTAAGTGCCTCCAGGACTTCATTCAATTTGTCCAACATTTTTTTTAGATTGTGGGAACCCTCATATGCATGATTAGGCATAGATGTGAGAACATTTAATTGGCACGTCACAAGAATTCTATTATTTTGATAACGCCTTTTGAGAATTTCCCATGCAGCTAGGTAGTTCGAATCACTTAATTGTAAATGTTTTATTAAATTTTCTGCCTCACCACTCACGCTACTACGTAGATAGTGTAACTTTTGTACATTCTTTAATTGATTATTTTGATCAATTAATGATTCGAAAAGAGCATGAAAGGATGGCCAATTAATGTAATTTCCGGAAAACCTTGGAATTTCAATTCGGGGTAGTTTAATATCGGTGTGCTCCGGTGTTTTAATTGTTGGTACGGACGCTATAGATCGGGATGCTGATGATTTAACTTCAGTGGGGGTATTTAATTCTTGTAGTTGCTCATTCATTTTTCCACTAGTAACACAATATGTCTCCTCAAGATTACTAATCACCTCTTCTGCAAAATAATGCCGATCCTTGTCCGCACTAGAATACAGTTTTAATAATTTTCGGTGGGTTGTATCAATAAGTTGCCATTGTTTTTGTAGCAATAGCTTTTTTTCCTTGATATAACCTTCTTTCAATCTATCTTTTGGTGTCTTCCTATAATTTTTGACAAGGCGTTCAAGTTCAGCTTGATTAATAACTTGTTCTTGTATTAATTCTTCTACCACGGAGCTTCTGGCTGTGGAAGATGTAGAAGCTGTGTTTTCTTTCGACTTACTTGTCGATGGTGGATTATTGTCACTATTATTTTCAACTGTAAAATCACTATCCTTTGAGGTCATGCTTACAGAGATTCACGTATATCACTATTAGAAATTTTATGTCACTATGTATTATAATTTTATAGATTCGTGTTGGTGTATGGTAAATTGTGCACTGGTGTACCGAGGTTGTAATTATTGAATTGTGTATTATTATGGTATATCACGGTGGTGACTAATATGGTATACTTATTTAAATGTGAATAAGGACAAATTAAATTCTGGGTATGGTAGGATTAGGTACTAAAGTCGATCAAAATGCTTACTAACCTGTTGACTTCGGTGGTGCTGATTATGATTGTGCTGCTGGTGGTGTAGATTATGGTGATTTCGGCTAGCGTTGGTGTTGATCGCTGGGTAGCTGGTTGGTGATAATTAGTTGTGGGATCGGCTCGTATGAATGCTGTGGTCGATCAGTGTTGTCTTCACTTTCACTATTTTACACTTCACGAACAAACTGGTAGATGGTGATAGATTTCCCGACAAAAATTTTTGTTTGAAAAGTTATAGTTTTATTACTTTTATATTAAAACGTTTACACACGAGAGCGCGATCCGGCTCGAAGGACCATTAAATGTGCGCGTCAATATGTACGCATGAGAAAAACTTCAAAAAAAATAAATAAATACGAGTGGTACGAATTTAAATTTATTTACGTCCGGTATGACTGAGTTGAGTTTAACAAGTGAAGTTACAATAAATTATAATTATTTTAATTCAGCGCAATTTGCTGATTGTCTACCTTTTATTTTAAAAATTTATTTCATAAATAGGCCAGAAGTTATTAAACTCGACGTTAATAACCTCTGGCTAAGTAATTAATTTATGCAAGCAATTCGTAAATTATTTAGAGCACTTGCTCAATAATTATGTTGCTTAAACAGTGACCGTAAAGTGCCAGTAAAAAAATTTCGTTTTCGCCAACAATGAGTAAACAAACTTGAAGTTAAAGTTAAAATTTACTAGTTTTTTGATAGTTACAGTACATCAAATGTCAGAAGTGTCAATTTTTATTAAAAGAACACTTCGAACACAGAAATTCTTTTCACTTCGAACACAGAAATTCTTTCGGTTAAATTGACTACCAGTTAAATGAAAATTAACTGACAGATTGACTCTAACCAGAGATTGTGAAACGGCATTTTTAACTAACTGCTGGTTAAAGTTTCAGTTAACGTTTAAGCCCGGTATGCAAGGCTCAAGAAATTTGCTCAAGAAAACTTCTGCATTTATTTCCCTAAGAAAAAATGACAGCAGTTCAGAAATTTTGACAGTTACTTATTTTCATTGCAGACATTAAATAAATTGTTTTATGATTGCTTGGAATTAATGAAATGTTTTAATTAGTAAAGAATTAAAAAAGAATTTAAAAAATCTGAATAAAAAACAAGAATATGTAATTTTTTCCATTGCTGACAGTTACTTTCAATTACACAAAATACCTGAGACGTCAAGACCTCATGAACCGTTAAAATTTCTTAAGGAAATAAATGAATCGACACTTATTTCTGGAGGAAAAACTAAAATTTTATCAAAAGCGACATCTGCGTGTCACTAAAAAACACGATATTTCTGGTGTGAATTTCTTGACTCTAGCATACCGGTTACAGAAATCGCTCCAGAAAATATTTCTGAACCATTTCTTGACCATTTTTTTACATAGGTTTAAGATAGGCAAAGAAATTTCTTGAGCCTTGCATACCGGCTTTAACCGGTGTTATTGATATGCACAGGCGAGTTATTTTAAAATTAAAAGATTAACTTTAACTTTAATTTACTTTAATTTACACAGTTGATTTTCACAGTTGTTTTGATTTTGAGATCTTACAGAAGACTGACTTGCAAAAATTTATAGCAAATTGACAAAGTTATTCTAACAGTAATTTTGAGAAATTGAATATAATTGAATTTGTATACAATAAGAGCAAAGTTAGTAATTGATAAGGGTTACCAGTGAACTTAAAGTTTATTGTTAGTTATTATTTTTAGAGATATTTTAAATTTTATGTTGCTGTTGATTGGAGCTTCTAGTTGAGTTTAAACATTCCGCCCGCCTCGTGTGTAGCACGATCCTTTTTGGTGACTGCTCCGCCCGCCATTCCGGACTGCCTCAGTCTAATTAGAGCTTGGTTTAACTTAAGTAGCATCTAATAAGAAAGAATAGATATTAGTTGGGGCTGTTTTGCATGTTAATAATTAGTTAGTTAGTTTAGTTTTCTGGTTCAACTGGAAGAACACATAGCTTCACTACTGGGCGTTTATAGCACCCATCTTTATGTCGTACCGAGACGACACGAATTTCTCCATCTAAGCCTGGATGAAGAGCCACTACTCTCCCTAGTAGCCAACGTTATGGTGGTAGATTGTCGTCTTTGATTAGGACTAAATTGTTGACTTTAAGCGGTTCTGAGCGATGTTGCCATTTGTAACGCAATTGAAGAGTAGATATATATTCCTTATACCAGCGCTTCCATATACTGGCATACATGTGTTGCACCATCTGCCAGCGATTCAAACGGTTGATAGGAGTGTTCAGGTTACTCGGTTCTGGAATCGCTAAGAGACTCTCACCGACCAAAAAGTGACCAGGTGTCAGAGCAGAAATATCAGATGGATCATCGGAGATGGCTTGCAGAGGTCTAGAATTGAGACAAGCCTCGACCTGCGCTAATAACGTATGCATTTCCTCAAGTGACAGTAGATGATTGCCAATCACACGTTTCAGATGATATTTCATGGCTTTTACTCCAGCCTCCCAGAGGCCTCCAAAGTGCGGTGAGGAGGGAGGAATGAAGTGCCATTCAGTACCGTCCTTTAAAGTAGACTCTGGAATATGAGCTTCATCCATAAGTTGCTGAAGATGACATGATAGCTGCTTGTCAGCTGCTACAAAATTACGTCCGTTGTCGCTGTATATACGCGCTCAGCGACCGCGTCGACTAATGAAACGACGAAACGCGGCGATAAAGGCCTCGGCAGTCAGATCCATCACGAGTTCTAGGTGGATGGCACGAGTCGCAAAGCATACGAAACAGGCAACGTACGTCTTTAGCGCGACACGAGAGCGACCTTTTATCGGCTTGACGAAGAACGGACCGGCGTAGTCGACCCCGCTATAAAGAAACGGTTTGGCAGGACGAACGCGATCGACCGGAAGATCTCCCATCAAGGGGGTTCGCGAAGTTGCTTTAAAGCGACAGCAAACAACACACCGGCGGATAAATAGTTTTACTTTGTTGCGACCATTTAGTATCCAATAGCGGCTACGAAGATGCTGTAGCGTGGCTTGCGTTCCACCGTGTAGTGTAATGCTGTGCGAGTGTGCAATTATTAATTGTGTGAGGTGGCTATCCTTAGGCAAAATTAATGGAAATTTCTCATCATAGGACAAGATAGCATGTTTCAGTCGTCCACCTACACGCAATAGTGATTTACTATCGAGAATTGGGTTAAGGATCCGCAATTTGCTTTTGGATGGGAGACTAGACTTCCTTAAAATGTGTTTAATTTCAGCGGCATATGCTATCTGTTGCACAAGCTTAACCCATGTCTCCGATGCAGTAGTGATTTCTTCAGCTTTCAGGAAGCCTGCACGTCGAGTAGTTGAAGTTGATTTGCAGTTGTGATAGAAGCGGTAGCAGTAGGCAGTTACTCGCAAAAGTCGCATTAAATCAGAGAAGCGATGAAGTACAGATGAGATAAAGTCGTCAGGAACATTGGATGTAGATGTAGTCATTGCGGAAGTACAGCTGTTACGAATTGATTCTTGAATTTCAGCATCACGCGGAGACTCCTTATGTTGCGGCCAATTCTCGGAAGTTTGATGGAGCCAAGGAGGTCCTGACCACCACATATTGAACAATTGTAACTCTGATGCGGGTATACCTCGAGTGATGGAGTCGGCTGGATTGTCTTCGGAAGGCACGTGATGCCACAATGCATTAGGTAGTTTCTCGTGCACTAAGGACACCCTATTTGCAACAAATACTTTCCATTTTGAAGGATGCTCACGTAGCCAGGCGAGGACAATGGTCGAATCAGTCCAGGTGTGCACAGGTATATCTTGAAAATTTAGATGGTCCTGTATATATGACAGAAGTTCCGCTAGCAGCGCAGCTCCGCAGAGTTCTAGCCGTGGTAACGAGACAGTACGAATTGGGCTTACTCTTGTTTTTGAATCGAGAAGACTCACTTGGATGTTATCGTTGTCATGCATAACACGAGCATACACTGCAGCACCGTAAGCAGACAACGAAGCGTCACAGAATCCGTGAAGCTCAAGCCTTAGATTAGAGGGGCTTGTACCTATCCAACGCGGAATTTTAATGTTATCAATATCCTGAAGTTCACGTTTATAGCTTTGCCACACGTTCTCAAGATCTTTAGGAAGTTCTTCATCCCAATCAATTTTTGTTATCCAGAGTTTTTGTAAAATTATTTTAGCAGTGATTGTCACCGGAGATAGCCAGCCAAGTGGGTCGTACAGTCGACTTATATCTGATAGAACTGACCTTTTAGTCGAAACAGTTGAATTGGGCAGTCGAATGTGAAATCGGAAAGAATCAATGTCTGGAGTCCAACCAATCCCCAATGTCTTAATTTGTGAGTCACTAACTACTTTGACAGACGTGATGAGCTCGCGATCCTCCAGAGGAATGTCATCCAACAGGTCGGGTGCATTTGAAAGCCATTTTCGAAGTTTAAACCCTCCTTCAATTAGTAGCTTATCGAGTTCACAACGTAGTTTTTTAGCTTCTTGTACATCAAACGCACCAAACAGAGCGTCGTCTACATAAAAGTTTTCAAGAAGAATTTTAGAGGCGTTTGCGTATTGTGATTTGTAATCATTTGCTAATTGCTGTAAGGTTTTACAGGCTAAGTATGGTGCGCAGGCAGTCCCATATGTTACTGTTAGGAGTCGATAGCATTGTACTGGCTCATGTGGAGAAGTTCTCCATAATATTCTCTGGAAATTAGTATCGGGATCATCGACCAAAATTTGCCGAAACATTTTTGCAATATCGGCTGTAAATACGTAAGGGTACAATCGCCATTTCATCAGTATACGGAAGACATCGTTTTGGAGCTTAGGCCCTATGTGGAGAATATCATTAAGAGAACTACCTGTTGAGGTTTTCTGAGAGGCATTGAAGACCACACGTAACTTAGTCGTGGTACTGCTAAGTTTCAGAACTGCATGGTGTGGTAAATAGTAGTGAGCCGACGACTCATTCTCATTATCGACCAGTTCCATGTGACCCAAAGACATATATTCCTTCAGGAAATCTGAATACGCTGCAGAAAGTGTAGGGTCTCGACTCAATCTCCCGTCCATACGCAGCAGAGCAGCCATTGCAGCATCGCGCGAATTACCTAGCGACGACTGATTGGATTTGAACGGTAGCTTCACTACGTATCGTCCCTGACTATTCCGATGATGATTATTCGCAAAAAAGGTTTCACATTCTGCTTCTTCTGGAGTAAAAATCTGCGATTGCGGAGGCTCTTCCGTTTCCCAAAACTTTTTCAGTTGTGAATTAAGTTCACAGTTCGTAATGTGAAAGCTACGGGTGGTTGTTGCTGTAGCTGATGGATTTTCGAGTTTTCCAGACAGTATCCAACCTAGTGTTGTAGACTGTGCCAGAGGAGCCCCAATCGGTCCTCGACGTATATCTGTAAGTGTCGGCAGAACAAGAGCCTGAATGCAATACTTGGCTGAGGGATCTATACATGATATAATATTGTGGGTAACCACAGCCTTAGCAGTGCCTGCATCGCACTTGTTTACACCGTGTACTGTTATGTTTGCTCGCTGTTTACGTAAGCGTAGGACATTTACGAGCGACGTCGTAATAAAACTGGATTCGGAGCATTGATCTAGTAAAGCTCGTGCACGTATCAGATGACCGTCAGATGATTGGACTAAGACGATAGCTGTCGCCAGTAAAGCTGAAGAATCACTCTCTTGATTATTCGATACATGGGATCTTGCAGTGAAACAAGTCGTAGGTTGGCTTTCTTTTGATGTCGATGTTGTGGCATTATCTGGCTGGCTAGGTGCCAATGTCGGAGTGGAGCTAGCAGTGGACAGTTGATGTATCATTGTATGATGTTGTTGATTACACTGTTGGCAACGGTTTGCAGAAGGGCAGCTTGCAACAGTATGATTTGACTTTAAACAGTTGGTACATAGTCTCTTATATTTCAAAAAGTTGGCTCGTTCACTGACAGACTTTGCTCGGAACTTTGGACAGAACAAGATAAATGTCTTCCATTACAGCAGCTACACATAGGTGTTGAAGAGACATGATGAGTATGCGTGTAGGACTTAGAAGAATGTGGATTAAATCTCGCCTTTCTACTTTGGGATGTGTGTTCCGTAAAAACATTGTCTTTTAAAGCACTCAGAGCATGCAATCGTGCTTCCAAAAATGTTTGCAGGGATACCCAAGAAGGAACATCAGTGGTGGAGGTAAGTGAAGTTTCCCAGTCTTTACGAGTGCTACTGTCCAACTTACTGGTCAAAAAATATACCAACCAGTCATCCCATTCGTTTACTGGTCGGGCGAGGTTTTCTAGGGCTCTCACTGACTGGTTAATTCTATCTAGTACTCTTCTAAGCTCCCCAGGGCTTTCAGTGGTCATGCTAGGCAATGTAATAAGTGCATGGAGATTGGCATGGACCAAAACTCGCTTATTCTCGTAGCGACATAATATTGTATTCCAGGCAGACTCATAATTCGCACTGGTGATAGCGAAATGTTTTATTAGCCTAGACGCTTCCCCTGTGATAGCTGTCTTTAGATAGTGCATCTTCTGTACATGAGACAAGGAAGGGTTGTCGTGTATAAGGGACACATAGGTGTCGTGAAAAGAAGGCCAATCAAGATATGATCCACTAAAAACTGGTAAATTAATTTTAGGGAGATTTATGGTTTGACCAGGGAGTGACGCGTTTGCAGTATAGTGAAGCGACTGCGATTCAGTTGAACACCTTTCCTCCCGTGTAGTTTGAAAAGGGATCAGCTGCCCGTGCAACCAACTGATGGCTTCCACATAAGCACATTCCACCTCTGAATATGTATCGGAAGTAAAAAACTCATCTGTTTTCAGGGTCTCTTTATCAACTTCATCAGTTAGGTTTTCATACGCTTCGTTGAATTCATCCCAATAAGTTTGAAGCAGTTGCTGTCGTGCCTTTAGAAATGCTTCATCTCTTTTCTCCTTAGCTGTCTTGCGGGCATTTACAGTAAACCTTAAAATCCTATCCGCATTAAATAAGGTTTTATTCAAGATTTTTTCCATTTCGGTATATAAATAAGCAGTTTAAAATTCAAATAAAGGGTTTTCAACGCAATAAAATTTTCAAAAATATCGTATAACAAATACTACTAAAATTATGTGCAACGAACTTCAAAACGCACTTTAGCACATGTACAATAAGAACTATTCATAATCAATACTCCAGAAATTCTTCTAGTCTATGCATTGTAATACCGTTAGAAAATATCATGTCCAATAATATCGCATAAAAATAATTACTAAGTTAAATGCAACGAACCACAAAATAAACTTAGCACATGTAAAATAATAACTGTTTATAAGTACTGTGGAAAGTCTAATTGTCTATGCCTTTCAAGGCCGATAAAATCTTCTCACAGTTATTCGAATCTTGAAGAACCGATAGGAAATTGTGTTATAACTCACTGATAATATTTTATTGTCATTAAAAGAAACCACCCATTTAAGAACCACCGTAATTTAAAAAATGTCTTCAATTCTTTATGTGTACTTTGATTATACACTATAACAATATATTTTGATAAAATAAACCGTTTTGAATTTTTTTTTTAATGTGTAAATGCATGCAGCAATTTAAATACCTGTTATTGTATTATGTAACAAACAGTTATCAGGACAGTTATTTGCAGTTGGATAACTCGAAAATTCTCAACCTCCAGGACGCAATTATGTACATCACTGTATTGTTACCTCCAACGATGATTTTATGCTCATCCATTCACTATGTAGTTTTATGTACTTAATTATGCAGTTTTATGCTCACTTTTATATTATTATTCCCCGTGGTGACAAAATTAATCTCCAAAGAAGAAATCCATGTGATTATAAAAATTCATTAAAGGGGAAAAATTGGAACAATTTTACCTGTAAATCCTCAATTCTTCGTATTTCTTAAAATATGTAGCTTACACAGCCAGCGCCAAGCTCCTCCACAGATTTTTTATATAGAATGAATTGCATTTAGAAATCACATGCGGTCATTTCTCCCTACTGCACAGGTAGTTAATTAATCGCACTTTTTTTTTTTAATTTGCACTTGCCGGAATTAGATCGAATCCGGCTCGAAGGACCAGAAATGTTATTGATATGCACAGGCGAGTTATTTTAAAATTAAAAGATTAACTTTAACTTTAATTTACTTTAATTTACACAGTTGATTTTCACAGTTGTTTTGATTTTGAGATCTTACAGAAGACTGACTTGCAAAAATTTATAGCAAATTGACAAAGTTATTCTAACAGTAATTTTGAGAAATTGAATATAATTGAATTTGTATACAATAAGAGCAAAGTTAGTAATTGATAAGGGTTACCAGTGAACTTAAAGTTTATTGTTAGTTATTATTTTTAGAGATATTTTAAATTTTATGTTGCTGTTGATTGGAGCTTCTAGTTGAGTTTAAACAACCGGAGATGGCGAAAACGGCCCTAAGTTTGATAAAATTAGAAGAAAGAAGAAGAAAAGAAGAATAATGGTTTGGAATTTCATAAGCTTCCCAGAACGCCATTAGTGTTTAACCTAAGTTTGTTTAAATAAAATAATAATTATCTTGTACAATTGAGTTTTTATTAAGGACCTTCCATAGTAGCTTTAATAGCGAATTTTCTCTCACATAGAGGGCAAAATGATAAAAGGCACTAGCCAAAGTGGTGACCCCGGAAAAACAACAATTAATCAGGAATCATGGCGGAAGCTGATACTTCAAGCAACTCCGCACTGAACAGCAGGGAGAGTACCAATAATTCAAGGACGCAATTAAGGCTTCTAAGTTTTTGGCGTGAAGATCCAGAGCTTTGGTTTCTGCAAATAGAAGCTCGATTTCACACGTGCAGGGTTACAGAGGATGAGGATAAAGTTTTTGCGGTGCTAGCAGAATTAGATCCAGCGGTGCTCACACAGATATCCAGCGTTATCCGAAACCCACCGGATTCAGATAAGTATAGAACAATTAAAGAACATATTATATCATGCTACGCCGTATCGAAAGAAAAACAGTTAAACAAGCTCCTCACAGAGTTAGATTTGGCTGACAAAAAACCTTCTCAACTATTAAGGGAAATGAGAGGTATAGCTCCAAACGGCATTGGGGAAGAAGTGATGCGATCACTATGGATGAACCGTATGCCAATTAGTGTCCGATGAGTTTTATCGGCTAGTGAAGACGTCGAGCTGGACAAACTTGCGAACATTGCTGATAAAATCTTAGAAAATAGTGATCAAAGAAAGGTTATGGCAGTGACTGATAACCCAATAATAAATAATTCGATACAAAGTCGTCTCGATAACATGGAACAACAAATAAATAAATTGTTTACTAAAATGCAATAATTACAATCCACAATAGCAACCTCCAATAACCAAATTAAATTGCAGAAACATAATTCGCGCTCACGGGAACGTCAACAATCAGATATTGAAAATAAAATATGTTTTTATTATCGTAGGTTTGGAGAAAAAGCTACGCGTTGCACCTCTCCTTGCAACTACATAGCAAAATCACATTTAAACTAGAGTCGCTAGACAGCAACACTATTAAAAGAAGCCTCAACAAAGAACATCGACTTTTCATTAAAGAGGTTAAAACTGGCCAAGAATTCCTATTTGACATAGGATCATCTGTATCAATAGTTCCAAAGCATTTATTCAAAAATTTACAGCCAGGAGCTCTTACGCTTTTCGCAGCTAATTTAAGCGAAATTAAGACCTATGGATTTCGCTGCATGGAACTAGCCCTAGGCCTTCGAAGAATTTTTAAATGGACATTCATCATAGCAGACTCGAACACCGCTATAATTGGCGCTGATTTCATCACTTACTACCACATAATTGTGGATCTAGCTAATCGTCAATTAACGGATGGTTTAACGGGTATATCAACAGTTGCTAGACTAGGAAAGACTTGTGAATATGAGTAGGTATTCCGACACCTTGGCGTGAGAACTTTTTTGGGGCCGTGGGAACTAGGTCACGGAACTAGGTCAAGGTCACACCCACGCCCCAGTAGGTCAATCACCTGTCATCACGGCCGTGGGAAGTAGGTCAAGGTGGCTGACTGGACGAGTGGGTCAAGGTCGGCGGGCTCTGCGGGGGTGTGGCGGGGGCTGCGGCGGGGCTGCGCCGGGGTCCTCGGCCGGGTCTTGGCGGGGACTCGGCGGGGGTCTGGAAAGGCCGTTGACCTTTGCGGCTGGTGCTCCCTGTTCATGCCCCCGCCCCAGCCTTGTGTGAGTTGAACCGGTTATGACACTCAGGCTAATGACCTTGCAGGCGGTCACGGCCGTCCGCTTCGGCATCTGGCTCCGTTGCCCCCACGTACTAAAGGACTGTTGCTATGGGGATCTTGCACTCTGCAGGCAAGCAAGTCAATAGGAGCCCAAAACGAAACCTGAAAAATGACTAGGGAGTGACTGTAATGAAAAACAATATGTTACTTGCTGAACATTTTTATTTTATTTTTTAAAACCGGATTTATTATTACACTCAGTTGTGAAATTCTGTTCTTAAACATTGTTTTTATTTTATTTTCTAAAATTGGATTAATTATTACACTAAATTGTAAGATTCTATTTTTAAATCTAAATGTATCCACTGCTAATGTTTCCCAAGGTCCCTTTCGTGCTTTGTGATATGCAAACTTCCAGGTGTACAAATATTTGATGGTAGGTGTGTCGTTAAACCTGACTTGTTTTTTCATAGTTTTCCGTAAAAATATGAGATTTCACAACACATGCCTAGAACGAGTAAAGTACCTGCTAAAAACTTCAAAGTGTTGAAAGTGTAAATTAAGGCTTTTGATTCAGACTGTTTGGTGATGAGCGGTGATGATGGAGGTGCAGGTGGTAGTAGTTCTGTCATTGGCAGATATTTACCACATACGTCTTCCCCAACTGATTTAACACGTGCACACCTTGGTGAGCGACGTCTATGATCCCGATATATATCTGGTGCACCGCTGGTTGCATCCATTTCCAAGGAACAAAAGTAACATTTAACATGGTCTTTGAAATTTGTGTAAAAAAATCCGTCTTTTGCTAACTGATTTGCTGTGTCTAAATCAATAGCAAGATTATCAAATGTTTTAAAACGATCGTATTCTACTTTCAGGTTTAACATCTTGAATGAATATTTGAGGATTTATACAACGTCTTTTATATATACCCAGCTGTTGTGACTGGGTGAAAAACCAAGCCATTTAACAAAAACTCTGTTTCCGCGTCGTTTTAAAATTTTTTCTACTAGATAGACATCGGGGTTTTTCACTGGAGCTATTTCTTGTTCATAAAATCTGCCTTGAATTATATTTCCTTGGTAATCTTTGAGAATATATGTTGTCGGGTAAACAGGTTTAACTTCTTTTATTTTAAATATCTCAGCGGACCAATTAGGTGTATAACCTTTTTCGAAAACATGTTTATGTCTACTTATACGAACAAAATCACCTGCTTTATATTTAGGCTTTGACTTTATTTTGGGGTACTTGTACACAGATAATAATAAACGTTTTTCGTTGTGTGGTTCAACATCTGCAGGTCTCATCTTAATCGTACGATGTTTTGTTGCATTGTAGTCATCTGCTAACTTGGCCAACATACTAATCCAGTGATAATTGCCATTCATGCTGAATTCTTTCCACATCATATTTTTCAATGTTCTGTTAAATCTCTCTACTATTGAGGCTTTTAAATTACTGTAGCTGGAATAATGGTTTATTTCATAATTTTTCATCAGTTGCTGAAATGGTTTATTAAAAAATTCCTTTCCATCGTCAGTTTGTAAATTTTGTGGTATGCGTCCTGTATTAAAAATAGACTGCATTGCTTTAACAACTTCTGGGGCCTTTTTACTTTTAAGTGGTAAAGCCCATGCATACTTTGAAAATGTATCAATCACAGTAAGTAGAAAACGAAAACCCTGGTTTTCTGACGAGTAAGAACCCATTTCGACCAAGTCTGCCTGCCATAAATCATCTATACCTTTGGTAGTGACATGTCGGCGTTTAAAATTTTTTCTAACTGGTTTATGCAGTTCGTTGATTATCTGTCTTCTACTCATCGCAGCGAATGTATAAATACCAGAGGTTGAATAACCGGTTTATATACAAAGCAAGAATGATCAAGTTTAATCACCCATTTACAATGATGGTTGCGGGACCTTCAGGATGTGGGAAAACAACATTTATAAAAAATCTTCTTAATACTAATCAGATATTTATACAGCCGCAAATTAAAAAAATTATATGGTGTAATGCAGAACATGGTGCACTGCCAACGGATATCAAACTACAAAACATTGAATATTTAAATGCTATACCAGAGGAGTTTGTAAATCATGTAAACGAACCAATGTTGATTGTTATAGATGACATGATGTTAAATGCGTTTAGTAAACAAGTTTGTGAACTCTTCACTAAGGGGTCTCATCATCGTAATTTCTCAGTAATTCTTGTAACACAAAACGTATTTCACCAAGGAAAATTCAGTCGTGACATATCGCTCAATTGTAAATATCTTGTTGTATTTAAAAACCCCCGAGATAAAAGCCAATTTACCCATCTGGCCCGACAAATTTACCCAGAAAATAGTTTAGAACTTGTGAGAATATATAAAGAGATAACTCAAATGTCTTACGGGTATTTGTTAATTGATTTAACTCAGGACATTAACGACGTCTTAAGATTTCGCACGGATATATTTAATAAACACTTTGTAACCTGTTTTTGTCCGCAAAATTCTTTAAATGGTAAGAATGGCATCACGAATGAAACGATTAAGGGACAACAAGCATATGCTATATGTTCTTAAAAGGGCTAAACCAAATCTAAGAAAGTCCATCATAAAAAATGCTGACCCAGAGGTTATAAAAACTCTTTGTGAAATTACTCTCAACACCTTAAAAGGTAACCATATGCCGCATGGAAATATCTACAACTCACTGTGTAAGTATAAAAAGGACATGCGTAAATTGATTTGCGCAAAGAGATCTGTTGCTAAACAACGTAAAATACTAGTGCAGCGAGGAGGTTTTTTACCAGTTTTATTAGGAAGTGTATTATCGGGAGTTATCGGCTCGTTAATTGAAAAATATGCATAGAAATAATGGACTTAACAAGATGCTACTTCTGTCGCCAGAGGTTTACAACAAGCTTAAAGATGAAATTGAAATGACTGCAAATCAATCCATCTTTGATAGAGCAATGAAAAAAATACTACAGAATAAAGACATGAATGATTCAGAAAAATGGTATAGCTATCGAAATCAACTAATTTCATTTTTAAATCACAAACGGGAATCTAGACGAACCCCTGATAAAAAAACAAATTTATACTTGCCTCGTGAACGCAATGTCAAACAAGAAAATTTAAGAGATAGCGCCACACAAACGAAATTTATATTTAAAGATGAAGTGTCAACACAGACTTCACCGGCACCAATGGATTTTCTAGACGAAGAAGTCTTTGAAGAAGCAGGTAGTATAACCCCACCGAGAAGATCTTTATCACCAGCGGCAAAAAGACGATTATCAGCTAGTGGTATAGCAAAAACGCTAAAACCGCCACCAAAAATACCAAGAACAGCATCTGCACCTAACGCACGTGAAAAGGATTATAAAATAATTACGGGTGAAGATGGTATAACACAATATACTGTACCAATGAATATGACTGTCGATGAAGCTAACGATGTTATAGAAGAATTAGAACAAAGTGGAAAACAAACAAAACCAGTCCAGAAACAGTCTATATTAAGACCCTCTGAACTAGAATCTGGTCAATATACGCTTTCATTTCCTGTGCGCAAGCTCGGGGTTAGACAGAGTGAACGTTTGAAGAACCCAAAGGATAAACCAAAAAGTACTTCGGACATTCCTTGGGAAAGACTTTAAAAAAAATTCCTGTGGACATAAAGGAAAATGATTTTTACGTATGTCTTTTAAGTAATAACTCTATGCAATTTTACCCTGAAAATACGCTATCAGCTTTTACAAATGCACTTGCTAAACCATGCAAGTTTAATGGAAACTGGCGTGTCGGAATAACTGAAATTTCACTACCAAATTTTGAAATAACAAAACGTGCAATCTCCAGCAATGAAGGAAATGCACCTAAAAGAGTGAGGCGCGCAGACGACCAGTTAAAGGAAGCTAGAAAGCAGCATCAAAAGGATTTTAAAATACTTAGTATCAAAATAAATGAAAATGTAAAACTTGAATGAACGCCAGAAAATCTTGAACAAACTAGCTACAGAGCTGGGCAAATAAATCTTTCTGCATTTTTACTAACATTTTATAATGCAGTTACACCTTCATGGTATACCATGTACTTGAATGATGTTAAAACGAAAATGTGGAAGCGGTTAGAAGATGACCACTTTAATGAAGTTATCCCTGAAATAAAGTATAAGCATGAGCCAGACGAATACATACTGCACATATATCAAGGAAAAAAGACTTCAGAAAACGTTATTTTAAAATATAAGAACTATGAATCAATTGAAGATTTTGTTGATGATGTATTTGGTCAAGTTCCTAGGAAGAATAGAAAACACCCCGTTTTGAAGGGTACAATAGACAACTACACACATCCACCGAGTAGCATGAAAACAGCTGAAAATAAAGAGAAAAAAGCTAGTGACAAGAAGCATGATGTGTTCGAACTCCGTTTAGAGGAATTGGGCGTTACGATAAAAATAAAAAAACCACTACCCTCACACTTGAATGTTAAAGATCTCATGACATTGCTTTTAGCCAATGTACACTTTGACGATAAAAACCTTAGCGAAGAAGAAAAACATAAACGAATTATTGAAATTAAAAATACAATTTTCGAAATATTGAATAGGCTGAAGAAAGATTCACTCAAAGCCAAGGCACCCGAGCAACGGAAAATAACTAAAAACAGTGACATTTTGCAGGTCCCATATGAAAAACAAAGCTCGGGCGACTATTTATCCACACCAGTACCAATTAATACAAACATAGATAATCTGTCAAACTTCATCACAGATGTATTTCTCCAAACACCTGAAAACAAGCGTAATCCTGATGCATTGTTGGCAGAAATAAAAGAGTCATTTGACACAGCGGGATTACAACAAGAGCACAGGTCAATAATGGAAAAAATTGATTCTCTCGATACAACAATTAAAGAATTGACACAGCGATTACCAAGAGGTACACAAGAAAATATAAAAAATTGCTCTGAGAAAAATATAATACATATATACACTGATATTATTCGACCTAGAGCTATAGGTGACAAACTAGTAAGATATCTACGAATAATACCGATTCAAGAGTGTGGTACTATATTAAGATTTGAACATATAGAATACTGTCCTATTGAAAAAACTTTTATCGAAAGTATTTCTATAAAAATAACTGATCATCAAGGTGAATTAGTAGCCTTTAAAACAAGTTATATTCCTACATATGTAATGCTGCATTTTAAGAGATGATAAAAACTATAAATATTCACACAACAACTTGTTTTGCATAGTATAAATAGAACTACGAGATGAATTCCTATTATACGCGTTATTATTTAATACAAAGCGGGAGTGGTCTGTCAGATATTGGGGAATTATATCGTGGTCCACTTATTTATCAACGTGGAAGAGGTATCGGTAGCTTTTTCAGTGCATTATTTCGACACTTAAAACCTCTAGCTACATCGGGATTAAAAACATTAGCACAACAGGCTGTAAAAACAGGGCAAGCTATAATACAAGATAAAAACATCAACAGCAAATCAGTTAAAGATATTTTAAAAGAACACGGTAGAGTTGCTATTTAAGATTTAGCTCAGAAAGGTATAAATAAAGTGTTTGACGGTATGAGTGGAGCAGGTATAAAAAGACCGAATCCGTTTACAACCTTGCATATAAAACCAGCTCTTAAACGCAAGAGACGTGGCAAAACACCTAAACGCACGAGAAATTGCAAAACTAATGAAAATCAAAGAAAAGGAATAAAAGCAAGAGTTTTGAAAACAAAACGAAAGATACGTAAACGTATACTGGACATTTTTGATAAGTAATAAACATAATGTCGTACAAAGAATGTATGAAATCGGAATTGGATCTTTTTTCCACACCACCAGTTCAAAGCAATATTTTGAAAACAGAAGAAGTAGCATATAAGCCAATAGCCTCACTAGACAACTCCTCTGTTCTAGAGTTTGTAACCTTGGGTCATGGAGATACATACCGTGATTTATCTAGCATTTATCTTCGTTTAAAATTGCAATTAATTAAAATAAAAGATGGGAAAGAAGAACTTTATTCAAAAGAAGGTGATGCTCCAGGTTTAATAAACAACATTTTACACTCCATATTTCGCCAGTGCACCGTATATTTGAATGGGAAACCAATTGCTCAAACCGACCACAATTACAATTATCGCGCTTATATTGAAAATTTATTAAATTATGGTAAAGATGCTGCATCAACCCATTTGGAGTCGGTCGGGTGGTATCTTGACAAAGATGACACGGAAATTGCAGATATCGATAAACCCGTCGCTGAATTACATCAAGGCTATTTAGATCGGCAGAAACTTTTTAATAAAAGTAATGTAGTGGAATTGATGGGGAAAATCCATACGGATTTGCTTAATCAGGATAAGTTACTATTAAATGGTGTCGATTTACGTGTAGTTTTATCGCTTGAAAAACCGGAATTTTATATTTTATCCAAGGCCGGCAATGACTCACCACAATTAAAAATCTTGGATGCAACCATGTACATGAATCACGTAACAGTCAACCCGAATATTTTATTAGCACATGAGACAGTTCTACAGCGTTCAAATGCCATATACCCATACAAACGGGTTGAAGTTAAGAGCTACACTATTCCCGCAAACACATTTACACTTTCGCTGGATAATATCGTCATCGGACAGTTACCGAACTTAATAATTTTTGGTATGGTGGACAATGATGCGTACACTGGCAGAAGGACAAAGAACCCCTTCAACTTTAAAAATAACAACATTACCAGATTCAATTTATCAGTGAATGGCGTACAGATACCAAATCAACCTCTCGAATTTGACTACTCAAGGGATAATCCGATTAGTACACGCGGATACAATACGTTATTCAGAGGAACAGGTATTCATTATTTCGATAAAGGTCATCAAATATCCAAGAAATTATTCGACAAAGGATGTTTTCTTCTTGCTTTCGATTTAACCACAGACAATTCATATAACACGACTTGCGGCAATTTACTAAATCAAGGGACAGTACGAGTTGAAGGAAAATTTAGAGACGCGTTACAAAATAGTGTGACTTGCATTGTATATGCTGAGTACGATGGAAGCATTGAAATTGACAAGGATCGAAATGTTTACACAAATTTTTAAATCTATATAAGGCGGCTACGTGCAACAAACTGTTAGTTGACAAATTGCTTTATTACGGTAACAATGAGCTGTCTAATTAATGTGGAATACTTTTGCGGGGGTGAATATACCTTCTTTAAAAAAGTCTCTTTAGCCGGATTCACTGCGCAAAATAAAACATTTGCGAAGGAAATAATTTTTAAGTATCCAACTTCTAGTACAGAATGCAACGAGCAACAACAAACAACTAAATTTGGCAATCTTGAACTAAAACGGATAGATGAAGACCTTATAAAAACTCTGGCGAAATTTAAGACAATCTTTGTTCGTGGTACATCAACTAAGGAGTTTATAAATAACTACGTTACATCTCTCACTAAGGTCATTGATCTAGAGGCAACATTTACCTGTGAACAAGAATGAATACGATCGAGCTTGCAGCTACCCTCACAAATAATCGTGTAACAAACAAGTTTTTTAAAGGAGTCTTCCCCTGCAACCATCTACCGCAAAAAATAAAAAAACCCGCATGCGTCATAGCTAATACGGATCCATCACATAAAGGTGGGACTCATTGGGTTGCATTTTATTTTCCTAAACAGGGTCCTGCAGAGTACTTTGACTCGTTTGGAAGATATCCCACGAATAAGTTTTTTCAAAAATTCCTACTTGCTCATTCAAACACGTTTTTAAATAACAAGAAACGATTACAAAGCCTGTTTTCATCAACCTGTGGACATTATTGCTGTGTATTTCTATATTCTCGATGTAGAGGAAAGAGCATCAAGACTTTTTTAAAACAGTTTACTGCTAGTGACTTAAGATTAAATGATAATAAAGTAATTAATTTATACTTGAGGAATTTTACACAAAATGGTGGAGATTTTTGTAACCAATCATGTAAGGCCGAGATCAGCACTATAAAAACCTGAACACACAAAGTTTGAATATTCAGTGTACAAGTTTAGTTGGAGTAAGATGGAGTCATCACGTAAGAAACAGAGGATCGTTGGATCTAAAGGAATGGGTAAGCTGCATAAATGTGAATCAGTACCAGCAGCAACAAAATCTAGCAAGAAGAAGAAGCTGTCCAGATGCTTAGCAGAAGTACCCGGCGAAAATGTTTTATTAAATTACACGTACCATCTAGACGACTGGCATAGCAAGAAAGTTATTCTCGGATTCGACACGTCATCATTCGAGGCTAAAATAGTGTTCCATCATCACGGTCGCTTACCTATTTCAACAACATACCCTGGATGGACAGTCGTTTTTAATTACCTGTGTAACTTGCAAGGTCAAATCGAACTACTACCACCAAACCAAGAGGCATTAAAACAGGAACACAAAATCCCCATTGGCAGTGACAACATCGTCCTAAAGCAAACGGAACTTTGCAAATTATTTGAAATGCTGAAATTTTTAAACATCGTTATGTACCACAACAACAATGCTTCAGATAGCGTGAAGGAGTTTTATAAGAAGTATGTAGAAAAATGTAAGGAAAAAAATGTATTAACATTAACATGTGAAGATTTTTTTATTCCATCTCGTACCTCATACATCCATTTGAATTATTCACGGTTGTTTTACGAGATACCTTTGTATTGTACTGTAAATCTTGTTTTTGATACGATAAATTTCTAATACAAATAAATAAATAAATAAAACTAAAAAATATTTTTTCAATTTTAAAACCTTTTATTCACTAACATATACAAATATATATTAACACAGTTTTGTACAGCACAGCGTAGAGTAGGTAATTTCCCGTGAATCATGCAGATCGTCTCAAAACTTTCCAAGTTACGTAGCTTTGGTATTTCAAGTAGAATTATTTCAGTTTCTGGAAGGTATTTTTGGATAAATTTCTTCTTTTCGGCCCCTTTCACATAAATTTTTAAATTTGAATAATTTGCCAGTATGCAAGGTAATTCATTGTAATCAATATTTCCACCATTCCACCTTAATCCATTTATTTTGCTAAAGCTGAAATCATCCTGCCAACGAGCTCTTGGTGATAATTCATTGTACGGATATGGAGACTTAAAAAAATACAGCTCTGGTACAAGTGATCCGTGACGTAAAACTACCAACTCCTTAGCAAAGAGTTGATAATTATTTCCACTGACAAACTGTACATCTATAATAACTTCTTCTGAATTCATGACTTTTATTATTCAAAGAAAAACACTGAATGATTGTTAAATACATATTTTGAGCTCTTATATATGATTCCCGTGTATTTAACAAATATGGAACTCATTTCCACACCACCGATGAGGTAGAGTTTTTGGCGCGCTTTTTTTAACGTGGTATTCCCCCATAGGCCTAATCCACGAATCTTATTGGACATTTGTTTATTAAAAATCTCGTTAACTGTCTTTTTGTCTCTTATAACCATACGGCACTGAAGTGCAATCTTCTAAAAATCTTCGTTTTTCTGCTAGCCACAGCAAAATGCGGCAATCAAGGAAATTATGACGTTATAGTGGTTCCTATAGTACAATAAATTTAATCGTTTTCCATCATTTTGCCCTTCAAAAATTAAATCTCTCCCCTTGGTACCATACTGATAAACAACAATTTTATAATCCTTCAGATAAGTTTGAAATTTCCGAAGTTCAGGGATTCCTGCACCATTCATCGGTATATGTATTTTCGATTCCGTTAGCAGTTCAGCAGCTCGCCGTGTCTGTATTTGTCCTATATTTTGTCGTACTTTTTTATAATGTATTTCCTTTTCGATGTTAGAAATTGCTACAATCAAAGCTCTGGGCAGACACAGGTTATCTTTATTTTGAATTGTAACAATTCCCTTTTTTTTTAGCACATTCTTCATCAAATGTGTTATATTTTCTTCCATTGTCTCTTCCTCTCCCTTGCGGTAGTCGAACTGATGTCACCCCCAAACAAAATGTGTCAGTGCTTACTCCTTCAGAATTGCTCTGAAAAATTTTAGCAATCATTTCCCATACATCGCTCACTTTAACCTCGGATGCCAATTTATAATTTATCCACCCTGGGCCTCTCTCCATAAAACTCTCTCCACAAAAAGTAAACCCAACATAATCTTCTGGGTGAAGTCCTATCATGGCATGCTGAACAATATCATCAACCGCACTCTTGAACCATGATAAAGGCTCTACATTCATTGGCGGTGCGTTAATTTTAAAATTAACTTTTCGACCCCGTACATTAAAACGCCTGACATGAGTAATGATGTCGCTCGCAATGATAAATTTAGACATACTTTTTATTTGTAGAGAATACACTGTAACAACAAGTAAACACGGTCAACTAAGTATAAATTTGATCGCGTAAGGTCTCGAGATAATATTATTACGTATTTTTAAATTTCTTACCTTTTTATTTTTAGTTTTTTATTTCTCCAAACTTCTTCACTTTCACTTCTCTTTCTAATGTTAAAACTTCTCTTTCTAATGTTAATTTAATGTGAAAACTTGTGAAAATTTATTACATTAACACAAAAAAACTGAAAAACTACAAAATTTAGACACCAACTTAATCACAAAAAACAAAAAACTGAAAAACTACAAAATTTAGATACCAACTTAATCACAAAAACTTTGAAATTTAAAAGTTTGCCCTAAATGCTGAAAGGCGGTTCTAATTAAATACGCGACGACTACACAAAAACTTTGAAATTTAAAAACTTAACTTGAGACGTTGAAGTCTTTAGAAACTTTGGAGCTGGTTAAACCCCACGATCTTTTATATACACAACTCTAACATTTAAAATGCAGTAGAAGTGATTTGTTATTACATATAAGGAAATCACTGGCCTATTTCCTATTTCAGGTTTACAAGAACCACAGTAGAGCAAGAGCATGTCCGCAGGCATTGGTGCAATTACGTGAGACTGGTTTCGTCTGTGTTTTTTCATTTCCTTTTCTGAGGTACACTTTACCTCCATCCACAGTGTCTGGCTGTGGAGCAAGGGGCATTGCTATTCATATGTTGAGGCGTCGAATTGGATTCGCTAGGAATATATCTGGTTTTCTTGCGTGGCTTGCTATCTAACGGTTTCATAGTGTTAATTTATTACTTTGAGGTATGTGCATACAATTTTCTAGTGACCTAGTTGGTAAAATCGTGATCGTAATTTTGTCTTCTGTATTATAAATCACTGTCGATCTAACGGTTTGTACATGTCAGAAATAGTTTTCCGGTAATCAATTATTAAAGTGACTTGTTTTAATGTTGGTAAAATTATATATCGTGATTTTGTCTTCTGCATTATAAATTACTGTTGATCTAACGGTTTATACATGTCAGGAATAGTTTTCCGGTAATCAATTATTAAAGTGACTTGTTTTAATAGTACCGAGGTGGGGGTAGTTTGGTCCTATATAAACCAGGCATCAAGACGATGAAAATTAAGTTGAGTTCCATCGGTACCAGAAGAAACGAGTGTAAGCTAAGGAACACAGAATTTTTTATTGAAAAATAATCAAGAGCAACATTTGGTAAGATTGTTTAAATAAATAAATAAATTTTCAATTATTTTTCTAATCTATTTTATTCTTTTAAGATATGAGCAGCATAAATAATTTCGAGATTGACGACGATTTAAGGTTGAAGAGGAAGCAGTCAACCAGCAAAGGGGTGAAGAGACGTCTTTTTGACGAGGAAGGAGGAATGGAGGATTTCATGAAGCATTCTACCAGCAAAAGGATAAACAGTAACATACTACCCTTCATGGTGAACGATGACACTAATGCTATGGATGAAGAAGAAATTCTGGAGGAGATCAACGGTTTTCGATATAAGAAAACCATATCTTTGAAAGACATGAAGCTTGACCAAATATACTGTATACTTGACATTCGAAGGGTGGACACCCAGTTCGGGAAGAAGGTGGTGGTTGAGCTGGAGGACGGCAACATATACCTCCCTGTAAGGTACATTAACCTCTCCGATAGGGGAATTAATTTATTAAAAAAAGGCAAATATGGCATAGTGAATTTGGGGGAAAAGGGTAATAGCTATGACCTTGTTTTTAAAAAATTTGAACAAATTTGAAGCGAATGCAGTGAAGACTCTAAATATAAAAATACTAAATGTTAAATAATATAATAAATGTGCAAAATTTGTAAAGTATAAAATGTGTATAATTTTGATGTTTTCCCACTTTATTTTACCTCTTTCAGGTTTTTATTTCTTGAGTTTTATTATTATTATTAAATTTTTTACTCTGACAACCGTGGAAGCGGTATGCAGGGGAAACATTTAGGTTTAAGAAGAGAATTTATAATAAATTCGGTTTTAGAAAATAAAATAAAATGAAATTGTTCAACAAGAAACATATTGTTTTTATTATCCTTCATTTTTCAGGTTTCAGAGATCACTTTCGACAGGTTTTGCAGAGTAGTTTACTTTCGTTTTTTTGCAGCCTCACTTGACAATTCTAACCACAATAACTAGTCTTGCTTGGATGTTTCACTTTCGTTTCACAGCCTGTTTTCACAATTTACCGGTCTCACTCCCGGCCACTAGCTGTACTTCCCACTTTCGCTTTTTCTTCCGCTCCACACCTGTCGAGCCCCCCGCCCCCGCCGAGGACCCCGGCGCAGCCCCCGCCACACCCCCGCAGAGCCCGCCGACCTTGACCCACTCGTCCAGTCAGCCACCTTGACCTACTTCCCACGGCCGTGATGACAGGTGATTGACCTACTGGGGCGTGGGTGTGACCTTGACCTAGTTCCGTGACCTAGTTCCCACGGCCCCAAAAAAGTTCTCACGCCAAGGTGTCGGAATACCTACTAATATGGAATAACTGCGCTCAATAACAACAACCATTTTCACGACCTCCTAAATGAATTCCCCAACATCACCGAATCACATACCAAGGAGATCCGGAATTCTAATAATTTCAACAATAAAGTGCAGCATCATATTTGCACTACAGGCCAACTAGTTGCAGAACGTCATCGTCGACTCATGGGTGATAAACTTAATGCTGCCAAAACTGAGGTAAAGGAACTATTGGAGGCTGGAATTCTTCGGACGTCGGGAAGTTCCTGGGCAAGCCCGATCCACCTAGTTCCCAAGAAAACAGGCGGTTGGCGCATGTGCGGCGATTATAGAAAATTAAACGCACAAACGATACCTGACAGATATCCGATAGCAAATATCCAGGAATTTTCTGAAGGTTTTGATGGAAAAACAATATTTTCAACGTTAGATTTAGCGAAGGCATATTATCAGATTCCAATCGCTTTAGAAGACATTAAAAAAACAGCAATAACTACTCCATGGAGTCTTTTTGAATTTGTTGTTATGCCTTTTGGCTTAAAAAATGCAACACAAACGTTTCAAAGATTTAAGGCTGGAGTACAATGATTCCGTTCCGAACCGCACCGTAAGCGTACCGTCCCGTGGAGTTGGATAACTGGCTACAATACAACCTATTCATTCCGTTTTTGACAACTATCAAGTTCAAAAGAAATGAGTGCAGAAATAAATAAAATGTTGTGCCCAAATACAATTAATTTTTTTTATCAAAAATTTCCGGGTATTTTTTTACTAATTCAATTAATTTTTCGTCGTTCACATTTATGTTTTAAATTACCGACCACCAAATGAGGTTATGTCTTCAGACTTTTTCGTAAAAAGATGGAATTTGCTCATCTTTTCCATTCCGCACCGTTCCGAGCCGTCCATTGTAGTCACCCTTCCGTTTCCACGAACACTTCCAATGACAAATCTTACATTCCGACTTTTGACATTTATACGAAACGGTACGGAGCGGAATCATTGTACTCCAGCCTTTATAGATTCTGTATTTAGAGACCTTCCATTTGTTTTCTGCTACATAGACGATATCATCGTCGCATCTGAGGACCCAATACAGCATTATGACCATTTGAAACAAGTATTCAAAAAATTACAGGAAAACAACCTCAGAATTAATTTAAGCAAGTGCAACATTGGCCAACCAGAGGTACTATATTCGGGATTTTCAGTTAGTAAAAATGGTTTACGGCCACCGCCAGAACGAATAGCTGCGTTGAACAACTATAAAAAGCCACAAACATTAGAGCTTAGGCGTTTTTTGGGAATTATAAATTATTATAGGCGTTGTATACCTAAAGCAGCCCACATGCAGGCATCATTGAATTCACTTTTGCAGGACTCAAAGAAAAATGATAAAAGGCCAGTGCCTTGGACATCGGAATCTGAAGCAGCATTTACATGTTGTAAAGAGAGCATACTGCATGTAACACAATTAGCATTTCCAAATACAACAGGTAAACTCACACTAACAACAGATGCATCTGATTTAGCAATTGGCGCGTCATTGGAACAACTACAGGGACACCACAGACAACCGCTAGGATTTTTTTCTAGGAAATTATCATCAGCTGAAAAGAATTATAGCCCTTATGACCGTGAGTTGTTGGCAATATACGATGCTATACTATTCTTCAAACATTTCTTAGAAGGACGAAATTTTTTAATTAGAACAGACCATAAGCCGCTAATTTATGCCTTTACCCAAAAGTTAAATAAAGCATCGCCTAGGCAATTAAGACATTTAGATTTCATATCACAATTTTCAACAGAGATAATACATATCTCTGGTTCAGAAAATATAGTGGCTGACGCCTTCTCAAGGATCAGTACGATAAGTATGCCCACAACAATAGACAACAAAATAATTCAAACAGAACAGGAAAATGATGAAGAGCTTAAGCAAATGTTAAAAGGAGATACATCATTGATACTGCAGAAATTAACGATTGATCCAGAAACAACCATTTACTGTGACACGTCAGCAGGAACTATTCGACCTTATATTCCACACAAATTAAGAAAACAAATTTTTAATTCAATTCATGGACTCTCACATCCCAGCGGAAGAGCAACGTCTCAACAACTTCGTCAGAAATATATCTGGCCTAGCATAAAAAAAGATGTGCTGCAATGGTGTCGTACCTGTATCGCTTGTCAACGATCTAAAATTCATCGTCATCAAAGAAATCTTCCTAAAAAAATTTAAGTACCTAACGAACGTTTTGCTCATGTTCATTTGGACATAGTCGTAATGCCTTACTATAACAATTATAGATATTGTTTAGCAATGATAGACAGATATTCACGATGGCCCGAAGCTGTACCACTGAAGGATATTTCTGCAGAAACAATTGCAACCGCCTTTTATTCATCATGGATTTCGCGTTATGGGACTCCACAGACGTTAACTACGGACCAGGGCACGCAATTTGAAAGTTGTCTTTTCAGGGCATTAACTAACATGCTGGGGACTAAACGCATACATACGTCTCCATATCACCCGGCGTCAAATGGGTTAGTTGAGCGTTGGCACCGCTCATTTAAAGCAGCATTAATGTGCAGAGAGGACATGGCATGGGTTGATCTGTTTCCAACAGTTCTTCTGGGTTTGAGAACATGTTATAAAGAGGATCTACAGGCATCTGCAGCAGAGTACCTATACGGTACACCATTGAAGATTCCTGGAGAAATTTTTTTAAAAGAGGACATGCCTACAGAGCCGCAAATATTCCTCGAAAAATTTAGAGAGCATATTCGAGCAATTCGACCGCAGCTTACAGCACATCATACAAAAGGAAAAATGTTTCATCTTACGGATTTGTTCAAATGTTCTCATGTTTTTGTAAGAACGGATGAAGTAAAAAAACCTTTGGAACAGCCTTATTCAGGATCTTACAAAGTAATTAAGAGGATAGATGATTACAATTTCATCATAAGCTTCCCAGAACGCCATTAGTGTTTAACCTAAGTTTGTTTAAATAAAATAATAATTATCTTGTACAATTGAGTTTTTATTAAGGACCTTCCATAGTAGCTTTAATAGCGAATTTTCTCTCACATAGAGGGCAAACTGATAAAAGGCACTAGCCAAAGTGAAAGTGAAGTGAAAAAAGAATGGTAGAAAAGAAGGTAACCTTATCGACGGAGCGGCTTAAGTCAGCCTACATAGCCACAGAAGCAGACACATCAGAGGAACAGACCTCTCTTCATAACATCGATAAAGAAAACACTTGGCTTCACCAAGATCATCCAATAAGGACATACCAAAATAAGAAGACAGTCACATTCAAAACCCCGGAAAATTTACGTGGGAGGGAGTAGCTGTGGCAGCACAAATTTTAGTTTACGAAAGAGTAATGGCGGCGCTGATGAAAGCAGATAAAATTAGAAGAAAGAAGAAGAAAAGAAGAATAATGGTTTGGAATTTCACAAGCTTCCCAGAACGCCATTAGTGTTTAACCTAAGTTTGTTTAAATAAAATAATAATTATCTTGTACAATTGAGTTTTTATTAAGGACCTTCCATAGTAGCTTTAATAGCGAATTTTCTCTCACATAGAGGGCTAACTGATAAAAGGCACTAGCCAAAAAGTTTATCACTCCGCCCTACTCAGGCAAAATGAATATCATTCAGGGGTTTTACCGTGCCCGTGAAGTTTTGACCGTCTACTGTTGTTTGGGATTTTAAATTTATACGATAACATTTACCTGACGCAAAGTATCAGTGACTGCCAGCCGCTCTTGCACAGAAATTGCTTTTCGAAAATGCGTATTTTTTTCTGGACAATTGGAGCAATTCTTGAGGCGAGCTCTTCGAAGTCAGTTGCTGTCATCCGTAAAAAATTACGCATTTGCATAGGATCTTCTATCAAGAGCTCGGACATAATTTGTTGGAATGCTCCACACTTATCCCTTTTTAAAATCCAATTTTTCACCCAAACACCTTTTTGCTTTTTATCCATGACTTCGTTATTCTCGGAAGTTAATAACACTATTGCAGCGGCAGCTAATTTTTTTGATGGTCTCATTTTACATTTATAGTTTTATTTTTAAATTTATTTTTAATTTGTAAAGAAAAAATCACATGTGAAAAATACGAAATTTTTTATGAAAATGATAAATAAATGTGTACGTACATTTCTGTAAGTTGAATATCTTCGAATAATAGTGTAAACTGATTGTACATTAGCATCTATGAATTCACATTGAATTTTATTCGTTGCAAAATTCACAAGAACGTTTTTGCTATATGTAAACGCTTCTGCAATTTTTACATAGAATTTTATTTATAATAGCATAAAACCCGCGTGCGTTGCAACGCCTTTAAATAAAAAAAGATTATGTATGCACAGTCCGCGGTAGGAAAAAGATATAATAAAAAAGAGAACAAATCTGCAAAATTGATTTTGGGTACTATAAAAATTTAGAGTTACCTATAAAAAATATGTCTTTTGTCAGCAACTATTACAGCCTTTTTTTAATTGAACTATATACAGTTCTTCCTCATATAAATCTGAAAACCTATTTCTACCGTTTCTACTGTTTAGGGGGAATTTAAGAAATTTCCCACTTTTCAGAATGTGGCAAACTTCACGGTGTAGTTTATAACCTTAAAATAATAATCAATTGCATAAAAATAGGAGTCGCCATATTTTTTTAACTCCATTACCACATACGAAGCGGCAGAAATTTTTTTCAATTTTAACCCCCTTTTTACCCCCAAAACCCCTAACTCGAAATGGGTCCACTTCCCGCAAAAATGTCATATTATAAAAATGCTTAAAATTACTTCAAAAGCTTATATCCCAAACGGCAGAAGGTTGGGGCGACACGATTTTTTCAAGTGCCAGCTCCCCTACTAATAGGAGATCTTAAGGTCGAAACGACGATATTGCACATTACTTATCTGACAAAATTTTGATGATCTACACTGTACGGCTGATGAATAGGAGCTGGAAAGACAAAAATTGAATATGATTTAATAATGAATTCTATTTTTTTATATTGTGTATCTTACCTTATAAAACAATGTGTATTGAAATGTCAACTTTAATTTATTACATTTAATAATTGGGTAAATGTTCAGATTAACTCCTCCACGTCCGATTTTGATGAAAGGTACAGGTACAGTTAATTATGTACAAGGTACAGTTAATTATGTACAACTCAGGTATGTTAATAAAAAATGTCGGTCAAGTCCCGTTATCTCGTAATTCCACCTCAAAGTGCCGAAATTTCAAAAATTCAAAATGCAATTATTGCCATATTATTTCACCAATATTGATAAAATTTACACACATTGTATATTTCGATGTGGACAATTTATTTTTGGGAAAAAAATTGGCCCTCATGCACCGTTACTTTTTTTTTACTTTATAGTACTTAAATTTCCAAAATGCGATAATTGCCAAAATACACCACATTTTTTTATGAAATTTATATATAATGTATATTTTTGTCTGCATAATAAATTGGTTTTAAAAAAAATTTCCCCCTATATACCGCTTTTGTAATACATTTCTAAAGCACGTCATTGTATGGAAGTATGAAATAATAACTGCCACAATCGACTTTTAATTATTTTAAAATTTATATATTTCATACATTTCAAATAATTAAAAAGTTTAAATATGAAAATTACCATTTTTATACTTGCCAATATATGAAATATACATAAATTTTAAAATAATTAAAAGTTGAATGTGGCAGTTATTATTTCATACTCCCATACAATAACGTGCTTTACAAATGTATTAAAAAAACGGTATATAGGAGGCAATTTTTTTTAAAACCAAGTTATTATGCAGACAAAAATATACATTATATATAAATTTCATAAAAAAATGAGGTGTACTTTGACAATTATTGCATTTTGGAAATTTAAGTACTATAAAGTTAAATAAAAAGTAACGGTGCATGAGTGCCAATTTTTTCCCCCAAAAATAAACGGTCCACATCGAAATATACAATGTGTGTAAATTTCATCAATATTGGTGAAATAATATGGCAATAATTGCATTTTGAATTTTTGAAATTTCGGCACTTTGAGGTGGAATTACGAGATAACGGGACTTGACCGACATTTTTTATTAACATACCTGAGTTGTACATAATTAACTGTACCTTGTGTAAAAATTTCATCAAAATCGGACGTGGAGGAGTTAATCTGAACATTTACCAATAATTGTATATTCTTAACGATAGATGGAGCAGTAGTTGAATTGATCGTAGTATAACAATTAACTCTTTTTCTTGTACTTAGTTTTTTTCTCGCCTTACAAAAATTATTATTCGTTTTTCGGCCATTACAGATTCAAGAAGTGTAATATAGTATATTGTGTTAAATTAAAAAAAATAGAGTTTTCTTTCAATACCTTTTTTTTTATTCGATTCCTTTTGCTTGTTTAGTTAACAGACTTGGAGAGAGAATTTTCCACTAATTCGGAACTTTATTTTTAGTTGGGTTATAAATAAAGACTTAGACATTTTGATATTCGGCGTACATATTTTATCGTACTTGCTAATCCTGGTCCTTCGAGCCGGATTAGTGAAAATTCGTGCAGGTTTCATAAAAACGATAGAGTTGTTGATTATAAATTAATCTCAGTGATTTTGAACT